>JAGFZM010000010.1:3424847-3522109 GCA_017657215.1 Limnothrissa miodon
TTGCCTAAAAACAGAAATGTTGAGTGACATCTCTGGGAAAAGCTTCAAGTTGCTGATCGTCTTCACAGTCTGCATCTTCAACTCATGCAGAGAGGTTGACCACTTGGTTACCATCAACATCTTCGCCCCTGATTGTTGCAAATGTAGGCAGCAGTCAGTCTTTATATATGCCACAAGATCAAATAAACTGATATTTATTATTATTAATAATTATATTAATAATAATAATAATAATAATAATAATAAATATATATATATTGTTACGACCCCCTGTGCCTCCTGTAGACGATGGTGGAGAAACGCAGAGGCTATAGGCTGCAGTTGGGGTGTTAATTGTTAATTGGTCACACCTGGCACCGGTGTTGACTATAAGAACGCCAATCGCCTTCCTTCTCCAGCTCTGGCTCCTCTCTCACTTTTTGTTTGACATCCTTTTTGATGCACACACACACACAGCATTCTCTTACTCGCACATGATCGACGCGCATTTACATTTTTGTTTGTTTTGATTCCCCTAGACATACTCTTAATCTTATTTTTGATTCAATAAACTTTATATTTTTGGATCCCAATTGACCTTGTCCTCTTATGTTGCAGTCTTTACGAGCCGGATCGTAACTCATACACATACAATATACACATACATACACACACACATACATACATACATACACACACACACACACAGTAAGATGTGTGTGTGCTGTATATGCCAGTGTGAGAGGTTTGTGGTCTACTTAGCAGCAAGAGTTGTACATACGGCCTGGGGACATTTGTGTTTGGTCGGTCGTCATTACACTGAGAAGTTGAAGAAATGTCTTCCTCATGCTGGGGAAGCTGTAATGAATCGATAAGACAACTGGATTTGAAGAACACACAAATATTGTTCTCTTAATATCGTGTGTGATGCTATAAATCCAACTCCTACTTAATTGGAAACCTCAGCTTCATTCAAAACAAAGACGCTTGTCTAGTTGTTTTACAATGCCCTCTAGGTTGGTAGCAATAAAAATCAAGTTAAAGTTGATCTTCCAAGTCAGGTCAACACATGACTCGTTTCTTTTCAGTAAAATAGTACAGTGTTAGATCATGAAGAGATGCAGTGAACATAAGAGAGACCCTGCATATCATTAACTTGTTTTACAAAGTCACCTACCTCCCAGTAAGCATCATCATTGAAGCAGTTGTCATCTTCAGGATCTCCCCATATGGGCAGCTTCAGAATTGCACCTATTTATGGTTAACAGAGTTTAAAGCTTCAAAGCTTAAACTTTTAAAACAGCTTCATGTTTTGTTTTTTTTTTTTAACTCACCCACGATGGCACCTCCACCTAAACCAAAGACAATGGCAACACACAAGCCTGCTACCTGATGAATACCTTGGGTCCCAACAGATCTCTTTGCAAATTTACCCTCAAAGTCAAATGTCTTTACCAACCTGAGAAAGAGAGAAAGATTTGAACTTTTGATGGTCATTTTCCCGTAGGCAGGCTAGTGCCACCACAGTACCTCCAGCTTCAGTTATGTAGCAACCATTTGGCCAAGACAATCAAGGGGGCCTAATCATTACATGATGGATCAAAATAAATGTGTGTTTCATCAGCAAAACAATGATAGGAGATTTACTATTATTCTCTTTTTAGCAGCTTAATATTTATATATATTGCTTCCAGGGTGCTTTCCTCTTCCCACTGTTTCTCTTGAGCAATATCATCCATAATCTGTGACTACTTTAAATTAAAAAACTTTAATGGGTGCCACCCATTTTAGAGTTCTGTGTAAGATTGCATATTCATTTTAATTAAAAAACAAAACAAAACAAAAAAAAACTGTCAATCATTTTCAGAGGGAAATGGTACATTCTCTGAAAAGCCAACACTGTTGACCAGAAAGACCATTTTGACAATTAAAGGCAAATGGGCAGACTTACCCTTCACGACCATACACGGCTTCTGAGGCTGAAGCTGCAGTGATTGCTCCAACCACACCCCCAATCACTCCAGGCATGGCATGAAGGTTATGGACTCCACATGTATCCTGAAATTTCAGGGTTCTCTCCATAAAAGGCTGCATATGGGAATAACAAATAATGTTTAACACGTGTATGCGGAAATAAATAAATTGATAAATTAAATGTGTGAGTGAATGTGTGAATTTCCATTAAATACTTTTAACACCCAAATGCCTTTTAGAAAGCCTGACAAGCCAGACTATTATCAAAAAGTACAGTCTGACCATGACCCAATAGGCTGCCATTAATTAATCCAACAGTCCAAAATCAGCAGCTCTTGTTTAAACTGCCTCTGCACACTGAGAAGGGTACATCTAGACAACTCTCTAAGACAAAGTGATCCAATGGTCCAAAGGGCTAACTAGTCAGCCCTATAGTTAATTTCTACACTTACAAGCTCAACATAACATGTACTACCGCTGGGGAACATCTAGATTTCTACAGTATATTTTAGGGCCATTAGACAGAATTAAGCGCCGTCATCTGCCATCTAGTTTCTATTCAGTTCTGTAACTGGGAAAATTTAAGTTAAGTTATCTTTTACACTATGTTCTATACAAATATGTGTGTGTGTGCGCACGCGCGCTTTCAAGTAGTCACATACTAGTCAGCCCAGCCAAACCTGTAAGAGTTTTGGGTTAGAATATACAGGGTGTTGGTGAGGGACTCTGGCCTGATCTGATGATTTATAACCCACCAATAGGTAACTGGGGAAATTATGTGTGGTCTACAGAAGGCATTAACAGCATTTCCCTGACACTCGTTTCAACCCACACCATTACAATGTAGCAAACTGCAAGTTTCATTGAGAGAGTAGTGTTACGACCTCATGGATGTGGGCACACAAACAACGAAGCTACTCGCACGTCTAGGGATCTAACAGCAACCCTACCATCCAGAGACCCTAACCTAAATGTGTGTGATTAACGTGAGGGAATGAGTGTAAGAGCTAAGGTGTGTGGATGTGTCTGCATGCCCGGGGGGGAGATGGCTTACCTCAGGGCCAACGCAAGTGACGGCACCGAGCCGACCAGCACAGGCGGTGAGTTGTTCGTTCACGGAAAAGGGAGATGGTAATCCTTTAGTTCAGGTCAAAATCCAGGGAACGCTGACCTCGGTAAGAACCCTCCCCGGCACACTCTACAGGTTACTGTGTTTGAATGTCCCGGCCGAGAGAGAGAGAGAGACCTCCCCTCATATTTACTTTTAACCCATCACCGTCAGCCAGCTCCCCCTAGAGTATGGGATGTGGAAATGCATTGTGTACTGTCTGGTGCAACTCCTACACTTTCACCTCCACAAGCCTATCCTAACAGTAGGTTATAATGATAAACCAGAGATACAAATTGCAGTTAATGTCAAATAAAGATCTAAATCTAGTTAAGGTATTATTCTTGAATGATGCAACTTCCAAAAACCCATGGCATAAATTATGCCGATTTTGACAATGCTCCACCACCAAGATTTCCCTGGATCTGGACTTATAACAGAAGGTTTAATAAGCATATACACCAAAACCATTTTGTGTTTGGTGGACCCCTCACAAACTGACTGAACCAACTTACACTAAGCACTAGATAGCCCATTGTGGAGAGGATTCCACAACAGAAGCCCACAATCAGTGCACCGTAGGGCTGGATCATGAACTCTGCAGCTGTTCCTATGGCAACACCACCCGCCAGGGTAGCATTCTGGATGTGCATCTAAGTGAGACATCAAGGAATCAGCAGTTATTAATTATGGCAGAATAAGTAAACGCATACTTGGTTATTTAAAAATAAATGTCCTCGAGGTCCATGTCTGTTTTAAGTCTTTGGGCTTGTTTGAAATGCCTGCCTGGCTGGCATAATGTCCATCAACAAATCAAGAAAAGCCAACAGATATCTATGACTGTCAGGTACCTGTAACAATGCAATGGCCACCGTCAGACTTCTTCTTGTTCAGTTTAGTACCATAATGCAAGTCTACGATGATGTTAGGACAAGATGTTTTCAAATCCAGAATGAACGAGGCTACAGTTGCATAACCATAGCTTTTTAATCAAACTAATGTTTTTGTTAATTTGACACACACACAATTATTAGACTACCTACTAACCATGTCCAGCTTTCCTTTCCTGGTAGACATGCTGGAAATGGCAAATGTGGTGAGCACTGAGGAAGCAAGGGACAGGTAGGTGTTGATGGCCGTCCTGTGCTGTCCATCTCCATGATCTGTGATAGCAGAGTTGAAACTGGGCCAGAACATCCACAGAAAAAGGGTCCCTGCAAGAATAATTTGTTGTAGTCAAAAGGCAGAGTGCTTTAAGTTCATCTAATGAACTGGACTGAACTTGTGGTCATAGTATATCTGGTACATTGATATTACAATTTCTATTGCTAGATTTAGTCACTCACCAATCATGGCAAAAACTTCTGAGTGATACACAGAGCAATTCAGGCGGTTGCTCAAGTGCAGGTTTGGCCGATAGAGGACCCGTGAAATTGCCAGACCATAGTAAGCTCCAAAAGTATGAATGACCATAGAGCCTCCAGCATCCCTTGCCTGGTCAAAAAACCTTGTTATTCATTAAGGTTCATAAGACATGATTACCACTGAATGGAGAACATTTAACTACCGGTTGCCCAGAAAAAAGTTTTTCTTTGTTTGTTTATAAGGGTGTGCAGATTGACTTGTGTCAATACCAGATTTGTTTTACCTCTATTCAGCAAAGACGTAATGTTAGAGAGACATGGAGGAAGGTAGCTAAAATTTAATAATTTTGAATGAGTCCGACGTCAGAGTCTAAATGAGGAATTGCCAAAAACCTATGGCCGTCAAAGGAAAGTCTAATGTGACGTCAGAGGAGAGAGTGATGAGTGAATTGTTTGGTGAGTTGCTCATTTAGCAACGCAGTAATGGATGCTAGACCTAGTCTAAACAGCAGTGCATTACAAAAAAAACAAAAACTTTTTTTTACAGTCTGACTAGCAGTGAATGAATATCAAAGTTCTATCTTACCTACATGTGTCAAACATTGAGTAAGCTGGCCATCTCTTCACATATTTACACCCCAATTACCACACACTTTAAGATGCAAAAATGGTTAAACATTCAATGTGGCTGGGACACATGCAACAGTGATGCCTCTTGGACCTCACCTAATAAAGTACTTACATGAATTAGACTCAGGATAATGTATTCCTCCACTGCAAAGAACGTGACTCCAAAGAGTGTGACAACCAAAAGCTGAACAGGACTGACTTTACCGAGGATGGCACCATATGCAATGAGGGAGCCAGCCACACAGAAATCTGCATTGATCAAACTGAACAGAAACATACAAGAACTCAATTTGCAATTCCCAGGAATTAAGGATGGTCAAAAAGGTCTGTGGCCAAGACCAAATTGACCAACAGTGTCTGATTGTTAAATATATAATTTGTTGTAGGGGGTTCAGCTATTAAACTACCAATTGATATTAACATGTTTCATTAGTTGAACTGGAGTTATCGCTCCACAGTGGTTGCTGGACAAGTTGTTCATTAGGCTATATTAATAAACTTTTTTTTTTTTTTTTTAATAAAAAGGTTGCCTATAGCCTACTAATAATTGGTGTTCTACAGACAGATGGCTAGATCACAATAGATAGCAGCAATAACTGACCGGAGTGTGCGGTGTCTTCCCCTACCTTTCAATACCAATGTAAATTTTCCCTGTTGAAAGGTCAAGTGAGTGGAACCACCCCTGCATCAGCAGTGCCCACTGGATGCCGAATGCAGCAATGAGGAAGTTGAAGCCCACAGCGCTGAAGCTGTAGCGCTGCAGGAACGTCATGAGGAAACCAAAACCCACAAAGACCATCACATGCACGTCCTGGAAGCCTGAGTTGGAGACAAGGAAAGAAGCGTGTTTGTACACAATCAGATATATTAACCATTGTAGAACTATAAATAACCCATAAGAAATAGACAAGGCCAAGGTATGTAGAAACGTTTCAATATGAACTAGTTTGCCCTTACTTGGGTATCTATAGTAGAAGTCGTTCTCAATGTCACTTGTTAAATTTTCGTGCTTTTTATATTGCACCCAGTGAGTGTCAGCCTCCTCGTTGTAGCGGATGAAGACTCCAAACAAGATGATCATTGCGGTCTGCCATACGAAACAGACAGCCGGCAAACTGATTCGGACACTTGTATTCTTTGGCCGGTTGATGTAGGCCTCGCAGCCAGATCCACAGTTGACCATTGTGACCCTGAAGTGGAAGGCCTAGAGACATCGATGCTAGCAATTCTTTCCCGACACTGCTGTATGGCCTTTTTAATGTAGGTATTAAAAACACCTGCCCGCGGCACTCCTCTTTTTAAGTATGGGGGTGTGGTTGATTTAGTATTTTCCCGCCTTGCCCAATGGGCTCTTGCAAAAAAAAAAAAGTTTTTATGCAGGAGCCTAGGTCTATTCCAACAGGTCCCTATTTGCAGTACAATGCATTATTTCAATGTCATAAACGCAGTTCATGTCCAGAGTATTGCATTTAGTGGAGTAATACTGTAAAAAAAAATGTAGTTTTGCTACTGCAAAACGTATTATTTTTTCTCATATGGGGTAGCCATGCATGGATGGATGTGCAAAAACTATCAGCGCTATTATAATATTTTAATAGATACATACCTCCTGACACCTCCTTTAGTCAAGTCGGCTATCTTTATTAAAATCAAGTCTAAAGCCCTGATGACGGGATACAACCTGCTATTTGTATTTTTTTTATTATCAAAGGTGGTGGGGGGGTTGCACTTATTTGGCATTGATAGGTGCCAACTGGACAGGACACCAACTCACACCAAGTCAGTCAATTCTTTTCTGTTTCACTTTTTTGGATCTCCCAACACCAATTCTCATACATATTTTTATTACTCTGAATAATGTCACTCATCATTTGTTTATGACACACTGCTGTCTGCAGACAGGAAGTTTACAGGCTTTGGGATAGATTTGGGGTCAGCACGTCAAAGTGGCTTATTTTAAGGCACAACTCTAAACCACTTACAACAGCACTTTACCATGATTATATGCACATTGTCTTTCTAATACAGTGCACGAGATTCACTGTAATCAAACATACAATTACTCTACAGAGGCACGTTGATGACAATTTCATTTATGTGCCTAAAAAACAACATAAAAAGCAAAGAATTATGATGCGTGTAGAAAAGGGTGGCATCAATTGGCTGTTTAAAGGACTCCCAAAAGTCACCAAATTGTATATTGTATCAAACAGTATTGTATCACCTCACAGTGATTGTCCCAATGTCTTATTTAATAAAAACGTTGTCAGCGTATTAGTTGCTTTTGACTGTAGGACATGCAGCAGACTTTCTGTTCGCTGCCCCATTCCAAGTCCCAGTTGTGTTGGCTTCATGGAAGACATCTTAAAGATGGGGTTTTTAGTGGTGGTTTCTAAGACCCATTAGAAGTCAGTCAGTAGTTGGCTCTGAGGCGTCGGTTCTCCTCCTTTAGCTTCTCAATCTCTTCAACAAGCGAGCTGTTCACGGAGTACTTCTCCACTAGTTCATGGAACTCATTCTGAAACACAAGGCGGTAGGAAATAATACAGGTTATTAGAAATCATCAAAAGGCAAATCACTGACTGTATATACAGTCAATGAGGTAAATGAATGAATGGGTTGAGAAGACTAGCACAATTAAGTGAATGATTGGCCTCAAACATACCAACTGAATGCAAAACTGCCGCACCATTTCCACCTGCAGGTTCACTATATCTCTGTGACAGGAATCTCTACAAAGGACAGAACAACATAGGTGGAGAACAATTTGGAGGTTAAAAAGCATGAGGTTGGTTTTCTTCCAGAATGAACCTAGAATGATGCCAGAAGTAAGAAAAAAAAGAAACCTCCACCCACAATACAACTGTTAAGTGAGCTAAAAATCCCAAGAAGCTTTATGATGTGGTTTATTATGAATTTGCTGATGCAGAGTCCAAAACCATAAGTGCTGTATGATGCAGTAACATTATTACATATAGAATAAAATGTGAATGTATTACATAAACAAGGACCCACCTGAGGTCCTCCAGCGTTTCCTGAATCATGTTGCGGATGAATACAATCTGTTGGTTAGTGAGTGGCGCTGCTGTTCCCTCAGCTCCAATGGTTTCCACTATCCGGTCTGACAGGGAGGTTGCTACAGACTCAGACACCCCAGCACCTGCTGGGTACGTTCACACACGGTACTGGTCTTATATACAGGGCCCTTGGCAGTTGGTTAATGAAAAACAATACCTCAGTCATCAAATATAATCATAGCTTTGGTGTGCCTTCAATGTTTTGAGCTTGATACTGTTTGATACTGTTGAGTGCTGTGTTCACCTGTGGCAAGTGTAGGACGTGTTCCATTAAAGGGGGAATTGTAGGTCAGCTGGGCAGGCACATCATTGACTCTCCTCTGAGTGATTTCTGGAGTGAGGTAAGGTGGGATGGATGACTGCATCCGCAAGTTCTGTAGTGCTGGGGGCGTGGTCAAGACATCAGACTCCTGGCTTGAGCTTCCATTTTTCTCAGACTACCATACAGTGCAAGGAAAAAGCACAGGATGAATAAAATCTTAAAGCTCTACACTTAGTAATTGAGTCTAACTTCCAAATGTGGCCTGTCAGTATAACTCAAAGAAAGTTAATTCTCAGTTTTTTTTTAGGGTGTGCCACTCCAGAGTTAGAAAACGTGTTATAGCATTGCATCAAGGGTAGCTTTGTGTAAGTTATCAGCCTGTTAATATTCATTATAAGAGGGTTTTATATATTAAATGTAAAAATGTAACATGAGGCATCACACACTTGTATGCAAAATACTGCATATTTCAATGGATTACAGCTCATCTATATGTACTGTGTATAAAAACATTCCAGAAAATGTATACCAAAATACCAATAGCAAAAAGTACTGTTTCAATGTAAACAATCAAATAAGGGGATGTCTATTAGTTTCTTACACTGTTTATCTCCAAAACCACATAATGGGCATAAACTTTATAATTTACAATATTCCAAATATCACTATTTGTCTTACTGCCCTAAGATTGGGGCTACCAACTCGATTTGCTCAAGGACTAATTGTGTTGTTACGTCTCTTCTTTTATCAGTTGTTAATTAGGTAAATTCTCAGAAAATGAATTCCAACAGCAACCGACTACAACTATAAACATGTTAACATTAGATGAAAAACTGACCGCTTTGGTTTCCTGTGCTTCTGATTGGACCTCCTCCTCTTTGATAGGGGGCGGCGTCTGGAACACAGACAGAGGACTGTAGCATCGTCCCCCCGCTGTGCCAAGAGGGGTCTTACGCTGGGCCGAAACACCAGTGAATGGAGGCGCCAAATCAAGCTCTGGACAAAGGAAGAAACACAAATGACAGTTCAGGGAGAACCGACAGCATACTCTACCTGGATGGGGTTATTAAGTTTAAAATTAACCAAAATAAACTTGACTATTAATAAGTGGGCACCCAACAGTAGGCCAATGGTATGGGACATTGGATGAGTGATGCAAGCCATTGGTAGTGTAGTTATAGTAGCCATATCACATTAGACAGTAGTTCATGGGACAGAGTCCCAATAAACGTCTCTGAGTACGAGTAGGCTATAGTGACCTCCTGAGGTACAAAGTGGTTTTACAAGAGAAGCCAGTCAAGCAGGCTTCCAAGAACACTCAGAACACATTATAATGTTTATAAATGCACGTCATTTAATGTAATAATCTTAATCTGAGGAAAATGAGAATGAAGGCCATTTTAGATTGTATGGAGTTCATACACAATTATATCAATTAGATGTGTTTTCAGAATGTTTGGTTTCAATGAAAAGCGCTACAAAAATTTACATGTACATCCATTAAAAGATACCATCCTGGCTTCTATAATACATCTAATAGCAGTCTCATACTCACCACCTCCCCTCTTTCCGCTTGAATCCAAGCCAGATCCATGGAGCTTAAGATCTGTGGAAGTCAAAACAAGCATCAATGGATCTGACATATTGAATAACTCTTGTTGCTATTGATGTTGACGAGGTTTTAACTTTGTGTCAGAAATAGCAGATTTACCATCACAGACAGGAGAAAAGATGTCCAAACTGTTGCGTCCTCCTCGCAAATCTGTGTTAGTGCCTACAAGAAAATATGAAAATCTAATGCCTTCTGCACAGCCTACAGCAATATTTAATCTTAGTACTTTCTCAAAGAGCAACAACGTCATCAGGAGCTTCTATGACATTTGACTCCTGTTACCAACTTTTTACTTATACCTGGAGAAAGAAATAATGTTTTCTGGAGGGCGGATAAAATAGGCATTAAAAGAGAAGTCCGTTGTGTAATGACACTGGGTTTACTAAAACAAGACTGAAACAAATACTAACACCCAAACTAACTCCCCAGCCCTCCAAAATACAGCGCTTTTGCCCATTGTTCCCAGATCTGCTAGAAGAATGCTAGCCAAACTGCTAATTTAGCATTTAGACTTACATAACAAAACTTCTGAACGGAAATCATATTTGAACTATACCACTGAATCATGTCACTCACGATACTAAGGTCATTTGTACAGATGATGCTACAGTATTATGAGAGAGTAAAAAAGTATATAATATATAAGGTCTTCACTGTCTCTGATTGGAGAGAATATGTCCAGACTGGTTCGACCCACACGGGCCACCTTGTCCATGCTGGGCAGTGGGTCTGTGCTCTGCTGTCCGTCAGCATCTCGGGAGAACCCATCCAGACCTAGCCCTACAGACAAAACAAGGTAAAATGGGGGGCTGTTTATGAGTCTAGTCTCACAAACGGCAGGTTTACTGAAAGTCAGCTGCCTCATAGTATTAAGGAAGTCTAGACTGACCCATGCTGTGAGCCTGGCTGTCTCCTCTCTCTCCAAAGTAAGGCTCTGGGGTGGGCTGAGGACTTGGCACTGCTGGGGTTGGGGTTGAGAATAGGGAGGAGTGCCCTGCCTGTGGAGTGCTTAGTTTTACTGACGTCCTCTTCGACTGAGAAGACTTTCCAGAGGCCAGTTTACTAGACTAATGGGGGGAACAAAAATGTAAAATTAACCACATATAAAATAAATAAATTAAACAAAGATCAAATATAACGTGTAGATTAGCAGTTGACTCTTATTGTCCCTATGGCTGAGCTGAGTACCTTGAGTCTGGTCTGGGTGCTCTGGAAGCGCAGGCAGGTGACAGAGGTCTTGTGCGCAGCAACCGTTTTCACCGGAGCGCTGAGATTGCGGAGATCATACTGGTATATCTGGCCCTGGGTTGAGCCAATGACCAGAGTAGCTCCATCTGGGAAAAACTCAATGGCAGTAAGAGGAGAGTCCACCTTCACATTACGCACAACACTGTTTGGAGCAAAAGCACACACAAAACACAGAAAAACTGTCAGGGCACACAGTGGTTTACATTCAATGTCCTTAACGAATCAACTAATCATGAAGTTGACTGAGGGTTCAGGATGTAGTGCAGAAGATTTGGGCTGTAGCAGTACTCCATCTGGCACTGCTGAAGAAAACATTCACAGAGCTGCTAAATGTAATTTTTGAGGAGCACCTAATAGGTGGAAAAAACAGCAGCCTAAAACCATAACCAACTAGGTTATGTGCCTGTAACATATTTTAGTATGTCAGATTTTATCAACGAGAAAAGCAGATACGGCAACATGAGAGCTTCACGCTGCACACATCTCTGTCTATTCAATAATACCAGCAAGAACTACTCCATCCCTGATTTAACCTCATTTCTAATTATAGTTTCCTACTTTCTGCCCAGGCTTTGAAAAGCAGCTCATAACTTGACACAAGAAAGAGTAGAGTCAAGGACTTGAGACAGCATTGCTACTGCTGTCTCAATGCTTCTATGGATCTGATGCTTAATTTCTTTTAGTATGGGTGTGCCAAGAATACTGCACTATGATATGTCAAAACTTTTTTCAGTGGTTTGCAGTAGTACTGAAGCCCATCCAAAAATCCCAACTAATTTAAAAAAGGCAACTTACATCTTACTGCTGGTGTCGTAGCAGATGATCTTCTTGTCCAGTCCCACTGACACAAATAGAAGGTCATTGGCAGGGGAAAAGGCCAGGCCAGAGGCAGGCCCTTTGTGAGCTGTGTCAAACGTGTGCAGCTCCTTCTGTGTCGGGGCGTCCCAAAGAGCCACGGTGCCAATGTCTGATATGCTGCCAAGCATGGAGCGCTTCACCACGGAGTACCTCAGGTCACGGATAGGCTGAATGTGGACAGTGCAATATCACACACAAAACTTACGACAAAACTCACCCACACCAGTATGACTGGGTTTCAGAACACAGGCATGTGTAAGTGTTGGTTAAATGATGCTCACTGATCACTGTATAACCAATATTGGTCTACTCCCGTAAACATCGCTATGCTCACACATTTTGCAAACAGGAAAGGGTATCGCTACCAAAACCAAGATACTGCTTATCAATGTTATTGATAACTTGCTCTGTAGTAAAGATGTGATAGATATAATTGTGTATAATAAAATAACCCATTCTCTAAATACTATCTCCAGAGAGTTTTTCCATCTCAGCTCCATCTGACTGGGCACAGTTACCTTTAACAAGCCTACATATATGCAATCTCTACAGCATACAGTATAGTTGTCAAATCAAATTAAAAAAATATATTTAAGCAATACCAAAAACATTTCAATGCTAATACTATTCCATGAAGATTACCATAAATAGCCTGACAGCATGTGCCTACATTTCTCTGTGGCAGTAATGACAGTCAGACATCTAAAACACCTGCTTTATTCAAGGCCTGCAAACTGTCTCATTACTTTTTGCACATGCTATGTGTGTGGAAGTGTACAACCACCCTAAAGCTCAGCATTAAATAGGGGCTAAGCAACATTCTGTTTTTCTCTCTCACAAGCTCCCTCTAAAGACCGCTGTATTGCATTGTATTGCACTGCATTCTTTTGGAGGCGGTCCGCGCTGCTGAACATTGCAAGTGCTGTATCTACCACTATAGACCACGGTGGCGCATTCTACACTGTTCGTTTGCAGTGTAATGACTCATTTTAGCATCCTAAACAGTATGAAACTGATTAATTAAATGAAAAATGTTGCATAGTGGACCTTTAAGGAAGGTAATGACTGTAGAACTCTCTACAGCTATGATAAGAGTTACATTTAAATTAGCTTCTAGCTTAATTTCCCTGATACACTCACCTGAATGGTTCCATGACCAAAGGGCTTACTGGAGAGGTTCTTGGAGACATTGTGCAGAATGAGTTCACCGCTGAGAGAGCCAGAGACGATGTAGCTGTCACTGGCATTGTAAGACACACAGGTGACCTCCTGTTTGTGATCCTGAGCAGGCATAGAATTGCAAGTCCCGTGAATATGTGCATTCAACGCTTTGCAAATACATACTGCATATTTGTCAGATGCATTATACAGGGAACCAATCCCAGACAACTCAAATACATTTTTAAAGATTTAGGCAAACCCAATCTTCTTAAGCAGTCGTTTGGGCACGCCTGTATCAGTGGATGTTTCTAACTATTACCTTAAGATTGCGGTAAAGTTTCTTTGTCTTTAGGTCCCAAATGTTGACAACACCATCCAGACCACTGCTCACCAAGTATTGAGATGTAGAATTGATGCTAACCCGAGTTTGCTTTTTCTGTGGAGACCAATGCAAAGTGATGAGATTACTGATGAAATGACAAATGAAAAAAAGTCATAGCTCTTGTCAACTTTAAACTCACCCCTTCAGCAAGCTCAATAACTGGAGTGGGGGAGGTCTTCAGGCTTGACACAACTACCTTGTCTCCAACACTGCTGGCACTGACAAGGTACTGATCTTAGTGCAGATAAGGGAAATCATTAAACATAAGCAGGCAAATACCATGTTTATTAATACTTGCATCCAAACGCACTATTAAAACTTCTCACAGTAAGATTATTTTTATTTAAATGCAGTACATGTTAACTATACTGCAGTCCTAACAGACAACTCATAACATGGACATCTTAATGTTAAGTTGATCAGGAGGTATTAGATTGCAGTCTGAAGGTAAACGTTCTTTGAAGGTAGATTAACTATTAGTTCCTCTGAAAGGATACTGTTGCTGGTCCAGCAGACCTGGGACACTGGATGCGTGCTGCTGTGTGGACTAAATTGGTCCAACATTTTCATGGAGCTGGAGTCCCATATCTTAAGGCAGTCTCCTGACGACACAAGTCGCTGGACCTCCTCCATGGCAACTGATTTAGAAACAGAGGAGCAGCTGTCAGGGATGTACCCCCACCCCACACACATAAACAAACGGAGCTTTGCAAGTGCTGCGGTAGAATGAACTGCTTTCATTCAAGCACGGTGTCTGTCGAAGCCCAATACCTAAGCTGATCACGAAGTAGGCTTCCCAACTACAATAATATGCAACGACTGAAGATCGAAATGTCAACCTGTTGACTTTATAACATGGGGAAAATAGGTGCAGTTGAATACCCGTGCGCCCTATTTCAACAAGGAAAAGCCTTTGAAGATTATTGCAAGGCAAACCGTATTAAACAACGTCGTTGACTACAGCGTCGTTGACTATTATGGTCATTTGTTTTTCCATCCCTTCGCGTGTTACTGCGTCACCTATTCCTGAGACATAAATATTACACACACAATTCACACATATCAGTTTGGACAAGTAGTTTAAAGTGAGTCATTCAATTTAGCAAGCGCTAACAATATGTCTTTGTAATCTCTAACATTTTCAGTTTGTCTGATGACATGTTAACTGCCTAATTAACGTTAACGTTACTTTTCAACCTAGTTTTGTTCAGTTAATGTTAGTTCCTCAATCTCTGTAAGTATAGGGGTTGGTTACAAACTTCCAACAATTATACAAAATAAAGAAAATAAACACCGTTGACATCACCTGACAACATCCCACGAGCTAAGGGAGACTACACTTTAATAACTTCGCTTAAACCTAACATTAACTAGCCAGACTCTTCTTAGCTTGCTAGTTAACAGGCTAACTATAAACACAAACGTAAGTTGACATTTGAAGTCCTCCAAAATACTTACCTGACCTGAAAGAGCCGAGATGTTCTTGGATTTCAATACAGTCAACGGTAGTTGTCTATTACAATGCATGCGTTTTATGTTCCGTGTATTAATGTTGTTGGGACAGATCAGTTTGGACAGATGGTTGTCCGCTTCAGTTTGCGCTAAGTTGCTTTTGGAGTTTTGGGCGCCTGTAACCAGCTACGGCGTCCTCTTGAGTCCAAACAAGGCCACAACCTACTTGACATGCTGGTGAATGCGACCTATGCGACCATGCATTATTCCACAACTATAAAAAATATAATTGAAACATACACGTCTTTTAAACATACTTTATTCAGCAACATTTTTGGTGTTTATTTACCCTTGAAAAAAAAATAAAATCAAGTGAAGACAATCAAAGTCAATTCATAAAGGGTATGTGCTTATTCAAAATCTGACATCAGTCAGTATGAACGGTGACATCACCTTGCAAACAATGAACTAGCATTATTACAATAAATGCACCTAAGACACTGTGACAGTACATGTAAGCTATTGTAATTTATAAGAAATAGCTCTTAATTACCACTTAACAATTGCAGTGCTTCAGAAGTGCATTATTAAGATAGGTGCATCTCCCTTGACATCCCTTACACTAGGCTACTTAGGTGTAATAAATAATAAAGTATTTTTTAATCTAAGTGTCACCCACATTTAATACATTTGGCACCAGATCCAAAAGATGAATTATGAAAGCATGTCTTAAGCTGTGGAGACCAAAAGGATTTCTTCACTATGAAGCTGTTTTTGTTTTTTATATATTTATTTCATAGTTATTTCTTAACACTAAACCTGAACAATATACCTTGTATACACACACTTATCTCTCAACATACACCTTAGAAATTGATTTCACACATAATGGCTTAATTTATTTGACATTGCATAAAACCCGGGTCAGAAGATCCGCTTAGTGTTCAAAGTGCTAACATCAAGTCACATTTTGAAATACAAATCAAAGTAATCTTTATTTAATAACTATGACCAAAAGTGAGAAGGGAGGAAAACCCTGTGTTTCACTCTGAAGTAAACAAAGCAACAATCAAAAGTATTATTTTAAATGTGTGGGCCTCCACACAATGAGGGATAGGTTCCATACTCCACTCTTGATTTGAAGTTAGTTTTGTGAAAGTGATCATTCGTTTTACAGCAGCCTTGATCACACGGTGTGGTCCTTGTCGAAACGTGACGTTCTTAGTCGGACATGAGCAGTGTGGTGGTAAGTCTGTGACCTCAGTGTCTTGTGACTACGGTCTGTGGTGTGCTCTACTCTCACTGGGGCAAAGGCACCAAGACATTGACGTAGTTGATGGGGAAGAAGCCAGACTCACCACTGATCATGCCCTCATACCAGTTCTCATCGATTTGATTGGTGAGGATGATGAGGTCGCCTTCCTTGAAGCCCAGTTCACCATCATTTTCGGGCTCAAAGTTGTAGAGAGCACGACAACATGGCTGATCTAGGGGAGAATCTACCTCACCTAAACACACAGACAGTTATTTTTTATATTTGAGAATTAGGTAACTTTGTCCCAATTTAAACATATAATGACGTATAGGTGAGAAGCATAATAAAATACAAAAATTGTAAATATTTTTTTTAATAGATAGTGATTAGAGAAGCTTATTTATTGTAGACTTGCTAAAAAAGCCTGCATATTGCTACAGAAATAGCTCATCAACATTGTTGAAGAAAACCATTGTATAATGGTATAAAAAAACTGATTAGAATTGAATGGAACCCTGAGTCTAAAACCTCAGTGGGCTGATATGATACTCACTAACACATGGAGGACTCCCTGGTCTTTGGGGCAGGAATGTGAACTGGTCAACAGTAGAGTATACTATGGATGCATACAATAGGAGATTAATACATTATATTCACCTTTACATTGACATAAAATATAGTATATTTAAGAACATTTTGAATATTTCCATCACATGCAGAATAGCATTTGGTATATTGCAGTCAGGATGGTAATACTATTAGTAATACTATTCCTGTTTTCCTCCTGAGGCATCGTAACATTTCAAATGCTTTTACTCACTACTATTAGGAGGGCTTTCCGGTCTTTGGGGTAAGGATGTGAACTGGTCCACTGTAGAGTATACTGTAAATACAGTTAGCAGATAGTGGATTTATCTATAAGAGTGAGTGTAGTGTAAAGTGAGTGTAGAATTTGTTATCTGACTCTGGGTTTGTTACATTTCTGAATTTATCCAGTACCATACATTTTGGTCTTCCCCTAACGCATGGAATATTCTTTTCTGACATACAGTGCATCACTGTTACAATATAATTAGATATCCCAATGAAGTTTGATCTGAACTGTGTTGCTATAAAGGGATGTCACAGAACTCACTTGTATTTGGAGGACTTTCTGGCCTTGGAGGTAAGGTAGTGAATGGATCAGCAGTGGTGATTGCTTTTAACAGAGAGAAGATATGACATCTTTTTCACACATACATAATAATACAAATATCAACCAGATATCAAATGGAAGGATTGCACACGTGAAAGCAAAACTTTAACATGAAAACATGACAATGCCTGCTTCCAATACCATTCCCTAACATCTAACGGGTGCCTTTCATGTGCTTAGGTGTAAATGGAGGAGTTGATTTCCTGGTAGAGTGTTGGGGTATGTTAATAGGCATAGTACATTACTATTGCAGATTTGTTTAGCAGGTCAAGACACTTTGCAAGTTACCTTTAATTAGTGGTAATGAACTTATTCAGTGTAATACATTATACATTTCATTAATGAGGTATGTATTAAAAAAAGCCTTACAGAAATATTATAGATAGATAGAACTTACTTACTTTTTCCATGTACACCACCATTCATTATAATACCTGTGAAAACACAGCATGGTACCGTGTAAAACACTATGATAATAGCAAACGGCAGTTTTTGGCAAAACACACAGTACAATCTTTTCTATTGTCAAAGAGAGAATTTTTTGGTAGTTCATAGAGATTACATCACACTGGCAAACCTGAAAGCTGTGGTGAGTTGCGGTGAGAGATGGGTAATGTGGGGGTGTTAGAGAATCCATTACATTCGGAGTGGCTTCCCCTACTAATGACAGACCTTGGGGTGAACTCTTTTCTTGGCCGACTGCTTGCAGTAATTAATCTGTTACCGGAGATCATAGACCATCAAAAAGGCAAAAAAAAGTGATGATGGAGGGAGTCTTTCATACTACAGCACAGTAAATCATCACTATGGCACTGCGTCCTCACCGATTCTGGAGAACACCACTCAAATTTTCAAGGATTACACACGACTGCCTGTGGTAGTCCAACGCAGCACCCACTAGAGCTGACAGGTGACTCACTTGCTCCACCTACAGGACCACAAAGACATAGCTCAACAACAGAATAAAGGTCCCCCAGTTAATTATGTGTCTTAAATCTTAAAGAGAAAATTATGCATCTTTCTAATTTGTTGTAGCCTTTACAGTAGTCAGTCAATTACAGGCCATAACAAGTAGTTTTGAGAATTGTTAACCATTCTAATATAACTAAAATGTAAAGTCTGTCTCACATCATTCTCTAGGAGGTTGAACATGCTTCTTTCTGCCAGATCCCGGGATTCCTCAAACTTTTCCAGGGCTAGTTTGAGCTCCTGGCTGCTAATTCTCCCCTTGCGTCGCTTCTTGTAGTCAAAGTCTAACCGCCGACCCTCCATTTTTCTTAGGTGGTACTACAGAAGTTAATATGATCAAAAACAAAGAGATATATAAATATGAAGCTTGTATACATATGGTATTATAAAAGCATTGGACATTGGTTGGGAAATATAAGAGGGTTCAAAACAATACAGCAATCAAGCAAGGACAGTAGCATTGTGAAACTTGGGTATTAAGACTAGCCTAAATGGTGAAAATGTGATACTGTCCACAGATTATATTTAAGCTTCTTCCTATTCACTAGATAGGTCCAACTTGCCTTGCAGAGGTTTCAGATGTAAACCATGTCAATATGAGACTCACCATGATCTCCTTCAGGTCTTTTTCTTGTAGTGTCAGGAGAGGATCTATGAAGCGGTCCTTTACCTGGACATCTAGGATGTTTCTGGCCTGAGCCATCTGTTTCAGGGCCTCACCCATGTCTGCCAAAGCGCAACCTGACAGGGATGTCAAGTAGCGTAATTACAACCAATTTGAGTTGTCACTAAGAACAGTCTATTTGTTAGCCCATAGCCTTGTGAAGTCCGAAATGTTGAGTATACCAAACATTTTTTTTTTTTAATATGCAGTATGAGGCCCTTGCATTTAAAGATGGTACTGTAATGGTAAGTTGTATATATGAAGTTCCCCTTCTTTATATATTTTAATGTTCCCCTTCTGTCTGGCACTTTTTTAATTTGTTAGGTGACACGTTTTGACCCAAATTTCTTAAACCAGTGTTAAAACATTACACAATACCTCACTTCCCTCAGTAGCTGCAAGCAGATTCAATGCATTAAAAACATGTTTTAGTTTGTCATTTCTTATTTCCCTGGCATAACACTAACACTAGCAGCAGATCAGTAGACACCCCAATGTTATAATTTACATTCAGTAGCTAAGCTCAACTGGGTTAGAGCCAAGTTTAGTCTATAATTTTTCCATTTCACGATTCTGTAGCATTATCAGCTGTAAACTATGCCCATCTCATTACAAATACTTAAAGGAACACGCTATTACATTTCTATACTGAACTATGTTTATCCCTTGACTTAGACAAGTTAATACATACCTCTCTCTCGTCTCAGTGTGAGCTTGGTCGTTCTGCGCACAAATAAAAAATGTGGAGATTTTCTAAATGGATAATTAGGATAACTATAATGTATGATGGAAAACATAGATTTAGGAAGTTACTGCGCCCATAACAATGGGCTCCCATGTTTTTCCACCATACATTATAGCTATCCATTTTATCTCTATATTTTCTTTTGTTGCACCATAGTCAGCTGGATAAATACTTGAGTAACTGTATGTACATAGGAAAGATGTGGATGTGTTTGGTTGCTTCTAACTTCATTCCTGTTTGGATCCTAATATAAGAACTGGGCTAAGCTACATGCTACCAAAGTAGCGCCACGCACCAGAGTGGCTGTGCACGTACCGCGACGAGAGAGGTATGCATCAGCTCGTCTCGGTTAAGGAAAGAAAATAGCAAAATGTGGAAAAATGGTGGCGTGTTCCTTTAAGCCTGTGGCATACTTATAGGCTACAAGGAAGAAACACACTCGAATGCAGTGCATGCATGTATGTCTAAAGGCCACTCTCAGGCCCTAGAAAAGCCAAGGGCAGCATTGAAAGATGTAAAAAATAAAATCATATCAAAGCTGACATTTTTCTTATTAACAGACATACCAAAAGCAGTCTCAGGTCCGAGCTCTCTGCCATAGCGAAGCATGCATTCCCCCAAAACCCCCTCTGTTTGGGGATAGCCCACAGTCTTCACCTGACCACGGATTTTTGAAACGGTGTTCAGCACACCAAGTTTGGCTCTACTGGCTGGAAAACAAGAGCAAAAGAGATGAGTAAAGGCTGAGCAAACTAAGTCGCTGCCAATAATAGTGGATATTGCATACGGTCATTGAAATATGAGCCTGAAAGAAAAGGACACAGTGCAGTACCTGGGTTTGGCTGGAGGTATTCTGTGGTTTTTGGCACAAGTTCAAGAACCAGTTTATGGGTTACATCAATTTTCTGAAATCAATCACAAAAAACAATCACATCAGCTAGCCCATATGATTATTTCAGAGTATGGCAATGCTTCAAAAAGGTAGCAAGCTGTTGTGATTATGCAACGAGTAAGAAGAATATGTTATCTCTGTATATATGGACTGTAGTACCTACTTAAAATGGTAAAATAACTAACACAATAACAGAATCAAAAAGGACATATTTAATGTATGTAAAAGAAATATCTGAGAGTTTAATATTTTAAATAAAAAAAAAATGTTTGAGTACACAACCTTTTCCATTTTGAGGAACTCTTCATCCAATTTTGTTCCTTCAGCCCCATTTATCTTCTCATTTAATAGCTGTATGGGAAAAGAGGTGAGTACCTAAATACTGACACTTATACATACATACATACCTGACACTTATACATACACTGACTTTATTGTGAATTGTTCAATTGCTTGATAACATAAATAGCCAATCAACCAATCACATGGCTGCAATTCAATGTGTTTAGGCATGTAGATGTGGTCAAGACAACTGGCTGAAGTTCAAAGAAAAGTGATTCAAGTGCCTTTGAACGTGGCATGGCTGTTCGCGCCAGGTGGGCCTGCCTACTTTAAGTAAATAATGGTCAGAAAACATGTCCAGTGAGCGGCAGTTGAACAGATAAAAAAAGCTTTGTTGAGGTCAGATAGGTCTGAGCAGACTGCATACCAACTAAAAAACTATTACAAATAAGAAAAATGCAGAATATCAAATTCTTCTGAAAGTATACCACGAAGAATTAAAACATGTCAGAGGGCAAAAGGAGTCCAACCATTTACTAGCAAGTTGTATCTAATAAGTGGCCGGTGAGCATTCGAAAACAATTACTTTTTGGTCTGATTCGACAAAAAAACACAATATTGTATGTTAACAGGGCCAACACTAGCTCTAGTGGTAAAAAATTGTTTTGCTATGCAGGTACGTCTAAACACGACTCATAGGGCTTCAGTAGCTGTTCTCCCAAGTTTGGTCAAAACAATCACATCATTCTGTCCTGTAGAGAGTAGCTAAGCAGGCAATCACGATGAACTAAGTACCCTGAGGTTCAGGCCACCTTGTCAAAGTCAGACTATACATTTTGAGGTTTAGTCTGGCTTTTGTCAGGCTAGGTCAACAAATTTCTGAAGGAATGTAGATTCATCAGCACATCAAAATAAAACGCAACTGCTTGCAAAATAATTTACAAAGGTAGTTAAGAGAATTACCATTTTTAAGTTCCATGCATCAAAAATCACTGGGTATTGTCACTGTTGATGTACAAACACTTTTTTCTAACGTCGTTTTAGTAAAAGTGCAGTGTAGGTTCCATTCTATTTCTTGGTAGCAAGTCTATGTAAGACAAATGTAGACAAACTTGTAAATAGGCCCATGAATACTGGCCAAATACTCTCACCAACTGTGTTGAAAGAATGGTATTTATTAAGGTCAAGAATTTAGTTCGGTGTGCAAGGGCCTCAAAATAAGAGGATTATGGCTGCCGTTATACTGGCTGATAGTGGGACTGAGAGTGGGAACTGCATGTAATGCAGAATATTTTACGAAAGCGACTACTGACAAGTCCAAAATCTTAATTAAGTTACATAATTTGGGTTTATTTACAGAATGTTGACAACTACTGTCTTTTTTAATGTTGTATACATTATACATGTATACATTATACATGTTCAATGTTGTTGAATTTAGCGATCCTAAATAGTTCAGTGCTGTGAATCCACCTCCTTCTCATTTCTAAATTCAGCACCATTTACAATGGTGGCTCATTTTTGGCAAGAACCCCACCACGCCACAGGGAAGGGTTTTTAACTTGTACTATCAATCTGGCAGCACTATCAAACCCCTGCCATAGTGCCATGAACAGACAAGGTGAACGAATTGTTAGCAGCATTGTCTGCACATCTAGTTCAATGGAGGTAGGCCTGAACAACCAGCAGAATTTACCACTCCTTAATACATGTGTGCTGCCTCCTATACAGAACGAGAATCTCATGCACACCACCATCTTACACTCTGAAAAACATACTGACATTATGTAATCTGTCCTTTTTAACTACCTGATAACAAGGTGGGGGCAGAGGCACCATGTGATCTGTAGCCTACGCAACTTCAGGACCACTAATTTCCTGTTCAGAGGCCTTATGAACTATGCTTTTATAGGCTATGGAGTGTCTCTGCCTTCTGCAAATCAAGGACAGGACGAAACATAACTCTACAAGGTCACGTCACACTATGAGTAGCAATTTGCGTCGAATCAAGGATAGACAAACTTCCTTGTGCTTTCTTTAGGGCAAATCAGGTTGAAACGAGGCCTCTTGTGCCATCGACATCTGTCTAATTCAGTATCATAACTTTTCAAAATAACCCAGCCTGTCAAAGTTGCCACAAACTACTCTCATAGATGAGTGGCATACGGGACAATGTACTGGCCGTGCGCACTAATGAGAGTAGCCTTTCGCTGCGGTCTGTCTGACGCGCAACAACACGGGCCTGCACAGCAATCTAGGTTAGTACGAAATGCCCTAAAAACACATGTAACGTTGGCGTTTCCGTAATCAGCCCCCTTCTAATATTATAAAATAAAAAGCATAATGTCATAACAATACAATCTATGACAATTTCAAAACACCTTAGCACTGTACCATACAACGTACGAGTCCACAGCCGCGAGCATGCATACAGTTGGGCAATGTCCTCCGCTTACCTGACTTGCTTTATGAAATTGTTTCTTTAGTCCCGCGACTGACATGATCAATTCTTCTGATGATCAAAACAATAATCACGTGCAAATGTTACGGGCACATGCTGGAGATGATGGACGATGCAGTCGGCGTGCCTGACAGGTGACGCGGTAATTTATACGTCCACATCGCACTCCTCCACCCCCATCGCAATGTATCAATGCGCTGACATTCTTCTCCCAGACCAAGATTCGCGGTGCCGCATGGTTGCCAGTAACTGAGGAAAATAATCAAGAAACCACCCATTTGAGATACTGTTAAATATTTATAGAAAATGACCAACATTTTAGTAAACCAAAAATAGTCAATATTCAACAGAATTTAATATTAACAAAACATGTAGGCCTATACAAATGAAGGAAAGGTAATAGCTAAGCCTAGTTAGTTTCAAAATCATACATGAGAAACTACCTTATCTGGCAACATTGTAAGATTATATTTCGCAGGCGTTCAGTGTGCAATGTATGCTCACAGGCACGCAAGCCTACTCGTTTCCGTTTCACCTTGCTGTGTGGTCACTGTTATGGCCATGGAAAATACACCAATAGAAACTGGACCAATGGGTCACATTCATATTAGGAGGAATATTAGGCCTCCTGAAGGTCTGATTTGGGATTGTGTGGAATCAACAGACAATATTGTGTTGTGAATGTTTTATAATCTTATGTGGACTTTGCACCCTATCACCAATTAGGGTCATAACCCTGGCTGTTCACAACAATAAACATCAGTGAGTCTACCACTGACCTACTAAATGAAACCAAATATGACTGTGATTCAATTATCTGGGTCAAGAAGACAGTAGGCTATATATTTGTTGGTCAATAAATATATAATCTAATGCTACAAGTGCTACAATTGGTTATATTGAGCAGTTGTAAAATAGACTGAGAAACTACATTGCATTATCATAAGAGCACAAAGTATGCCCTAACAGAGGTACGGTAATGTAGGATATACTCTAGACTTCTACTAAAAACTTTCTCTGAATTTGTCAATGAAACTATACAGGGTCCATTTTTTCAGTAATGTTCACTTGTAGATCACTAAGAAAACTCAAAAGATTGATCTTACCAAAGCTTTAATTTTCTATATTTGTTTCGCAAGTGATCTCTTCAGATTCTTCTTTACTAAGTTGTTCATATTGTAAATAGTGAATAGAGATTGTTGTCACTTGCACTTTTTTGAGCATGTATGAGATTTCTTTCATAGGCTTTAAAGTGCAGGTATTATCATGAAATAGTTTCAAGCAACACACTTGTACACCATAAACAGCATAAAAACATGTTCATTTCTGTTCTATGTGCCAGACAGAGATGCCCAGTGGGCCACATGTTTGGAGAATGTGGTGTATCGCAGTGTGTACAGTACACTATAGGGGGTATTGGTCATTGTCTACTGGAGTCCACAGTCTGTCTATCTTACCTGGCTCAGGGTCCCTACTGTATGTCCCACTTAGTGTTGCTTGGCCAGCACACAACAGCATAGAAGAGGACACTAGCAGACTTCAAGAATATGGGAAGGAGTTTACTGCAGATATTAAAGGCCCACTATGCAACATTTTTCATTTAATTAATCCGTTTCATACTGTTTAGGATGCTAAAATGAGTCATTACAGGGCGAACGAACGGTGTAGAATGTGCCACCGTGGCTTATAGCGGTAGATACAGCACTTGCAATGTTCAGCAGCGCGGACCGCCTCCAATAGAATGCAGTGCAATACAATGCAATACAGCAGTCTTTAGAGGGAGCTCGTGAGAGAGAAAAACAGAATGTTGTTTAGACCCTCTTTAAGGGACCCCAGTCTCCTTAGAAAATAGAGAATGCTCTGATCTGCTTTTTTCTTGTAGATTGCATTAGCACTCAGCACGCTTTTTTCTCAAAGAGTGCACCAGTGCATCAAACGATTACTTTGGTTTTGGTGGCCTCATTCAAAAATGACTGAATATAAAGATATGAACAGGATATAACAATTACTTTTGAAAGTGTGTGCATATAGAAACTGGACTAAGGTAAACTATACTCTTAAACTACTACTGTATGTAAGCAAGCATGCAAGCAAGCAAACAAGACACAAGTGATCCATTCTCCATTTGATCTTTTTGACTGTCATAATTACTTGGCACATTAGATGTTACATTTTGGCAATGCATCTACTATAACATTATGCATTACAGCCACCTACTGGTGCATGTACAGAACTAGCACTAACACAACATTCTCCTAATAATGCCTCTGTGTATGATGTGAGTATATGCAAAGTCCTTCTAGGGTTAAAACATCTCTGGTATATGTGCTCAAATCATATACTACACAAACTTATACCTGATGGGCATCAAGACAATGAACAACAGATAATACAGTATATAACTTACATAGGCAACTATCAACATTATATACATAAGGCGCCTATAAACACCATATACAAATAATAAAATATGATTTTTGAGCAAAAGAAATCTAGTATAACAATACATAGTAATGCAAGAATGTGCAGGCTCCATGGAGACTAAGACTGTGTGATTGAGCTTAAGGCCAGATGGAGATTACTTATCTACAGTTCAAGAGAGAGATGGCAGTGGGGAGGAAGCTGTTTGGTGTTTTTTGTATGCAAGGACCTGTAGCATTTGCCAGAGGGGAGGAGGATAAAAAGAGTATGCGCAGGATGTTTGGGGTCTTTGAAAAGGTTATTTGTCCACTTCATGGACCTGCTAGAGTACAAGTCCTGGAGGGAAAGCAGGGGGACACCAATGAACTTTTTATCTGTCCTGTCCTTCAGACTGTGTGACAAGAATGTTGGAACAGATTAAAACTAAAACTCAAAAGTTTAATGGTGGAAAGTAGCCCTTTCATCAAAAGAAGAAATCTTAATCTCTCTGATATGGACAAAAACTTTCAAATTTATTTCCTAAAGGTATTTTCTGCTGGAGCATTCACTAATGTAAAAGCATAAAAATGTATTTTAAGAAAATGTTAAATATCTGGTACAAGGCTGTGTTAACATGGTTTCGAACTTTATGAAAAAACAGTTTTTCAGCAGTACACTACAAAATAAGATGTTGACCTATAAGAAAAGTAATATTATAACACTATTACCTATTGCTCTGTTATAGGCAGTCATCCATGAAATATTTCTCCAAGAATGTTTTTAATCACCACAAAGTCCTAATGCGACCTTGACCTTTCACTTCATAATCTTGAATACTTAACTTTGTGGTGATTATATGTGCCAAGTTTGGGTGCCCTCAGAGACTAAATATGACACACACACACAAACAAAATAACCATGTCTTTCAGTAGACATACATATCTTAAATAGATTATTTTGTGTACAGTATATAACACATTCAAATAATATAGATAGAAACAGTGTTACTGTTAGGACACTTGTATATAAGACATATCAAGATTAATACATGTTTTTATTAAAAGGCATTGTGAACATCATACAAAACTGCATGAAAGAGTACATTAGGGTGAAACATTTTTATTGTATCATTGAGCAAGGTAACAAAAATCAACTTGCTACTTCTCTCAAGCTTTCCAAATCTGGTTTTGCTATTCTGTAAAAAAGAGGTCTCAGACACTAATTCAAGAAGGATGATGCCAAAAAGGCAGATTTTAGATTTTTGTTGGCAAATCAAAGAACTTTTTGTTGGTTCCATTACAACCAGCAGTCTACTCTTAAGTGACTGTTCAAACATATCTCAAGCTTGTATTGTTTTATATGTCTTGAGCAAGTTTTCCTCTTTAAGAGGTGTGCTACACACAACTGTAGCGGTGCACTTTATGAGTCTGAGTATCTCTGTCGATCTTCAGGTCCAGTCCTTGTGGTCAGGAGACCTCCCTCTGGTCTAAGTATTTCTTGAGAAGTTGAGTCGCTTGTCTCTGGTTGCATCGAGCAGCTTCCTGTAAAGCTGTATTGCCCCACCTGTGATTGGCACAGATAAGCTCAATAAACTGAATAAACACATGTGTCATAATTTGTAAAAATGCTTGTTTGTTGATCAAGTGGTGTGACATTAATGAGGTTTAGGCTTTCTGCAGGAAAATGCGGCACAAAAATATGCACGTCTGGATGTGTTTCCATCAACTATTTAATGCGAATTAAAAGTGATGTGTTCCACCCAGTTGGGAGATTAAAATGTAATGTCTAAAGGACATTGTCTATGGATACAAATGCAGCAAATGCATATATACACTAATATAACCTTTTCCATTAACTTTTTCTATTTAACTGTTAAATGCATATTAACAAGTTGCACGGAAACCTTTTTATTGACATTTATGCAAGGTTAGTCTATACATTGTTTTTTATAGAATACCTGAATTTTTTTTTTTTACCAATTAGCTAAAGTGATTTAGTAAAGGCATTTCACTATTACACATCCACATTACCTGTCTTTGACTAAACAACTAGCCCCTGTGTTCTCCATCAGGAATTTGATGATCTCCAAGTGGCCTTCTGAGGCTGCCACATGTAGAGCTGACCTCCCATCGTAATCCACTGCATTCATGTCTGCCCCAGACAGGAAGTACCTGGAGCAATGTGGAGAGAACAGCTATTACGGTGGATGTTTGCAGTTGAGATTGTTTTTCTTGTCCCATGTGACCGAGTGTTTCAGCAGCTAATCCAATGGTAATACAGTAGCGCGATTTCAATGACTATGTGCTTCTAATAGAGCACAGGTGGTCATACCTGCGCAAGGATGGTAGGTCCCCTCGGAAGGTGGCAAGCAAAATGTTCATTATTTGATAACCCTGTAAACAACAGTAGCATATTTTAAAGTTAGCTGAGTTTTCTTAAATAAACATGAGCTTTATATAGTATTGCAGTCTATTCTAAAATAAAATATTATCATATTATCATATGTTTTATCTATACAGTGTATGATCAAACAGGTAGCGTAAAAAAATCAAGAATTGCAGCAACCTCTGACTCTACTTTCCACTGACGGTAAGACAACACTTGTCTGAATGGTGTCCTGATGTCAAAACTATGCAGCTGAAATGAAGAAACCAGCTCCTACAGGTGGATCAAAAGGAACCAAATTTTATTGCGAGCTTTTCCAAGACACACTGTGGCCATCATATGTCAGACTACTTTAGCTGACCTACCTCACAGAAATGCACGGCCTTCCAGGAGTTTCCGAAGGCATCTAGATCAGGTGACCATGCCATAAGGCCAAGAACACCAGGGACAACTGCCAACACTGCACCAGACCTGCTGGATTTGGCTGGTACAGAAGTCTGATTTTTTTTGGACAAAAAAAGAATAACACATTGAATGTATTACATGCAGTTAAAGAGGAGCCGATTAAAACCTGTCATCAATACTCAAAAATAACATCTGCGGTACGGCTATTATAACTCAAGATCTACCCAACTCACCTTGAAATGGAACATCCTAGAGTAGTCATTCATCCCAGCCACCTGCATCATGGACAAAGTGTTGCGTACAGCCGCAGGTGACAGTACCTGGTCACCTGACAGTGGACACAAACCTCCATTGGCAAACGCAGCAGCCATGGCAGCTCCCGACTCACACGTGACCTCTGTTGATGAACACTAGTGACAAATGCTTCATCAGATGTAGGGACATTAAAAATAAAATAATCAGTAGCCTAGTCAATGTGAAAAGTGTTGCTTACTTGTAACATTAGATCCAAGATGGCATTTATGTCCACAGACTCTGGAAAGCACTGTGGGGTGGACAGTAAAAGATGTTACTCATGGGGAAGAAACAAGGCAAGTACACATGATGATGATATCGAGATGAGACATACTTTCATTTCTTGAAGGTAGAAAGATAAGGCATGGAGTCGTACACTGTCCTTTCTCAGATTTTGGTGACTGAAAAGCAAATGGAGAAACCATATCATCATCTCACCACTTATCAACCACTGATTTGAGCCATGACATAGGAAACAATGGGGTTGGAATAAGACTGTACCTTGTGCAGTTTAAGTTGGCATGTTCTTTATTGCATAATCGTCTGATGACATTCAAAACCTGCAGTTGATAGAAATATTCAATAGCTTATATATTCAGAATTAGTGTCAAAATGTAATGCATTGCTATGATGCATATTACTGTCAGTAAATGTATAGACCTACAGACTCATATTTTTCTTCATCTTCAGGACCAGGTCTCACTGTCAACTGCAGAAATGGAAAACATCAGTTCCAGAAGGAATAGTGTAGAAGGAATGAGAGAAACATAAAGTATGCATATGGGAAAGTTTAAATATGTTATATCTTAAGTTTCCACACCTGCAGCAGCGATGTGCAAATGAGTGCTCCTGTCTCTATGAGAGGACTGTGTGGTACTCCTAAGACAGAGAGATACACATCAGCAGCATACCTTTAATAGTGATATTCTTTTACTGCCAGGTGAGTTTTACATGAGTTTTACAGCTATAGCTTTATCCAATAACTTGACAACTTGTATCACTATTACTACTGCATCAATATCTCCACTTTAGCTGGGGGCTAAGACTCGATATTCAAAGTGATCTCAGTGCACTAAATGTCTGTGACTTTTTTCTCCATTTCACTCAGCTGGAGAACCCAACACTGCTTTCTCAACCATTACAGCAAAAAATACACAAATAAACATTAATTGCAGAATTATATATATTTTTGCAGAAAAATATATAATATACTTTTACCTTGTTTGGTCAGGGTAAAAGGAGAGTCAAACTTAGAAAACTCCTCCATGCCCACATATCTGTGCACACAGTCTGAGCCAAGCTGGTCCACAGCAATGCTGTATATCAAGGGCCATGATATCTCCCCCAGAGCACAGGGCTCGGACCAGTCACCAAGGGACAGCCTGGAAACATACAGACCCAGGTCAAGTACAGAGACATTTATTGCCTGTGAATATTTCCTTCAAACAAATCTACAGTATATGTTTTGATATGGGGAAGAATTAGCCTGACTTCCGCGATTATAAAGCTAGTCTGGCCAATCTACCGTACTACCCGCCTTCTGGGAGGCGGGCTTAACCCGCGTCCATCAGATGCCTCTGTATACTTGTTTCTCATTGGTTCCCACTTTTTTTGGGAAACAGAAATGCTCTATAATGGCAGCTTGGCCAGACTGACTTTGCTCGCGAAATCGAATGTAGCGCCACAGGAAGTATGGGCGGGCCCAGGCTAGGGAAGAATACAAGACAGAAGCAAATAAACCTACTTTAACAATGACAGCAACTAGTTCTCGTACATTTACTATGCAGTCTTTCAATTTGAGTGTCATCATTTGAGAACAGATGAGATGTATATAGAAATGACAACAGCTACTACGGTATTTCTGAAACCTGGAAAAACAAGGTAAATCAAACAAGAATAGAGGGAGGATGTGTGTTTGTGTTAATACCTCTGTCCATCCACTGTACACACTGACACTCCCCACTTTCCAAACTCCTCACCTGCGTCTTTCTCCTGCTAAAAGACACGAAATTAAAATATATCTATATATATCTAATATATAAACGGCCAATCTGAGTGTATAAATATAAAAATATCTAAACACTATGATTGCTATAGTGCATTGCTTACAGCATTTTTTACTGATTTGTATCAGTGGGAGGATTTCTTTTTTATTAAAATTAAAAACAGATCAAAACCTTCACAGATGAAAGCTGCTTGCATTTCACAAAGAGCTTCTGGGTTTCCTCAGTAAATGTGCAAAAGTCCGGGATAACAAATCTCCCTTGTAGTGCTTTCAGGATGAACGAGACAAAGCCTGTCACACACCTTAAGTGAGATGTACAGCACACAAGAGAAAGATCAGAACCAGAATCAGAATAAAAACAATTAAAAAAAATCATATGGAACCGCTTTACAGACAGTACAATTGTTCAAAATTTAAGGAGCTGAAACAGAGTTTCAGAACTTCACTAGTACATATTAAGTAGGAAAAAACAGACACCCAAACCAGCCATTAAGACACCTGTGTATTTGAATGGCACAAGCAGGAAATGTGGTGAGCCTGACCTCTGAAATGTGTTCCTGTCAACAGTTCCATCAGAGTCCTGTAGCTTTCTCATTAGTATGTAGCAGTCTTTAATGCGTGGGTCTGTTCTCTGGATTCCAGAAGTCCACATTGGCTGTAGAGAAAAACTCTCATTTTTAAACTGTACTTAATTTTGGTATAAAAAACAGTGATTTATCAAACTGTCCTTACCTCAAAAAAATTGTTGGTGTTCACTCTTCTATTTGAGGCAAAGCTGTCAAAGAGGACATCAGCAGCTCTGCCCAAAGGTTGATGAAAGTGAAGTGTACAGTTACAAATGATAGAAATACAACTGTATTATGTTCTCATATTAGTACTTATGTATACTTGTTAAATAACATAATCACTGGAAGTACAAGTTTGGGATTGTAAATCTCCCATAGTCTTATCTTCCAAGATTGCTGACATTTTTATTATAAAAGCAGGTATCAGGTTAACGTCTGTCACAGTGCATACTGTAGCATGCATATGCATAGGGCTCAATCACCCTTTACGCTTGAGTTGTCCCTGCTGGGCATCAGGTCTGGCGGGAGAGTGCCAGGATTGGGGCACCTGTCTCTCATGCTCAACCTGGGGCAGGGAGGCCTTCTGACTGCCGTTGCCAATAAACGATGGCAACCCTAAAACAGATATATATTTGTGATTTGTGAGAGCATGGGGATGGGGGGAGTAATTACAGTATAGTGAACATTTTTTTCTGTATAGGTGTTTTTGATTGGATTACTGAAATGAAATTTTGACCAGACATGAACCTAAGAAATCCACACATGTAAAGAAATCCAAATGTCACCCTCCATAAAAAAATATTTACACACACTTAGAAAAGCAATAAAACCAAAGCACAGACATAGGAACCAGCTTGAATCTATCAGTAGTAGTTAAGGTATAGGCTATTTATGCCTCTCACCAGTGAGTATATATCTATCCATGTCTAGTATATTCTGATGGACTAAAGAATTCTTTGTTTAGTTACAAAGGTGTTAACAGAACATCTCATGAAGAGTAAAGGCAAGATTACTCTCGCAACCTGTTTCTAATACATGTACATGTATTTTAGGCACAGGTTCAAAACTACCTGCCCTTCAAAGCACCACTTGAGCCAAAATCATCCTTCTTGATTTCTTTACATGTGTTTATTACAATTGAATTCATACAAATATCTGTTCAAGACTTCGTATCAATAGTCCAATCAGAAATGCCTGCATTGAATACTTAATACTCTTTACCTGTTGATCCTGAGCTCACAAAGCTGACAGGCCTCTGAGATGAGAAAGAATTTTTTGGCAAAGGCGTTGGAATGTTTCCAGGCAAAGGTGCATCCTTATATTAAAAAAGGAGAAGGGGCGGGGTTGAATTATGTCTGTACAGACCAATTTGTTAACCACATGACAGTTTGTAGCTTTGACTTTTTGTATTCAAAGACAATTTCCTTTCATAAAGCCCCAAAGAAGCCTTTGATGTCTGAACAAACACAGATGTTTCATTGTGAATTCAATTCAATTCAGTTTTATTTATATAGCGCATCTATTTACAAAAGGCATGTCTCAAAGCGCTTAACACAATTGACTGAAGAAAATTTAACTGTTGCCATTACAAGCCACCACACAGGAAGATAAAAGCCTAAGAGAAAAACACTCACTAAAATACTTGAAAACCTCAGGGAGTATGTTTTACAACAGGTGAGAAATATTTCAACTTTGACAAGATCTTTGCACGGGCACGTACGATTTAATTTATACATCAGAACAATGGGCCTTTACAGTCTGATGGAAATCTTGCCTCCTAATGCCAGTGTGCAAACAAATGAAAACATGAGACTTTATAAACACCATTTAACATGATTATTTTTTTTTATTTCATAGAGAAATAATGAAGTCAGTCTGCAAGGTTAATATATATTGCAATACATTTACCAAATTTGCTGTGATTCAGTATACTACTTCAGAAAGTTATGTTTGATTTATAATCACTGCACTATAATTACGGGATGTGTAAAAGAAATGTGTGTGTGTGTGGGGGGGGGGGGGTTGACTGGATGGCATTGACAGAGGAAGATATTATCTCTACCTGGCTACCATCTTCCTTCACTGCGGTATGGGTTCTGTTCAAGTCAGTGTCCGCCATTCCACCATTTTCTGAAAAAAAAAAGAAAAACATACAAGTTCTCTACTTCATTCCATTGTTTTTGAGATGGTTTTGTTTCTTGGTATATACTTAACCTCAGCAGTCACAGAATTCCCAAACCAAAAGGGAATGCACGTCACAGTGTTTCTATGGGGACAGATGACTTTAATTGTTTTATTTTAACTTTCTTTCAATACAAGCCTGCTTATTAAATCACCACATGAACATGCCCTTTTCTGCTCTCTAAAGACTGGTGCCTGGTGTTCAAAGTTTCAGAGCAGTTAGAGAAAAAGCTTGTGAGATGAAAGAGGTGGGAAAATAGCCTTTGGCATGTCTGAGAGAATATTATGCGGCGTCATGCTGGACTGTAACTAAGGTTATATTAACTACTTACCTCTCTAAAATATCTCACTTTCAGCTGAAATGTATTCAAAAGTTATTAAATTCAACATTGCCTTAAATGTTTTTTTTTTTTTTTTGGCAGTTGTTTTGTTGCGTTCCTTTTTTATGCTTTATATGGACATTCCAGACCAAAGAATGCAGACAGTTTGCCCAGGGCTCAATGTGTGCAGACAGACGCACAGATGTTCACCTGCATATATGAGTGGAAGAGCACAATCCACCTTAATAATGTACAACAATACATAAGCATAAGTCTAAAATAATAAAACATAAGCAGTCTAAAATGAACTAATGGAGGGGAATCTAATTCAACTAATAGGCCTATGCATACTGACAAATGGATGCATGGTAAATAGAAATGGAATATCTTTACCTTATCCTGACTCTTTTCACATGGGAAACATTGAGTGCCACATCACATGGCTTTTTGAGAAAGGCTTTAAGTTCACCACACCTACTTCCTCCTCACAATTCCAGAGCCCAGGCGCTCACCACAGTCCTCATAAAATAAGCCTGTCTGGGCTACAGATCCCACAACCCTGGACTAGTATAGCTCAGTGGAGCAACACCCACAGGCCAGAGTCCCTATCACCCAAAAGCCTCACTGTGTGCACCAAAATTATACAACTAGCCCACAGCTCCATGGATACGCATACCTTTCATATCGTCCTCCTTGTTGGGCTCCAGAAGCTTGTTGCCGTCCAGTCCTCCATATCGTTTCCGCCATTTGCGACGGAGAGATGGGGTTCTCTGGAAACTAATATGCCAAAATAAAACAATACAAGAACAATTTAAAAATTTCTAGACTGGTGTGATACCCTTCATGTTGTTGTTAACGTAAAAAAAGTGAAGAAATAGCATTTGACAGTGGAGCAGTTACCGTACTGTACTCCATTCTGTACCTCAGGTCTCTTATAAGTACCTTTATATTCTTATGGACTGCTCACTAAAATGATGCATCTATTAAGAAAGTCTTTGTACTTAGCTCCAGTAGAACAGGTATTTTTAAACAAGACTCAGACTGCATGTGGCTGTATTTTTATTTTTTCAATTTATCTTAAAGAGTGTGCAGTATGACATGCAATCCTCATATGGTAATTTCACAGCCCAAAATAAATTCAGTGCAGTCTGGTCAAAACTGCACTGAAGATTGTAGATCAACCACACCAGGACTGCATGCGGTGTCTAACCAAGCCACTTGGTTAAGTGCTCAGGGAATGTGCCCTGCTACACTCGGGTAAAGGCTTTAGGACACCAAACTGCAAACTATTTGTTACTGTTCTTTTAAGATGAGCAGTGAGTGCACAGTTCTGACTCTCTGGTCTATTTGAGTAGGCTAACTGATGAGTTGTTATATTACTGTTGGTTTTATCTAAATACCATATTTTTTTCAACGTTTTCTTCCGTTCGAACCTAATACATTAAAGAACAATTCTGCATTACGTAGACTGTGGTTTATAAACAAATGATAATTAATATAGCCAAGTATCTGCACTCAGCATGTTTTTCATACTGACCTACTACAAGGAGCATCACTGTGGTTGTGCTTTGTGTGGAGCGTAGCTCAAGACAGGATTTGAAGAAACAAGTCTGCTCAAGTTTGAGCTTGGCAATTCATCTATTGTAACTGACACAGGGAAGCGTCGGAGCCTATATGAACCCTTTCTGTTGTCTGACCCTTGCCACGTCTCATGTCCTTTCTAAGAATGAGGGCAGTTTGGTTTTAAAAAGCTTTGGTTTTCCTGGAGAATAGAATGGTTTTTTTTTAAGTATGAGGCTAGATCAAATCTAACCACTCAGTATTTCCAGAAAAAGAAAAAAAACTTACCAAAGATATGGATTCTCCTCTGTGTCTTGACTTTGATTATTTTCCATTTTGCTCTAAAATGTTCACCCCTTTTTTCAGGTAGATGACGAAAACTTGTGCAGACTTGACCATAAAACAAAAGATGTGTCTATTGAGACATAATCAGACCCCCAGCAAAGAAAAAGTTCTTCACCTAGTGGCACCGTGTTTCTGTCCCAGGCCAGAGCTAGTATTTGTGTGCAAGGTTTAAGCGTGTACGCACTTGCAGTTGGCGCTGTGAATGAATGGGATGGAGTAAAAAAAAAAAAAAAGGAGACACTGACGGGGAGGGACATTCACTCAACATCTGAAAAGCAACGCACCATTAAGGGGGTGGGGGCAAGAACCGCCAGTTATAAATAGCATAGTTTAAGTATTTAAACTTTGAGCCCTAATGCACCATACAATTTTGTGTTCCATTCGGCATTAGTAATGCAGATTATCAATGTCGCAAAAAAGGTCTAATGCTTAGGAAACAGAGGATTATAGGCTACCTATTGCGTTACACCCTAGACATATATAAAATCCGATAGGCTACTGCAGTGGCTGCATGCAAATTATAAGAAGAAAATATCTTAGAGGAGACTAGGCCTACCTGACAAGAACTGGGGTGTGCATTAGGGGGAAATGCTATCACACATTTGATCAGAAACAGATTTCTACTATGATCCAAATGTACGACTTGTTTGGAGCGATTTAGGAAGTTCAACCTGCATATTCTCGTTGCCGCTTTGATGCGTCACTCAGTGTGAACTAAACATTTCCTGTCATGCGCTCAGGAAGTAACCTACCCCATGCAGGATGCAGTCGCCGATGCTGCAGCTACTCGTTGCAGGATAACGTTACAATTTTGTGTCTTGAGTGTTAAAAGAGAATAATTTGATCACTCGTGTGGAATTGGAACTGACTAAGCACATGACTCCACAATTTTCTTTTTTACGCTTTGTATTTAGGGATTCATTTAAGACCCTGCAGGTTAACCGGTGTTGCACATTCCCAGGTAACGCTAGCATTGCACATTTGGGCACTTTGTTTACAAACTGCCAGAAGAGTTCATATTTCTTCTTGTGTCAACTTCATAAAAAACGTTTTCATCGGATCACAGACATGCCAAAGAAAGGCAAGCCGGTAAAGTAAAACTATTGGTTGTTAGTAAATGCCATAGACATTCACAAACCACATCAACTCTCTACATCTTAAAAACATTAGAACATAGTGTTGGTAATAATATTGATATTAATAGGTTAGACATTTTATGTGTCTGGTATAGGGAAAAGACGTAAAGTCACAGTCAGCGGAAGAGACTAGATCTACAACAGGTCCAGTGTCTCGGAATAAAAACGGAGGGGTTTCAATTGCTGTGCACGCAAAGCCTGGGTCCAAGCAAAATGCCATCACTGGTGGGTGAACCTAAAACAATAGTACTGTAAATGTTAGAGAAGATTAAATAACAAATCCATAGTATATCGCGCATCGGGACATTTTGTGGTGGTCTTAACTAACAACTAAGTGTTGACAACTTTGCCATACACTGTAGATGTGTCGTCACAGGCAGTAGGTGTCGCTATCGCTGCACCCCCAACTGATGGCGAGGCCAATTCTGAGCTTCTCCGGTTTCTATCCATGGTGCTAAATGTGAAGAAAAGCGAAATTGTTCTGGACAAGGTATGCCTGTGAATCAAACGCTTTTATTCACATTATTTTAACCACTGGGCACCTGCTTAATATTCTTGTCTTTGTCTCATGTCTACAGGGTTCAAGATCAAGAGAGAAGATAATAAATGTGTCTGGATCATTAACCCCTGAAGAAGTCGTAGAGAGACTGAAGGCAGAGTCCACACAATGACTTTAAAGATTTCTTTGCTTGGTCCAGGTACATCAGATAGAGACAATGTTTGTGAGCAGACGTAAATTATAAGATATTGCCCTGACTTGCTACATTGTAAGAAATTTCTCTTTTAGCAATAGTGTGTGACATGTGAAGCACAGCATCTTATAACAGTGAACACAAACTTGTATTTGCTGAAAATTATACTAAATATGGAAGCTATTACTGTGGATTGTGTTAAGAGTATGCACGTGAGAAAACAGCTGAAAACTGAACCAAAAGCATAGAGGAGTGATGGTGGTGTGTTCGGATGCATCATTCAAGCCATGGTTCGAGTGGGGGCCATGCCGAGGGCTATATGCCATTGGCCCTTCAGAGGAAGGCGGACTGGTCTATCGTTTTTATTTTTTTTCTTTGGCTGCACAGTATCAACAGATATGGGCCAAGCGAGGCCATCTTCAGAATCAGCTTGGCTGAGGATAGATTATCCCATATGTGAGGTCCTTTATACAACTTCAAAGCAGCCACGGTCTCTGAAGGGAGCTTGACACAGACTAACATCTTGATCCATAGGCTACATGGATCCTAATATCAGTATAGACTAGCGTTTGCTTTTATTGTCTCTCCCTTTTTTTTAATGAAATTAAATCTTTAATTTTTGCAATTTCACTACATGTCTTACATTATATGTGATAAATTAACTCCTTGACATGACTTGTTTCTTTGACCTAAAATGGGCTTAAGCACACAACTCCACAGAAACGAAAACAAATAATGATATGGTCCAACATCTCAAGCCCAAGAGAGTTGTTGCGATGCTATTCTAACTCTCAAACGGACACATTTATCACTGAGAAAATAAATTTAATTAAGATACTTAATTAGGAATTTACAATTAATCAGAGAGGCAACCGTCTCAAGGGATATATTTTTTTTATTCTTGACAAATGGACACGTCTGGGGTTGGCATTTTAATTTGTTAACTTACATTGATTGAAATTGTTTAATATGATTAGAATGCTTGTCTGTTTTGGGAGTATCTAATGTGGCAGATACATTTGGTTTCTCCATGTTAAATGAGGCACCTGCAAGTGTATTTGTTCACCAGCTTACTATTTATTTTAATTAAATTACAATGAATAGGGTGCTCTACAAGTAAATAAAAAAGGGTGTACTTTTGTATTTTAAATGGTTAGGATATGAATTTGTCATTGAATATGTGGTAACTACTGCCAGCATGTAAAAGTGACATCATTGGAAGTGCACTAGGCCACAGATGACGGAAGTTACTTTTATTTATATATAACCAATCATTATTTTAACAGTCAGTTACATACTTTCACACCCTCCTTACAAAAGCTTTTTCAAACAAATGTTAATGAAGCTATTTCCACTTGCAAATGTATCCTACTATTAGTAAAAATGGAAAAAATACTAAACTGATGTAACTGGTGTAATCCACTTACATTTGAAATGCAGGCATAAACATTTATTTGTACAATTTATTGTTAGTGGTTTTCCAGGGATATTCATGGTGGTTAGACTGTCGAATTGCTTGAAGATACTGATAATTGTGATTATATTTATAGCTTTATGGTCTCAATCAAAAGGCACGCCTAGGTAGATGTGTCAATAATGTTTCCAATACCACTGCACCATATTTCCTGAGCCCCACATACATGTTTAAGTATGGTAGGCTAGATTAATATTAGGCATAAGTATTAGTTATATGGTGTAGTTATAACAGAGATGGTTAATGGTGTTCTAAAAGATCTTTGGTCATTCTAGTTTTCTATCAAACGTAAGTAACTAGTAAGCCTGATGAAAGTTGTTGTAATAAGCCTGATGAAAGATGTTCCTTGACAGTTCAGAGTTTATTTCCTAGTTAGTTCATTGGTACTGTACAACCTCATTACAATTGTTTACCAACGTAAAAAGCTAATTACCCACAATAGTCAACAATCCCTAACAAGCCCCATGCACATATAGGGCATCTGTGTGTAGAAATTAAAAACTTTCCTCCATACAGTTCTATAGACTGTCATTAGACTTCAAAGGAGAAACCACAATAATAATCAAACGGAAAAGACAGAGGAGGGTGAAGAATAAGAATACATTGGAACACACTGGGGTTCTGTGCCTTTGCTGCTAGACCCCCAATTACCAACCAAATAATCCTGCAGTTTAAACATGACTACCTGACTGACTCCTTCATGAGAAACGTGACTTAGTTCTCACTTTTACATGTATGCATTTCTGTTAGTGGCCCCTATAAAGATAAAAAAAAATCACTGATAGTTTAATAAGGTCTTCCAGAGTTTATAATTTTCAATACAGTTCCCATTTATAACCTTCAACCTGACCAGTAGCAGACACTAAACCACGCAGGGATAAGGGAGAATTTTGAACAGATGTAAGGGCAGAACACAACACCCACGCTCTCAACATGAGCCTATCTTAGCACGTGAAGCAAGCTCCCCTGACAACTCGGACACGTGGTCATCAACCCTGAATATGTTCAAGAGGAGCTAATGAGGTTTTCGTTCTCATAAAAAGGCAATGTTTCTCATTTGGGAATAGGCTTCAAAAGACAGCAAACGCACACACAATCATAGACTCTCGAATACACAAATTAGCTGTCCTTATGCTGTACATTTGCAGAGTTTGTGGATGCTATTAATTGTCAAATGACAATACACTTCAGGATTCATCAGTTCCACACAAGCTCTGCTTTAACATATAGAGTAAGATGTTGAAGACTAGACGAACCCACAAAGAAATTAATAAAAACTTTGGCTTTGAATTTGAACACATATGCTAATTAATTCTCGGTTAATTTGCTTGTCTTTATGAGTGTATGTGGCAATGATGTGATCAAAATGTAAAGGGTCTACGTGTGAATGCAGGGCCCATCAGCCAGTTCTCCCCCAGGGGGTGTGCCTTGGTCTCATTCCCTGTGTCAGTCCTCTTGCCTTCCAGGCTGAGCTGCTTGTCAGAATGAGCGATTGCACAGCTGCTATGAAGATCTGTAAATGACACAGCCTTTAAATTTAAAACCCCCAGCAGCAGCTGAGGACCCACGTTAGGTCTGGCGTGTGGACAGCATTTCTCCAGTGGCAAATAAAGCTGTGTAATGATGCACCACACCAAGCCCCATGTGGAGAATCTATCTGAGAATGTAATAAGAAGGATTGAGCACAATGGAGAAAACCTGCTCATTGACCTATATGACTATGCTGAGACTCTGACTTACACATAGCCCATGACTACTGTGTTCCAGACTGAACATAATTATTGTGGATGTCTGTTCCTGTATGAATTACTAATGGTGGATGCCTCCTCTTGTAATTATGGGGTGGCATTCTTTTTATGGCATGCTAATGGGAGTCAACATGTTTGGCGTATCTAGTGTCTCCTGCAAAACAATAGGTTACTGGTGGTCCTTGCACTGAATGCTTAAAAAATTCCAGCAGATAAGCAATTTATGGTAAATTCAATGCAATTAAAGCAGCCACCAAAAAGTAATTTAGGTGGGGCAAAATTAATGAATCATTTAACTGATCAGTCTTTGATTACTTCATCTCGAGGCTAGATGCAGCAGTATATGTCCAATTGAAAATGTCAGACTGATGGATTGTTTATCCGAGAGCTGAATGGCGATTGTTGACTTTGACAAAGTAAAAGTAATCAGTGTAGAATTGGAAGACCTGGCTTTCTCCTGTAACACATTTATCAATATTGGTTCTCTTTAACTCAGCTGTATCGACATAAACTTAATAGGGAGAACTTTGGATTACAAATTGTCATAATAGTTATATCACTGAACCTAAGCATGGATCACACAAACAAGAAAAGACTGTCACTGTTTGAGGCTGATTTATGCAACTGGAAGGTTATTATACACGATGCATTGACAATACTGTCTGAATTCTCGCTGAGCATCACCATCACCATCTAATCTTGAATCGTGTCAAATCAGAGGCTTTCAATGGCTTAGAACCGGGCACAAAAGATGCTGTAAATATTCTTCTATGAGCAGGAAGTTTTATTCTCCCAAGAACTTTCTGAGTGTCTGTTAGATGACAGTGCCAGGACAGCGGGAACAGAGTTCTGACGCTTTCATTTCCCAGGCAAGTGGTTAGAATGTGGGCAGAGTGCTTAAGCTGATCTCAAGCAGACAAATAGCTGCTAAATCATGCCTCATAGCGAAGACGGAGATGGCATGGGAACAAGGGGAACATTTTAAACCCCTTTACTCACCCCTCTCTGCATGGCTATATATAGCAGGATCTCATCCCACTGCGAAAACTCCCCAAATCCTCCCCCTAAAAGTGGCAGGCCTGTGGTAGGGAGACTTTAACCCTGACTTTGTCTGTGTTTCACAGCATGGCATGCTGAAACGCCTGCTTCAAACATGAGTCGTTGATATACACCAGCAACAAGTGATCACCTATGGAGAGGGTCACCTTGGCCATCATCGCCATGAATGGCCAGCATATGGTTCTGGAGCCCTGAGGAGATGGCATGCGTTAATCCCAGCCACTGATCTCTAAAGAATAACTGGATAGGACATCTACGTCATAAGGTTGAAGCCACAGTGGCAGCCGCCATATTTGAGTTCTATCCATTGTCACTCTGTTTGCTGAAGAATTCCGTTGGTCCCAATGGTCCCAATCGGGTCCCAATTTGGCCGCTGACTTGAACATTCTATTGGCTTCATTGTTGATGGGGCTCTAACAATGGGTTAGCCTATCCAGTTATTCTTTAGAGATCAGTGATCCCAGCTACCTACTGAGGTATCCCAATTAAGCTGTCATAGTTGGCTACCACACTGAGATCTGCCAGTTTGCACATTGATGTAGACAGCTTGGAACAGATAAATCTGTTGCTTATATACGCTGCCATTTGCACTCACCTATTGGTTGGTGTCCTGACTTATTCTTATGACTACTGAGAGTGAGTGTGAAATGACTACTGACAGCTCATGTCTCATGTGTCATGTGTCACCTATAGGACTACAATTCAGACATGAGAAAAAAAACTATTTTATAGCTAAAACTTTACGCTATGATAGAAATGGTAGCAGCACTTTTTGCTTTATCAATTCTTACACAACACTAAATAAAACAAGGTTGATTTTATAGCCGTTAGAATATTGAGGTAGGTATTTATCTAGGACACATTTTCTTTGATGTGACAGTGGAGGTCCCAAATGGCTTGAAATGCTAAATTAAGTCCATAAAACTCGAAATACCAATTGGTTGGTGAATGTGTGGAAGGTAGCTTGCCAGCATATTGATTAAACCATTTATTTGAAACTTGAAATAACAGGATGAAGGAACATGTCCACATGTAATATTGACCTACATATAATATTACCAAAGCCATAAAATCACTTATTAATATAAATTAAATACTTTTAATGGATCTACAGTTCTCTACTTTGTGTGTGCTTACCTGAGGCGTGTCTGCGCAATTTTGAATGGGGGTATTAGGGCAGTGCTTTCTATAATAGATGTCAGTTACCTTTAACCCCGTTCAAGTACTCTGTTTACACACTGTAATGTGTTTTGTCATGCTTCTGCATCACTGAAGAATGAAACATAGTATAGAGGTTGTTGACTGCTTTGGCCATTTTAAAAGTTTCCATATTATTGCCAGAGTAAGTTTTATTTTCATAAACTTAAAACCATTCTATTTTGCGGTGATGAATATTTTGCAGTATTTTTTCAGGACTAGATGTCAGTGAGGTCTACTTTTGCGAATATGAATGGAGCATTCGCTTAGCCCCGTCATCCCACTAATTTTAATAGCTTTCTCCTGACGTCCTAGTGAGAAATTGAGAATTACTACATTTTCCTCTCGGGCAAAAGTGGCTCTGCTCGCTGTACAATATTTAGTCTGTAATTGCAACCATTGTTAGAGACGAAAGTTAAATGATAACAAATGCGTAACTAATTTCTCAAAATATAGTACAGAGCTTCGAAAGCTATAACACATTCGAGTGAAGACCTGAGACCTATTAAAAAACAGACGTGTTTGCAATGTTTCCTTATTAATATTTCTCGCAGTTAAAATGTATCCACCCCCCACCACCCCAAAAGCAATTTTTCTCCATGAAATCACTGTTGACACATAATTGAGTTATGGGCACGTCTAGCCTCTCGCTACCGGGTGGAGCGTCATAACAACGCTATTGAAGATTCTTGCTGTTTTCACCAGTCTTATACCATAGTTATTTGTTAAGTTTCAGTATATATTGCAGTATATGTTAAGGCAAATAAATAACTGTGGGAAAAAAGAGTTTACTGTCTAAGGTAAGTGACCAACTGATTGTCTATATGGTTGGTGTTTGGTCACTCTCGGTAGGCTATTATGTCTGCAAAATCAAGTGCCAGACCTAATTTTCACTACCACAGATTAAGCTGACATATCTTTCGCAAAGCCATTCGTCCTAATTATTCCCTAACAGAGGTCAACAAGAACAAAACTTGCTCCGGGCGCCATACACGCACTTGATGAAAATAACTGTTGGGCGCGTTCACGCAATGAGGGATTTCGCTTACGCACAAGAGATTTCAATGCCTGAGGCGGAGCAAAGCAACTTCGTGTGTGTGCAACTGGTGTAGGACAAGATAAAAAGCCACACAGACTGCAGATAAAATTATTTAAAACGTACATCGTGGAGGAAAGAAAGGCAATATTGCGCTCACCGGCGCCATAAAGCACTTAGAACCATGGAGAGCTCCAACTGCTGGACACGGGCTGTTGTTTGCGCAGCGCTGCTTTTTGTCCTGTGTGGTGCTGAAACAAATGACTCCGATGTGGATGTGGATTTGGACACAAGAGCGATTCGAGACTTTTATCAACAAGACCCAAACTTGACATCCGAAAAACAACTTGTAAGTTGAGTTTTGACTATTTTGACACTATAATACAATGTATGTCATATAATACGATGTTTATTAGTGGGAAGCCTTGTCTTATAACATTTAGGTTATACTTACGCATTTATGCTTTTCTATTTACTTTGGCAGCTGGGTGCTCTTCAAGAGGTCCTAGAAAAACTGCAAACAAAAAGAGTTAATCCTTGGGAAAAGAAATTTGGAAAGCTCCCCATGGTAATTTCGTTTTGCGAACTTGTGTTATTCGTTGTTTTCAGTACCTTAAAGGTGTCAGTGATTGAAGACATTTCCTAACCGTAGTTCTTCTGTCTGCATCTTTATGTTCACAATATAACTACTATAGTAGATATTTAACCAAGACATGACATTGTAACAGGCATGGTATAATGTGCCTGAATTCGTATACAGTAATTTCTAAACCCATAAAGGTTGCTGAGAAACATGTTTACTTCCCAGTGCGATGTAGGAGAACAGTGTGCTGTACGGAAAGGAGCTCGCATCGGCAAGATGTGCGACTGTCCACGCGGGGCGTTGTGCAACTTTTTCCTGCTAAAGTGTTTGTAAATGGACTCTACAGGTGTGCTATCAAAGCAACTTGAAATGGATGATGTGTATTATCAATCAAGCCTATTGTCATTTGTATACACCTTTAATGCAGAGACCTACTGTGAACAATGTACTCTAATATTTTCTTTTTCCGGCAAAATATTATTAATATATGGAATGTATACGGCTAGATATAGTGAAGGCCACCTGTGTAAATTATCTGTAATACTACTTCGTGGAATAAACTGAGTAATGACTTGTTTTGGTAAAGGGGTCTTCTTGTTTTTCATCTTTGTGTTCTAGTTGACAGTAATGATATAGCAACCGGTTATTCGTTGTCGGCTGTGTGAACTCAGACATCATACCATATTTGCAGAGTACTGAATGCTTTATATTTGAAGATATTCATCTAAAATGGTTTACACAAATAAAAAAACTGTTTCCGTAATTATACACGGCACACAATCTTTCAAATACAAGCCACTCTATTAAGGAGGCAAAATGTGCCAAAAGCGGGGTCAATCCAATGATGAGACCGCAGCGTTAAAACACTTTATCTGTCACAAATAATGCAACACAAAAGAAAATGCAAACCATGTAAACATATCTGTTTGGTTGAGATGAACAGGAAGACTACAGTGAAATTTAAAATGGGTATGACCAGCCTTTCTAATAAATGATTCATTCTACTAAGGCTTCTAATTTAAAATGGACAGCTGTTGGTCCTGTTATCAGACTATCCTTAAACGTTACCCAGTGCCATTTTCCATGCACATCTTTAACCCAACTCTAACAACATGAATGTGAAATATCAGACGTGCCCTAGAGCTTGAAGATAATTTATATCCAACGCCATGCGACATGACAGTTTAATAAAACATCGCGATACGTTTCATTGTCGAAAACAAACGGACTATCATTCATTCACTAATGCAATCTAGAGCTGTAGATCCACAATGCGTGGCATATCCTTCTTGTAGCCTACCACATCCTTCTTTGAGTACGTTCAGATAGGCAATTTACGTTTGACGCCCATTTAGGCAATGAAAGGCATGTCACTACACGTAAAAGTATAAAGTTGTTTTCACAGACAATAACAACATTTTGTGTGATTTGGAGCGAAATGTTAAAATAAAAAACAGTAACTCGTTTTCATTCCTTCATTATACATGGTGAACACATTTTTAAAAAGGTGAAAACTTATCTGAAGAGTATTTGTCGCCATCATCAGGACATTTGGAGACGCAGTTCTTATATTTTCCCTTTAATGCTTTTCTTTAACTAGATCTACAAATTTACACAGTGAGTTTGACATCAAATAGCAGCCAGGTCAAACAAAAACATTGCCACTGATTGCTGGATGAAAATTATTTAAAGAACAGCGGATAACCTGTAACATCTAGAAAAAGCTGTTCATGTAGTGTTCATGGTAAACACAAAACTGTCCAGTAACATAGGCCTAAATAAGTGAGAACCTGATGACCCCAACTATGGTAAATAAAACTTTTGATTAAGAACTTGATGCTTAGTCTTGTATCTTATTTAATGACTTTGGTTTGGTTTGTTTTTTTCCCCCCCCTTCTTTATTTTTATTTTCCCAAACCCAGCTTCATTAAAGTTTAATCAAATTAATAATAAAAAATAGACTTTTGTATTGACATGTCTGGTATCTTCACAAATATTCCATTAATGTAACATTTGTGAAAGAGGTAGGAATTTAATTACTTTGGGAGAATCCACACAGAGACCTTCAATAACTAGTGATTGTGTTTTCAACATAATGTGTTTCTATTGTATAGGCCTAATTGGATACTGTTATGAGATTTCAATTGTGACATTTTGGAGAATAAACAAGTCAACTGTTTGCTAAAAAAAAAAAAATTATTGCTAAAAAAGTAATCATGGATACTAGATAATGTTCAAGCATAAAAGACAATGTTTCATACATACAGACATACAGTGTATGTGGAGGTAATACTTCATGCCAGTAGGGGGCACTGTGAGGATGTATTTTTATGCTGGAACATCTGAATGCTGACTCACTGCAAAGGATTCTGCTGAAAAGGGATTGTTGCAGTGCTTTTGCGGTATTTTCCCCCTCACATAAAAATGCTCAGATTCTTTGCAATGAATGCATATGCACAACTCACTCTCTCTCTCTCTCTCTCTCTCTCGTTCTCTCTCTCTCTCTCTCTCACACACACCCACACACACCCACACACACAGAAATATTAATCTTTCTGCTTTTGGTTGAATAATGCTAAAAGGTCTATGTCCTTCAATGCAGATCTTTTTACACAGCCCCAAGCCCTTCATCATAAAATCAAACGGTCTGTCGCAGTTGCTATGTTGATCAAGTGCCCATCTAAAGTAAGACAAATTCTTTCACAAAGCTCCTTAGACATATTTTTTGTAATAATACATTGATCGCCCTCAGATCATTGCATATCTCAGATGTCTCAGTGCCTGTGCTGTCATGGGTAAACCATGAGAGCTATTTTTAGCTGTGTGAACTGCTGGTGCAAGGTCAATAAGGAAAAAAGCTGATTTAAGCAGGTTTGCAAAGAATACAATACCTACCTTAAGGATGCCCAAGAGACCAGTGCAGGGAATATAGCTGCAAAATGACTGGCTCCTGTATGTCAATGTGAACATCATTTTGTAACCACGGTTACAACACATTGTTTTATTGTTATCTGCCATTTGTACTGTACTCATGGTGCTATATTTTGTGAACAGTAGTTTACACTAGCCACATACAACACACAACAGAACTGAGACGATACCAAAATAAACTAAAGCATGAAAGCGTATGTGTGTGTGTGTATGGGGGGGCTTTTTTGTTCACTATTTAAAAAAAATACAAATATATATATATATGAAGAGTTCAGATGCAAAAGCCTCTAAAAGCCATTTCAATTAATTTACAGAAATATATTTTTTAAATTTTGACGAACTATCTATTCAGTCCAAATCCAATCTGATTTGTTTTTACATAATAAAAAGAATTGAATAAAGAATAAAAATAAATTTAGTTTTATATTGATTACTTATAAAATATTATTAAAACCTCCTTTTTGAATATTTCTGAAAATGGATTTAGAGGCTTTTGCATCTGAACCCTTCATATATAGCCTACTCTAGGTTGTCTTACTATCCAGCTCAATGTAAACAACAGAGCATCAGTTCTTAAACAGACACAGGCTTCTTTTTTTTCCTTTTTGAAATAAAAAAAATGTTGATATGATCTATTATTGATTTTCTATTGCAATGCTGCTGCAAAGTTTTTTTTAAATGTAATTCACGCTTTGGACAAACCCTGTGACATCATTCAACTGCATGTGCTATTTGACCAATCACGGAGAAGTAAATACCACCAAATGTGAGCATCGTCGCTCATGAGTCCTGCCTGTCTTCACTCTGCACCCTGTGGAAGTGGAAGTAGTTGTCATGGAGATTGATTTGGGACGAACGTCGTCCCGCCGTGAGGTTACCATGGAGATTTTGCCCAGGGGTACCCTAGAAGCGGTTGAGGAGGATGATGATGGCGCACAGTTTGGCTCCGAGGAGCGGTTCCAGCACCTCGGACAGCGTCGGCGGCGTGGACCACCTTTCTGCCAAAAAAGCTCCTACATGCTAATCGTGATAGGGGAGATAGCAACAGAGCACCAGCTGCAAGCTGCCAGGCAGCACATCGAACGGGGTGAGTGTGTTAATCTCTTTGCGCACGTGCTAAAGTTTCCACTTTACAGGCCTTCACTGATACGAGTTTGCTTATTTAAAAATAGGCCCACAGAATAGTTTTCGATAGATGGTGGATTTCCTACCACTGGAGGCCACGTCTATCACTGTTTTATTTAACTCCTCAAACGAGTAGCGGCATCACCTTAGGTCTTTAAACCTTGAAATTTGACGTTCATTTTCAACGAATCATCATATTTGCAAAGACGTGCTCATTTGGTAGCACAGTAAAATAATTTTCACATCATTTTACAAGTTCTCTTAACATTCACTTTTGTTTAAACGACATTGATACACGAGTCCTCGCTGCCATTACCACTTTGGGTAGTTTATAATGCATAATGTGGCGACTCACTGCTGTAACTTGCTTGCTACTTGTTTGAGAACTGCGCCACGTACGCTGGGTTTCTCAAAGGCATGCAGAATTGCTGCAATCGTCTGGCCCACCATACCCGTTGTATCGACATCCGAAGATTGCTAGTCTACAGACGTTCTTTTCTTGCAGCTCTACGATAGCCTAGTAGAAGTCTATATTGAAACAATGACAATTAGGCTATGTTTTCTACTCCAACAGAAACTTACAGAAGAACATGAGTTAAGTGAACTTTGTCGATTATTTCCAAAAGATTAGCACGTTTGCCTAAGATATGTTATTACCGTCGCAGTGGGCGTACAGTAGATGATGTTGCTTGAGTTCTCTCTCTCTCTCTCTCTCTCTCTCTCTCTCTCTCTCTCTCTCTCTAGTTCTGTCTTTTTCTCAGTGTTTTTGGTCACTGAATCTGATTACTGAATCACCAGGAATTATGAAACTCACTGGGCATAAAGATCCTCAATGTAGTGATTGTGGGTTGTGTGGTTCTGCTCATCCAGTGCTGTGCTCCCCCCAGAACACAGAGTGGTCCAGCACCCATTTAAGGGGCATGTAGGTCCCAAGAAACCACATCAAACAAGCCCATTCATGGGTGGAGTAGCACCACCTATTGATAGATAAAAAAAAAAAACTTTTGACATTCTCATTAGCGACATTCTCATTAGCGACGCTGAAACACCAGGGCCCTTGAAACTCGGTGGACATGTAGTTGGCCCAGAACTCTGGAATGGTTTGACTGTGGGCCAAGCAGAGTTCTATGTTCCAATGACCAGGTTCGGAGGAAGCCAGCTCTGCATATCAATCGTTATGGCTATGTGGTGGTTTCTAATGCTGGCTATACTTGGGTGTTGATGCCATCTCCATTACCACGTTGACTGAAGCCTGTCCTATAAGCAACTCTCTGACTTAAAAGCAGAAATTTCCCATAAGACATCCCAAGTTAGAATAGACATGCTGTGTTTATTCATGCTGATGGATTTGGGAAAACGTAATACAGAAAAAATAGGCCTATGGAATTATGGTTAGCCCAATGCCAATTTCAAAAAGAGTTTACATAAAAGACACATGCCTTACATAAATATTCTTTTTATAATACCTGAAACATTTTTGAAAACACCAAGCTCAGTTCAGATCACTGCTGGTAAGTCAACCTAGACATGATGTCTGGTGTGCAGTTTCCATGCTTGAGGTTGGAGCTAAAGAGACACTGGCATTTGCCTGCTATTTCTTTTTGAAGTGTGAAATCCGCCTAGAGGCAGTGTGGTAAGCTGACATAGACTCAATGACATGGAAAATGGCCTCTGTGCTGCTGCTGCTGCTGTAACTGAGACGATGGGCTCCTTGTCACCCTCATTAGTGCAGTGAGCTGCTCAGAAGCCAAGCCTCTGAAAGCACGCTATGTCCAGCCACCAGCTTTTTATCTGCACACACTAACCACTGCCATTTTCTCTGATTTACATTTCATTATCTGGTCATATCTTCTTAGTAAAATAAACAAATGGAACTTGAATATGTTCTGAATATTTCTTCTTTGGCTTCCTTGTTTAATACTAGGACTTAAGTAAGTACACTAGCTTACTGGCATTCATATGCCAGTCAGAATGAAATGACTTCTCTGTGATTATGGGAAGAGCTCATGGGAAGAATTAGGTATTTTGTTGGGGTTTCTGTCCGTTAGCTTAAGTATCAGTGTCACAACAAAGAAAGAAAAACAGTAAAATAAAAAAACAGCTAAAGAAGCCAGGCAAATCGTCGCCTTAGAAAATGGAACTTAATCTTCTGTGGCCAAGAGAGGAAAAGAGGATAGAGAAAGCAGAAGAAGAAGATGAAGTAGTGTGCTTTTTCCTCACAAGTCTGGCGCTCACTGCAGGATATCACAGTCACTTTAAACTCTTCTTCTTTTTCTCCACGAGAAGTGTTATGTAAGGACTGATAAAGTTCTGTGAATAAACGCACTCTGGCTCTGGAGTGGGCACAATGTTCTCTCACCCAAATCAGCTTTTTAAAATTCACCAAGAAATCTAATTACCAACTGTTATAATTAATGGCCTGGTCACATCAGTATCACTGAGAGTGAGGGAAGAGAGCGATAATAATCCACTTAGTGGAGTCTGATTCAGCGACCTCAACATCACTAATAGACCCTTTACAGAATTATTTAGTTGTTCACTTTCTGTTTTAGCTCTGTTGGTAGATGCATGGATGCAGTGATTAAAGTATGACATAGGTCAAAACTTAATTCAACCTGATGATTATCACAGTTACCATACCAAACATTTCCACAATATAGTTACAATTGATTTTGCTGTGTACCTTTAAAACCTTTAGTTGCACTAAATGTTTTTTTTTTAGCATTTTATAAAGTATTTTATAGGGTAAAACATAAATACCCAGTTAAAGACTCTATTATATGCCAGAGAATGTTGACAGCTGATGTTTACTGTGTATTTGGTCTTTGTGTGTGATTGTCAGGCATCCGCTCCTGGGACATCAGCCTTGTGACATGTGACCTGGACCAGCAGCTCCAACTCTTTGTGACACGGCACTCCGCCCACTTCTCCACAGAGGTCAGAGGTCAGTCACACACTAGTGAGCAAAGATGCTAGAACGGAGCGCTCTAGAATCTTTGCTAGTGACCAAAGATTCTAGAACGGAGCGCTCTAGAATCTTTGCTAGTGACCCTCAGGGGTCTTGAGGAGGTACAGTGCATCACATAATGTGATAGAGAGAGAAGCCAGAGGGGGATGTGTGTGCAGGGTTTTTTTTTGCCAATAATCTTTCAATTCTATAGACAAATTATGAAAAAAGGCTATTCTGATGCATAGTGTAGATAAGAATTGTTTTGCTAACTTTTGCAGTGGGGTTTGAGTGTTACATTCAGAAGAATTGATTACAGCAGAAAGATTTTTTTTAAAACATAAGTCAGCCACATTCTAGTTCTGTGTGTAAGATGTTTAATCCAACTGGATATAAATTTCATATAATATGTTACTTCATGTGATGAATATGTGATAAATGTGAATAATTTGGACTAATAATAAACACAAGAAATGTAGCTTTTTCTGTGTTAAGGATGTCAGATATCTAACACAAGCATATCAGGAAAGAATTTTTTTACCTCCAGAACTCCCTCCACTGTTGCCAACTTAAAAAATAACAACAATCCATTCTCACCAATTGATGTGAATTTGTTTGCAGACATGACCACTTTCACACAAGTGCTTGCCATACTTAATCTTCTTGTAAACATAATGTTCGTGAATGTTGTAGTTATTACAATTTATTTGTAATTAATTGATATTGAGTAAAATGTTGTATTTTATTTATGTTAAGAAAAGATTATTAATATCTGAAAAGACAAACAAGAAATCAGGCGGAAGGTTTTGTGTGACTTACGACATGGTGAACCAGACTACACATAGTTTATCTTTTGTATGAAGGGTATAGCTACTCTCAATAGGCATGCATTTACATCTTTGTTTTAATAGTTCTTAGTTTTCAAATAATTCTGAGAACTATTGGTTCTTTCTTTAGATCAGTCTGACGGCTACTGAGTCCCTATATGGTTTTAGACATACAAGCAAAGCTATATTATTTGCTAGGCTAGCTCAAGAATTAGGTAAATTAATACATAAACCAATATTAAATATTTTGCATAGCATTTTAATATTTACATGAATATTGTGGTTGAAGTGACTTTCATGGCATTACATGTAATGCAAAATAATATCAATAACTTTACAGCCTCTAATCCGAACTGAAAGATTCTAAAATCCCAGTGCAACTGATGAAAATGTAAATTATTTGAATCTGTGAGGCAGAAGAGTGTAAATTGTTTGACATTGACTGCTGGTTCAGTTCACCCTCAACATATTAGTATCCTCTGCACATTCAGTACAGTTATGCCAGTGACATTTAAGTATAGACTGCAGACATGCAGAACTTGATAATATCATAATACCAAAGTCTTCCCTTTGGTGTTACTTTTTGCATGGCAGTGCTATCTTCCCAGAGATTGCTGTCATGTGCAAAGATGCGCTACCTCATCGTCTATCACCATAGTGATTATCTGGGAGAGCTGTGTCAGGAGATGAGTGCTTGCTGTGGAGTCAGGTCTGTGTTGTTGTGTTAGGCTCAGGGCGGGCCCCTCACCACCACTGCAGTCTGCACAAAGGGCTATATGCCCTGCAGAACTCTCTGCCCTGTCCAGCTGCCACAGAGGGGCTGAGAACCGTGACTCAGCTACAGTGATTATTACACCACAGAGCAGCAAGCTTGAGATTCAGGCACATTACCACACAATGCCTGTGGGCTTAGCTAAGTACATGATACCTATCAGAGAGGCTTAGGATGAAAATAAATATATATACAGCTCTGGAAAAAAAAAGAGACCACTTTAAATAGTAAAGCCCATTTAGAATGGTCTCTTATTTTTTCCAGAGCTGTATATATAAAAATCTTTTAATTCTGCCTCACAACAGTATCGGTTGTGCTAATGTCACCTAATTTTCCTTGAAAGTTCAGCATAGACATCACAGGGTTGGCAGAAACGTAACAAGACAGAGACTCCATTTTTAGTATTTGATACATTTAATTTTTACAAGGGACTAAATCATTTTTCAATTAATGTAGTTTTCAATCAGTTATCCATCTAAACTTGACCTACTAAACTAAACTACCATGCTTTTTATATGGTACAGAAAGACAAGCAACAATAAGGTTAATAGCATAAAAACACCTTTACATTTTATATTATATTATGGCACTATTCTAGATTATGCCACATCACCTATAACACCAAGGTTTAAAGACAGGACACTGGAAACCAATCTCACTCTGGCACACTAAAAACCATGAGCAGCAGCACAATGCATTTCTTCCGAGAGCAGAGGGCAAGGAAGGACATGTAAGGTTGGGATCAAATTCCGTTGAGCACACACTGGGGACACACAAGGTCCTCTGTGACAGTGACATGTCCGATTGGGCTTCCTCTTTGACGGCCTCAGTGTGGACTCTAAGACCCAGGGTAAGGTTACATCGATCCCAGTTTCACACTCACAGGACAAAGGGGGTATCGATCAATAGCACTCATGTTGATACTGCGTCTTCAGTGCCGTTGTAGAGTTACCTTGCTGCCTCTAATGGAGCCCTGTCCTTTATCAAATAAAACAATTATTACACCTTTTCTAACTATTAGAAAATGAGGATTTTCATATTGAAAAGGTTTAGTTAGAATAATGTGTTGTGTTTGCCAGTATTAAAGCAGAACTAGGCTGTTTTAGGACATGAAGAAAAGGACAGAGAAGCTGTTTTGAGGCAGTGCTATTCAAAGGAGGAGTAGTCAATGAATAATGGATGTCTTCATAAACACATAGAGCTGTGATTGATTTGTTTGGAGAGTCATGCTCTCCTCTCTACTGACCTCAGGTGCTGGGATACAGTACTGCAGCAGTGAATTGTTTTAGCGGATACTGTATTCTGTGCATGGCCGCGCACAGCCAGCTCTACAGTATACAAGGATACAATACACTGCAGACAATGTGAGCTCAAGAGAATCTGTTGTTGCATGAAGGTTTAGTGAGTATAGTGAGGTGTGATTCTTGTAAAGATCAAGAATAAATATTGTGTATTTGTATTTAGAACCACTGTTTCAACTGCGTGTATGTGGATGTGTGTGTGTGCGCCTGCGCATGTGTGTCCAAATGTATGTGTTACAGGGTTACAGGTTACTAGGTTGTTTTGAATTAACACTAATACTCCAATCCCAGGCGATGGCATAATAGTGGTTGTGTGTGTGTGTGTGTGTGTGTGTGTGTGTGTGTGTGTGTGTGTTTGTGTGTGTGTGTGTATGTGTGTGTGAGTTAGAGAATGAGTGAGAGAGGGAGTGTCTGTGACGACAAACTATCAGCAGCATTAAGTGGCTTAATATGTTCGCCCTGCACCTCATACATATGTGACCCAGATTTGCAGGAAGTTGCTTATGCAGCTCTGGCTGATCTGAATCACGTTCTCTCTGGGATGATGCTGACAGAGGGGTGGGGGGCTGGGAGTGGAGCGGATGGGAGATTATAGTGGGGCCGCGATCAATGAGTCCGTTCTGCTGAGTTGCAGCTCCTGGCCTCCTCGTCCCCTTTATGGCCCATGTTGTCATGGAGACGTGCAGTTGTGGCCGGATCAGTTTGAGTGTATGATTTTTTTTAGTAGAGAGAGTAGGTAGGAAAGTTGGCATGATGGAACGGATTTTGCGATTAATTATGATTAACAACATGCTTAAAAAAAAAGGTTTATCCCAATTACATTTTGTAATCATTAGACAGCACTAAACTTAAGATTTAAAACTCTGCTATGTCACTTCTGACATGGCACTGCTATATCAAGTTATTTTTTAGGCACTTTGCCTTTCTGATGGGATAATAGTGACAAGAAATGAGTGGGAGAGAGAAATGGAGAGGGATCAGGAAATGACGTTGGACTCAGGTCCTCGGGTTTATGAAATGATGCCTTAGCCCAGTGGTTCCCAACCTTTTTCTTCAGGGACCCATATTTTTACCATTGTAAGCTTTGGTGACCCCCGCACGAGCGCCCGCACGAGAAGGAGTCACGTGATATGCTTCCTGCGAAAACTCATTTCATTTTTTTCCCCCTCAATTTGTCTTAGTTCAAAAACAGAATAAATGTTTAATGTAGCACTTAAATATTGTTGCTTCTATGCATATATTAATTAAATGCTTTGTCAGCTTTTCAACATGTGCTATATATGTTATTAAAATTAAACCCCTTAAAATCAAGAGGGCTTCGCGACCCTCCGTGGAGCTTTGGCGACCCATAGGTTGGGAACCACTGCCTTAGCCCATTGAGCTAAAGTGGCCCTGCTATACATAAATGTGATCAGTGTTATGGGTTTGATTCCAGTATGGGCTTTTACTTCTTAAGGAGCATGCAAAATGAACTTAGTCAGCAGCCCCATTAAGTTACATCAGCCCTTGAGCCTTGTCCCCGTTTGCTTGCCTTGTGCTACTGTGCTGTCAGTCTGTACAATAGACTAGTGACCTAAGCCACTTCTCCTGAGTCACCCTCCGCAGGACATGTTCCTGTTCATGGGAGATCTCATAAGAGAAGTGTTGAGTCATATGTGCCCCTCGCTGCTGACTCATCCTAGAGCTGACAAGAAGTGAAGGTTAAATTACGGTATTCATGTATCTCTCTCTACCTTTCCCTCTCTCCCTTTCTCTGTCTTTATCCCTCCTTCTTCTTCCTACCCTGTGTGCTATGTGTTAGGACTACTCAAGGCCACACATTTCACACACAACATCTCTGAATGATGCCATATTGCCTCCTTGTATGCTTGCACAGTATTGTCAGTCTCATCAAACATAGTGTAGTAACTACACCTAACTTTGATAATCTCTTTGATTGTAGATGGATGGAGTTTTGAAGGCCCTGAGCTTCATTGTGATATACACTCAAGCTCCATGGAGCATTACACAGCCTTTTGAGTGTAAATCCAGAGCAGAGAAGTGCAGTGTCATCATGGCTGACTGTTTTTGAGAGCCTTTGGTGAGGAACTTTAAGTACTCCTCTGACATTTTTGCCTGTCTGATCTTCCCTCTTTAAGTCCAGTTTTGCAAATACTCATTGCAAACTGAGCCCTTCTTATTTTTGAAGAAGACAAAATTTGGAATCAGAAATTTCAGAAGTTTTTTTCTTATTCTTATTACACAGAATGTGTGCTCAGCAATTGATATCAATTCCAGTAGTGTTTTGTGTTGTACTTGAGTATTATATGGCTAAAATGTTTTCATATCACACCTTGAATTTCTTACAGAATAAAGTATAGTCTAATCTAATCCAACATTGGTCAGGGCTCTAAACCTTTTAAGGAACTTTTGTTGAACATTGTTGAACTTTTTAAGAAAGTGTCTTTGACCTCTGGCAACAGTCAGCCCCTTTTGCAGTTAATAAATATTGTCCTGGATTAAGTTGGGGGAACAGCCCAAAAATAGAATGTCCTCTATGTGCAAGGACAAACCAGTGGGAGAATGTGGATTCCACAGAGGCAAAGGCCTTATGATGATGACTAGCACATAAAACACTGCAGAACAGAGACTATTTGTTCAATGCACCGGAGACTTCAAAGTATCATCCCATGTCTTCCAATTAGAGAGTAGTCATCATAATTAGAAGGTTGTCTGACTTCAGCATGAATGTACAGAACTAACAGAAGTTTGATGATTTGCAACAGTTTGCATATAAAGGGTTATTGAAAACTAACTATTCTAAAGGAATAAAGCATTTGAAAAAAGGTAACAGTGGATACAGGGTAATAAAAAAGACACTCTTACATAAATTCATAACTCAAAGTTTAGTATTCAAAGACAATTATCTCTGTATCGCAGCTGACTGACAGTGCTGGTATGCTGGTATCAGCATACATTTATTCATATGACTGCATTATTTGTGTTCATTAAATTGTGCAAAAATGTGTAGGACAGTGCCAGACACTGTTTACAGTCACCATGTTTAAACATTTTCCCTAGAGCGAGTTGTTTCAAGGTATCTGTCTTTTAGACCTATCTGATGTAGACTTTCCTGCACTTTAGTCATGCATAAGTAAAATGGTTCTGTATTTGGGTTAAAGATATTGATATGGGTCCATTTTGAGTCGCTGTTCTGCTGTTTTATTTCATAATTTCTCACTTTTTTTCTGAATACTAAATCAAATCAAACATTTCCTTCCATGTCACATAATGTGGTTGCTGAGCACCATATGATATTTTTTCTCCATAAAAATCGTTTTTGAGCAGACAACCGAGCACTGTGTTGTTATACTCAGGGCTGGTAAAAGAGTTAAGGGATGGTATCTCAGACATCCTCATGTTATTTCATAGTGAGGTCAGGTTGGAATCAGTTCTGCTTCTAACTTTGTCTAAGCTTCAAATGGCTGAATAAAGGCAGACATCCCATAATATAGGAGCCAGGCAGTTGAGTCCAGTCCTTACATGAGAATGAGTCGACTAACTACTTGGTTCAGTGATGTGGAGCATTAGGACAGAGATTGGGCAAAATGGATGAGAGGGAAAGAGAGATTAGATTCTTTTTATCTCTGCTTTCTTTTACCACTTTCATGTGCGGCAGGAGAGGAATGAGAGAGACAGACAGATGAAAGACTAGATGGTGAGGAAAGGAGGAGGGGAAAAGGGCAGATGGTGGTGTTCCCAAACACGACAACCTCAGTCACTTTGGGAAAGTGTTAGATGAGTAACAAGCCAGCTATTCCACATGCAGTACCCTAATAGCTTTTTGCTGGAGAAGTGGGTAGAGGTTCATTCCAAACCAGAGAATACAGTTTGGGCAGGTTTGGTCCAGTGACATCCCCTCTGCACCAACTAGCCACCAAGATTAAGACCTCCCTTTCAAATGTATTACAATAGCAGATTCCTTCTACCGTTTTTCTGCAGAAGGTCATCGTTGCACAACAGCTGCAGACAGATCATTGTCTTTTGAAGGAGGGGATTTCTTGCTAATGACTGAATTCTTCCAAATAATTAGTTTTATTGAGCTTTGAGCTTAGTGTACTGGTGCTGGTGCCTGCAAGCCTCTGGATGCTGGATAAATCATATTGACGAGCTTACAAGTGTAGGGAATATACTATAGTTGGTTTAAATAGGTCAATCGCCCTTTTTGCCATGTGCTAACCAACCATTTACATTGCTCTAATTTAGCCTGCAGTGAAGACAGTGCTATTGTGAGGGCAAAGAAAAGCAATGATCTTTCTACTGACATTGATACGATACAGCACGATAATATGAAAAACAAAGTGCATGAACATAAATGAATGTAATACACAACAATTCTAGACTATTAGAAAATGTGCGGACTCCATGATCCCATCCAAGATATTTTGTAACTGTGAAACTAGAATTTTTTCTGATAAATGAAATACAGATTTTCAACGCTTGACGGTGGAGACTTTTTAAATGATAAAACTTGAATTAAGAATTTAATTTAATATTATCTATGTTTTTTTAGTAGCCTGCATTTTATGTTCACTAGAGAGTTACAAATGTTCAGGCTCAGCTTTCAGAGTCAGAGCATCCTGAAAACACTGGTGCTGCTTTTCCCAAACTCTCAATAATTTATCAACTCCAATCTGTTGCAGAAGCACTTGTTACTCGGTTGTTCGGTTGCTTTGGACAGTACTTTTGAAATCAAATTTTAGATCTTAAAACAAAGTAAAACTGCTGGTAAGTAATCAATTGGATCATTCATTGGATTTCAAAGCAATACAGTATTGCGGCACTGAAATGGTTACAACTGGTGCATTGAGTGCGCCTGTGAGCAGCCCCTCCTTTATAGTTCGAATCAGCATCTGGAGCGGCTGGTGGCTGCAGACGATGTTGCTGCAGCCGTCCCCTTTTGCGACTGAGCTGCGTCTATAACAAAACCTGCCAATCCACCTCATCGCGCCCCTCCTTCTCTCCGCCCGCCTGTCAGACCCAAACACGACTGCGCTCTTCTACAGTTGCTAGACATACAACGCTCTCTCTGAAGTGTCCCCGCATCAGCACCGGTATGTATTATATAGTGATTTAGTCATTTTAATACAGTGTTAGTGGTTCTGTAGAGTTATACATTATATCTAGTGATATTTTGTCTGTGGAGAATTTCAAACCGGCGCATGACGTCGCAGATTCGGCGCTGGTACCGTATCCTTAAATGACCGCTCTCAGCCCGCCAGACGAACTCCATCACCGAGCGTTTTTTTTTTTGCTATTTTTTTTTTTTACTGAATATTGTTTGTATAATTGACAGCATGTCACGCAGGTATTTACTCACAGAACTGTGTGATTATAGTCGTAATAAAGAGAATGGGCTAGGCAGTTTATATGCCACAACTTAATAGTGGGGAAATGGAAGATGACACACCATTTGCTGTCATTTAGCCTACTAGACCAAGTCACCAGAATTGATGAAGTAAAAAGAATGGATAATAAACCATCCATACATTATTGCAATAACCCATTCTGAAGAGATAATTAGATATATTTTCCTAATTTGTACCTTATGTTCAGAAATGTATAAATCAGATAACTTTTTTTGGTTGCGTAATAGTTTCTGAGGTCGTTTTATGTTCGCGATAAGGACTTGAGGTCCTCCATATGTCAAATTCTACTGCGCCATACTTTCGGCACAGGCCAACAGGAGCCTTAAGAATTCACTAGAAGCAGTCGTACAAACCCCATCCTTTATTTCTCCTTGGAGGGATTTCTGCTTAGCTACTGCACCTGGTCATTCATGTTAGTCAGCGATGCGGTGCTAACGTGCATCTTCATAATTCTGTTCTATGGTAAATATTAAGCTTTTTATTCAAGTAATAACAAGTATACAACAGGCCTGCTTAATTATAAATGTCGGTAACGTTTAGGTTTTCATTAATGTTAATGTTAATATGCAATTTTATTGCCATTACGACTTGAAGAGCTGTGTCTGTATTTGTGTGGGGCTTTTGAAGGTGTATGCAGGACTGGCCAATCAATGTTTCCTGTGAATTATATTACAGTTGGCATATAATAATATGATTCAAAGTTGCGTAGTTAGTTCTTGGAAAATGTACATGAATGCCTGAGTTCCTAAGCATCATTGGATGTTTGTTGATTCTGTTATTGTGCCTCATTTAAGTGCCGTTAGTAAATGAAGAAAAGTGTTGATTTCCACAGTGATGTCACTGCACATATGGTCTGGTAGGGAATCTGAAGGCAGAGCCCGTCTAGGGTGGGTGATCTGGCAGCTGTTTCTATGACTGCTAGCCGAGTCATTCTGGTAACCCTTTGCTGTTATGCTTCACCCAGATTAAGTGGCAACTCTTCTGGAATGAAAAACTCCAGAATGGAAACAGTTAAGTTTATTTGCAGAGAACATTGTTTGTGTGAATTCTGATCGGTCATAATGGCTACAGTTCAGCTACGACTCCATCGTGCTGGCTGCAATTGTCTGCTCAGGTTCCAGGGCATTATATTTCTTTGTATCCATCAGCTTGCCTTGAGTTGATGCCCAAAACAAAAAGACTCTTGTTAGAACCACACAAAGTTGTTATTTGTGGCTTGTTGAGTCACCCTGGAGAGAATTGGCAGACACGGTTGTCAGCTGACCAAGTGGCGTTCAGTGATTCACCTACTCCAGTTTAATGTGTAACGTGCTGGAATCACCAACCATAGTTGGCAAAACCCTGGTTTGTAATTGTGGTTTGAATTTTATGGACGCTAGCAAGATTCCCTTCACCAGCCAGGCTAGAGGATTAATTCAAAAGACAAAGAGCTACTGTGTCATGGATTAGCTGCAATACATTTCATAACTTGAGTGACAGGTGCCTGCCCAGGGAAAGCCCTTATATGTGTAAGCTGCCACAGGGCTTTGATGTCACCTCTGTATGCCTATTATACATAGAGTCAAGTGCAGAGTTTGATATATATGTCAGTGTCCAGGGGAACTATTTGGCTTAATTCGCCACTAATTTTCTCCTGTTTTCTTTTCCATTTCCTCCCACAGTTTATCTGATTTAACTGCTGACTTTAGCTTATGTAATGATATGATTGTGCTTTGGGTATATGTGGTGTTTTAGGTCTGGTTTAAGCTCATACCCTCTGTGATCTGCTCGTTTTGGAGGCAAGTGGTAACCGTGCAATGAGCTCTTGTTTAGACAGCACAATATTGCCTTTCTGCTGAACGCTTTTTCCTTGGTTATTTAACAGCATAGTAGTGCGTAACGTTTCTCTCCTCCTATTTATTCCTTTCTCTTTCTCTCTCTCCCTTTCTCTTGTCATCTCTCCTCTGTCCGCCCTCCACCCCCTCCCATCCCTATCTGGTGTAGGTGTTTGGGAATGTGTGGGTGCTCGCTAAATTTGCCTTTTAAGAGCCTGTGAATCTTGTTCTCACAGTTCTAGTTCTATTCTCTTGTTACCTGCGTCTTGCAGCATTAAACATATGCAAGGCATTTTGCATTAGTCTTCTCAATGTTACCCCAAGCTGCTCAGGCTTCTATGATATAAGCTTAGACAAAAATTGGTATCCCCAATTAAACATCTTTAATGGACTTATGAATAAGATAATATATATGCATTTATCACAATTTGGTAATTAACAAATCGCTATTTGTGTGATCTATGGAAGATTATAAAATGCAGTAGTTGGATAATGTTATATTTCAGGGAAACTAATAAGCCAGCATCTTCAACCTTCCTACTGCCACGTTTCAAATCCACCTTAAGCTGTTTGTTAAATCCCCTGGCCCTCTTACTTCCTGTTAAGAGGCCGTGGTTAAAGCTTCTGGTCAAGTGCATACACAGACTTATTCAACACATCTGCCATTTCCTATTACACTGAAAAGGCTAAAGCAGACCTTTCATGAGGCCTTTTTGGTCTCAGCAGAAATATTGCAATGGAAAAAGTAGAGGAAAAAAAACAGGCCATGAGCGGAAACCAAGCCAGCCTGATAGATAGTGAGACAACAGCTTGTGCCCAAGGCTATATGAGCCCATGCTCTGATAGTGAGATTTTTTCTGCTTGCAGCATTGTTGTCAGATGACCTCGGGTGTCCTCTGAGACCTGTGATGTGAAATATGTCTGAGCGCATTGATTTGGCATGAGCCACATCTTCATAATCAATTTGCTGCAAAAAGGTGCTGCTGCCACCAACAATTCTATACTATTACAACTTTGCAAACAGCCCTTCGAGTTTCAAGAAAAACTTTTTTCATGTCTGCTCTTGGATTTGTTTTGTACGGTCTTTCAGTGTGAAAGACTGTGATCTCATCATTGGCGTGGGGTAAGGCTCCTGGACGTCTCTCTTGAAGGGAGTGCTGACACTTTGCCAGGACTCTGCCCTTGGCCTTCTCTGGGGCGTCTGCCTGGAAAATCGTGCTGTGTCTGTTTGGGTCCTCAGCCCTCAGGTCTCTCTCCATCATTCCTGTTCACCTGTTCATCTTCCCCTTTCTCTGCTGACGCATTGACCCATACTCCTCAAGAGCACCCTGGGGGTGTGTGCATGACTACATTCTCCTTGACAGCATTGTCTCTAGAATCATGTTTGTACTTTTGTACTTGAATCATTTTTGTACTCCATTCCCACCAGCTTTGACCATCACCAACTCTCCCTCTCCCTCTCTCTTTCTCTCTCTCTCTCTCTCTCTCTCTCAATAATGATTTTAGATTTATTGATATCCAGACATTGATACCATTCTTCACCTTCACAACGGCGATAAAGCTGTTGCTTGTTTGGGTTTTGTATTGAGCTGAACCATAATAAATGTTTCCAAGAAGTGCCTCTAGGGCCACACCCATACTCAGGTGGTGGTCAGAGATCTAATGGGCACAGATGCAATTAGCATTGCGGCCCTAATGGGCTTAGTTGGCACCATTCAGCCGTGCCAAGTCACAGGACTAGGATTATCAAGAACAAACTGGGACATTCACTCCCTGAATTGGCCGGAGGAGAGAAAGGTTAATACCAGCGGGGGGCAAAGTAAAAGGGCCGCATGTACTCAGAGGTGTCTGGATTGGTCGGGATTGGCGCTTGATTGGCAATTTATACTGAGGCAACTTGTTTTTCACTTGACACCTGGGTTTTTTACAAGCCATTTCATGGTGAGTTTGAGATTTGTGTCTAGTGTCCATTGTCTGCATGCTGTAATTTATGTTTTCATTCAGGTTCATTTGATGGAGATTGGTGCTGTCCTGAGTGCTGAAAACAAGCTGAGGCAGGCACACACGCACACACACACAGACTCACACACACACACACACACACACACACTCATACACACATACATGCTCACATGTCTCACTGTGACGTGTCCTATGTTTGCCCTATGTGGCCCTGTCACACCCAGACACTACAAACACAATGACTGTCCTGCCTAGAGAAATGCAATGTCATAACACACGGTATGTCACAGAGGTCAAGGTTGGGTTGTGTAAGGACAGAAATAAAACGACGCTCCTGCACACCGCTGAGAGTTTGCATCCAGACACACTGCTGCGGTGGGGGGGGGGCACTTGGAGTCCAAATACTCACGATTCCTTGAACCTTCTTTCCCTGTGCATGTCTAAATCTGGAAGCACTTATCTGGAGCAGCGCAGGGGCTGGTCTGAGCTGTCACTGCTCCGATTTAGGTTATTTTAACCGCGTGCTCTCATTTTAGGCACTCAGGCGATGAGTATTTATATCAAGCAGGTCAGATCAGGTAGAACTACATGGCAAAATAGTGGTTGATTACGAAAACGCCTGGCGCCTGGCCTTTGACCCTGAAGCTATGGTCGGCTGTTCCCTAAGAGACACTGTCTGTCATAGGTCTTCCGTGCCAATGGAGTTAGTCCTACCTTAATCCGTTTGGGGGAAAGCACAAAACGTGGCAGACTACAAGACTGTCTGTCCAGACGTAGTATTTACCTGTCTCATTACCTGGAGATTACCTGGTCTTTCAAAACTCTTTGAACCTGTGACTCCAGGCAGTCACTGGGCTCCTGTTTTTTACACCTGGGATTATCTGTTCCACCTTGGTGTTCCACCTTGTTTATTTTAGTTTGTGTGTGTGTGTGTGTGTGTGTGTGTGTGTGTGCGTGTGTGTGTGCGTGCGTGTATGTGTGTGTACATGTGTTCATGCATGCATCTGAGCTTGTTGATGCGCACCGTTTGTATTGTGCTGCCATTTTATTTTACCTTTATATAAACATATGGTAATTTGATAAACATCTAATAAACAACTTGATAAACAACTTACTTCCTGTGCTTGGTTTAAAAAGTTATTAGCTCTTTAACTTAAAGTTATTAGGTCTTCCTCATTAAAAAAAAACATGCAGACACAAAACATGCTGCACCCCTACCCCACCCCCTTCTGAATTGTGGCAGGAAATGACTCAGCAGCTGGTGTGGAGAGAAATATAAGGAGAACAGTGCTTTGCAGATACAGCATCCGAGTGTTACTGAATGCTCACAGATGAAGCTGTATGCTTTTCTTAGCCTAGCCTTGCATGAACCTTTTGTTAAACACTGAGCCTGTTGTCACAGAGAGCTTTCTGGAGTGCGCAATGCTACAAGAATTTCCCAGTAGACGTCTGGATGTTTTCCCTAGTGTTGCCTTGCCAGTGATGGAGGGCCAGAGGGATGAATAGCAGAGGGGAACTTGGCGGAACACTCTGGTCCACAAAAAGGACTATTTGAACGAGACCTGCAGGGGGAGTGGTGTTGTCTGTTGTGTAGTTACCACTGCAGCACAGAGGAAGCAGATGCACCTCAGCTCCCCTTGGCCCATACTCAAAGTTATACAATAGCATCGCCCACCCACCTTTTAAAACGGCTTCCGTAGTACCAGTTACAGTAACACAGCAGGGTGACCACATGGTCTGTATGACTAAGACACAATCATAGTCTATTCTAGTTCTCTCTTATATGGGTTAGGTGTCTTATTTAGCGCCCCTTTTTTTCTAACAAGCCTGTGAGAGCTTTTCCACTCCTGTAGTATATAGCTGGCATTATAACTCTGTTGTAAATCGGTCAGGCTTCAGTGTGCAGAAGTTTGCAAACAGACATGGATGTAAAGTTGTCTGGTTACGTCTGAAAGACTTGTGTTCTGTAGGACTGCATTTGTGTCAGCTATGACAGAAGCAGGCCATGCAGAAGGGAGTGTCCTTTGATGCTGCTCTGTCTCCCCTGACTCACCTCAGCTCAGCAGGCTCAGTAGGAGGGCATTGGGACACGGCAGACACTGCGCATATGCTCAGCTTTTGGCAGCTTTTTAAATGTATCAGGTGTAGTTTCTCGTCTGTTGCTATTCAAGCCCAGCAGACCACAAAATTAAATGCAACATAAACATAAGATTTGACATTTGAAAATGCAGTTACGGAACAACTGCAATTTACATGTGCTTTTGATTTTCGCTTTTGCTTAGTCGTGCCAAAACAAATAGCTGCTTTTTATTTGACATGAGACATGTGATCCCTGCCCTTGGCAGTGCATATGCCATGCTTTGTCTGCAAGACATGATGAACAGTATACTATGGTTTTTGTGGCATACACTCACATACAGTAAGCCACTGGGGTGATAATGTGCTGATTTGTGTTAAATGTAGCTTTAAAGCAGAATAACACACTGTATTAACAGAGGTTTCTCAGAACTTTAGTGAGATTCCACAAAGCAAACTGTGAAAGATTTAGATCTATTGGAAAAATAAATTTCGGGAATGGTGTCGTTTCCAGGCATTTCTAGGCTTTTACATTTTCATTTGTTTTAGGAATAATGGTTAGGATACAGGATTATAGAATTCTAGATGTTTGTACTTTTATAACTAACCAGACTAGAAATACTGCATTGCATGCATTCAATGCATTTTATTTCTTTTACTTTATTTGCACAAATAACCCTTAGTCTGGCGTGTATATTAGACTCTCTTTCTTATGCGTATTCTGTGGGGTTGGTATTTTCTGTTTGAGACTGCATTGAGTTGCTGCCAGATTGGCTAGTACTGCAGTCATGCTGTGCGCTGCAAGGCTCTCTTATTATTCAGCTAATTCCCACATTGGTTAGCTCTTTGTAACAGCCTTTGTGGAGTACAAACACTAGACAGTTTGTTTGCGCTACACCTATCTGATCTCATTTCTTTGCTCACTGTGGACCTCTTACTACCAGATTTCATGTTTCCTATCCTCCGAGTAATAAGCCCTATTCCAAGAGGTCATCATCTACTGCTGTGTTGTACTGTAATTACATCATCCATACTATGGGAGATGATGTTATCTTTGTGTTGTCATTGAGTACTTCAACTTGTCATAATGAAGTGTAGAGAAAATCCAAACCAAACCTTTTGTACCACATGGTACTAATCTTACACTGATATTGCAGAGAGAGGGACAGGTATTGCAGGGAGAGTTGTTATTAAGCTATGCGAGATTTGTAAATATTGAAATATTGGACGATTGAATATTCTTTGGGACAAATTATGATGCAACCACAGGTCAAGTGCATATAACCTCATGCCTTGTTAGCTTGCAAACCCTGAATATGTTTTCCCTCAGCTTGAACTACTGTAACAAATCTTGTGTATTCTGTCTCAAGTAAACATTCAGAATTCTCAGCCAGTCATTATTCTCTTCAGCATTGCTATTTATCTCTCCTTCCTTTGAAGTTTATTAGGCTAGGGTACTTTCACGGCAAGTGTAGCTTTGCAAATGTGATTGCTGGAAAGTGAATGTCCATGCATGTCTATTGGTTCATACTCATACATTCATACTTAAGAGTAATACATGACAGGGTGATGGATGGCTGGTAAATTATTTCATCCCTTCACTGATGAACCAATGCAAGGAACACAGATTATGACAGTGTAGTGTAAGAATGTTTTAGTAAAACAATTTAAAGGGTGCCACACATGCCCCATCTCTTACTGGATACTATTAATGTCTATTATTTTATGTTTTTCATGTTTGGGCACACATGTTTATTATTAAGTTTAAGAAGGCTTGCTGCACTGCACATTGTCTCCATAAAATGTCTTTTTGAGTGTACCTTGTATATTAAAATATGTTTTAGAAGAGCAAATTCATCTAATTTTTCACACAGACCAATAACAAAAAAATCTTTGTACTTAAACACATAAAATGTTGCTAAATATATTTGGCTACAAAAGAACACTTCTACATCAATACTTAAAATCAAAGTTATATATTAAGTATATATTACAGTATATATTCTTTATTTACTTTATTTACAACACAATTTATGTTTTTGTAATGCACACTAAAAGCTGACTGGAACATGGTTTCACGGTTTCTCACAGGTCAAAGAATTCTGCAACACAAAAGCAATGTCCTTGAGACTGTGGTCTTAGTCAACCCATCAGGAGATACAGTTGTTTCAGAGGTACAGAACTATATCATCTATATATTTATAGAATTGGAACAACATTTGCACTATTTGTAAACAACTTGCTATTTTCTTGGTTTTATTTCATGACAAAATCTCAGTGTCCCCCTAAACTTAAGCCCTGAACCCCCATATACTGAAATTACATGAATCAACTTTATGATTGAGAGTCAGGGCTCATGGCTTAGATTAAGTGGCAACATTGGGATTCAGTCAATGTCTGCTTATATTATGAAATGAATTATGAATGTATACAGTTATGTGATCTATTGGTAAAGACACAAATACCACTTGGGCTTACTCTCTTGCTGCATTCTGGGATATAATATAAAATGTATTAAAAGCAGGGTTTCATCAAATATAGTAAAAATTAGGACATTACCAGACCTAATGTGTGTCAGTTGATGAGTTTGTGGTATTTGCAAACTTTACTTATGGAAGTTGGTATAAACATTTAGTTATCTCAACAATACTGCTTTAAGCTACGTATGACATAACATGACATTTCTTTTTTTTTCATTCCCATGCCAGGAAATCTTTTTTAACCCAGTGTCTGGTTTCTTCCACTGTTCTAGATCCAGTCTCTTGTTGCTGACCCAGCTGCAAACAAACTCCTGGTCCTGAGTGGACAAAGCTCAGACCAAGGTGACCTACTTCTTCAAACTGGAGTATTTCGCTATCAAAGTGTATCACATACGTTCAGTGACTTTGGAGTAAGTAAAAACCATCTTATGGATTATTACTGAAAATTGTTAATGGAAAATAAATTATTTTATTTAAATGAATGTGTGACATTTGCATTGTAAGCCAAGATGTTTTCTCTCTTCTAGGTCAGTGGTCTCTTCGGACAACTCCCCCCGGAGCAGCGCGCCACCCTCACTGTGTTTTGCAGAGGGGAGGTGGGCTGGAGCTCCCTGGGGCAACATTCAAACCTTCGGGAGATTCTGGACTACAGGTTGAACCCTGAGCCCATTCTCCCAAAAATGGAGGGTGTCACTGAGTTCACAGAGTATATCTCTGAGACTGTAGATGTCCCATCTCCATTTGACCTCCTTGAACCACCAACCTCCGGAGGCTTCTTAAAGCTGTCCAAGCCCTGCTGCTATATTTTTCCTGGAGGAAGAGGGGATTCTGCCCTTTTTGCTGTAAATGGATTCAACATTCTAATAGATGGTGGCTCTGAGAGAAAGTCATGTTTCTGGAAACTTGTGAGACACCTGGATCGAATTGATTCTATCTTACTCACCCATATTGGAGCAGATAACCTTCCAGGTATCAATGGTCTCCTCCAGAGAAAGATTGCAGAGCAAGAGGAGGAGCAATCACAGGGCTCGACAAACTACAATGACTGGATGAAGAATCTGATTTCACCGGAACTTGGTGTTGTTTTCTTTAATGTTCCTGAGAAGCTACGTACATCAGAATCCAACTTAAAAGTAAAGAGAAGCATTGAAGAGGCTTCACTTGCACTGCAGCACCTTAACAAACTTGGAATCAAGCCAGAACCTCTATTTCGAGTTGTCAGCAACACAATTGAGCCCATTACACTATTCCATAAAATGGGAGTGGGAAGGTTAGATATGTATGTTCTTAACCCTGTGAAGGATAGCAAAGAGATGCAGTTTCTCATGCAGAAGTGGGCTGGCAATAGCAAAGCCAAGACAGGTATAATACTTCCAAATGGCAAGGAAGGAGAAATATCTGTACCTTACCTGACATCTGTCACTGCCCTGGTGGTGTGGCTCCCAGCAAGTCCAACAGAGAAGATTGTCAGAGTTCTGTTTCCTGGAAATGCTCCGCAAAATAAAATTCTTGAAGGTCTTGAGAAGTTAAAGCACCTTGACTTTTTAAGATACCCAGTTGCCACACAAAAGGACATTGCAAGTGGGGCTCCCCCATCAGCTGTAAAACAAACAAAGTTGAGGCAAAGGGCCGACAGCAAAGAAAGTCTGAAGTCATCACCAAAAACAACACCATCTTCTAAAGTTTCCAAAAAGGATGTTGATGGACAAGAAGAAATTTCAATTGCTGAAACAAAGAGTGAGTCAGTAAAAGACAACAAAACAGATAAACAAGAGGAGAAGAAAGCTAGTGAGAGGCCCTCCAGGACAATAAAGACTAGAACTGAGGGGACAGAGAAGAAAAAGTTACTTAAAGAGAAGTCACTGAAAAAACACAGCAAAGAGAGGGTGTCGAAGATGGATGAAAAAAAAGATAAAGAGAAAAGGGAGATTAAGAAACAAAAAAAAGAAGATTCCGTTAAAAAAGATGACAAAAAAGACAGCAAGACTAAAGGAAAAGATCCTACTAAACCTGAACTAAGAAAAATAACTAAGCCCGACTTGAAACCTTTCACACCAGAGGTCAGGAAAACCTTGCATAAAGCAAAGGTACAAGGTAAACCCAAGGCAGACAAGAGCAAACCTAAAGTGGCAAAGGATGCAGCCAAACCAGATATTGGCCCTGCAGTTACACAGCCAGAAGCACAACAAAATGGTTTGGAAGAGGAAAGATCTATTATCTCTACTCCAGAGGATCTTACCAGAGAATTTGAAGATTTAAAAAAAAATGAGGTTCCGAATGAACCAGACCAAATAGAACAAGAGAAAGAAGTAATTGCTCCACTGACAACTGAAGGGCTAGATGAGAACATTGTAGCTCCCCGTACACTAGAGGAGCAGAAAGAAGAGGCTATAGCAGAACGTAAAGAATCTCTTCATGAAGACATCCAGGTGACAAAAGCAGAACAGATTGAAGATTCTAAAGATCAAAATCAGGTGCAAACTGTTACAGCCACTGAGGTAACAGAAAGTGATAAATTTGAAGATGAGGGTGCTGATATTGACGATGAGGAAGAAGAGGAGACAGAAGAGGAGGTGCCGAAAGTACCAAAAGAGCAAATGGAGGAAGAGGAAGACATGGGAATAGGAGAAGAAGAGGATGAATGTAAATGGAGAGAAGTTAAGGACAGAGAGGGTGCTGATAGAAAACATGAAATTGAAGAAATGGAGAAAACTAAAATGCTCAAGCTTATGGAAGAAGATGTTGCCCATGAGCTTGAACACAGGAAAGATGAAGAGGGACCTGTTATGAAGAGCCCTACTCTTGCAGAGGCCGAAGACTTAGATGCCATTGCAGATGAAGAAGTTACAACTGAGGTGCACGTCACTGGGGAGTGGGAGTCTAAGACAGCTGGAGAGTCTGGACAGTCTGCAGAGACTACTGGAGCAAAAGAGGAAGAAGATACATACCTTTCCCATGTTCCAGGGGCAACAACTGGCATCACTTCATCTGCGCAAGGAACAGCTGCTGCCACAGTTGCAACAGCTGAGAACATATCCTACATCCAAGATGAGACTATTCCAGGCTATTCAGAGACTGAGCAGACAATCTCGGATGAGGAGATTCATGAAGAGGCAGAGGATAGAATACCTCACCTGCAGTATGATGTAGGTACCTATGATGTATCAGTGCCAGATCAGACAGGTTCTTTTGATGCTATACATGGGATGAAAGAGATGCAAGCAGCAATTCATGATGTAACTGCCAAAGGATTTGTACAGGAACCAGTTGTGTCAATATATACAAACATTGCTGCTCCGTTGGCTGAAGAAGAACATGTGTCTTCAGCAACTTCAATCACAGAGTATGATAAATTGTCTTCTTTCCATACCTCTGTTGCCGAAGAATCTATTGCATCTGTCACAACAGGTCAAACTGAAGAAACTGGCAGAAGTTCTTTGCTCCTTGACACTGTAAACAGTATACCTCCATTAGCCCAAGCTGATATTGCACATGGAAAGGAATACCTGCACTCTGCTGGGACAATCTCTCCTACATCCTCATTAGAAGACGACAAGTGCTTTAAGTCTCCTCCCTCAGAGGAATGTCCACCCATTGCTTTGGATGTGAAGGGGCATGGTGGGGAACATGAGGTAGAGGAGGAAGAGGAAGAGGAGGAGGAAGACCAAACTCCCAATGTTGAAATATCACTTGGAAAGCTCCAACAGGGCTATTCTGCTCCATCTCTCTTTCAGGGGAGCAAAGATGCAGACAAACCTTCTGTGTCTACTTTGGAAGCTGTTACTGAGACAAAATCAGATGTTGTACCAGCAGAGAAAGAAATAACACTTTCAATTTCCAAAGAGGAAAGAGAAATTCAATCATCAAAACCAATGTCTCCACCTCCCTCATTTTCTAAACCCTTATTATCAGAGTCCAGCGAAGGAGAGGAAAGATGTTTTAGTCCAGATGATAGCACTGTGAAGATGGCTTCCCCAACACAGTCTGGACCAACTAGTGCAACTCATTCGCCTGTCCACCAGTTGCTTGGTGACGATAAGGCAAGGTCTGTTCCAAACCAAGACCATTACCCACAAGAGGAGCAAACCAGAAAACAGGCAGAAGAATCTACAGAACTTGACATTCATAAAGTTGAGCATGAAGTAGAGCAGCTCTCATCAGCTGGCACATCTGAGGTTGACACAAAACCGGATTATAAAGAAAAACCCTCAAGCCATCAGAAAGGGGCGCCCTTAGAAAAAGAAGATTTAGTCTCAACACAGCCTTCACACTCAGTCTCTTCAACAGTGGCTGCCACTGTTGTAGAGACTGACATAGAAGACAAAGAACACCCAAGAGACTCTGAAAATGTTCACAGGGAGAAAACCAAGTTTGAGAAGAATGTCAGTGAAAAGGAAGAGTGTGAAGACAAAGATTTTGCTGTATTAAGTAAGGCAAAGATTGTGGAAGAAAAAGAAAGCAGCTTTCTTGATGATTATGATGACGAAACCAAAGACGCAAAATACACACAAGAAATAGAGGAGAAAAAGGACAAAGAAAAAGAACATGACAAAGAAGAAAAAGAGGTGGAAGAAAAAGATAAGGTTGACTTTGAGCCACAAACCTCAGTTACACTTGCAAAGATTTCTAAATCTGAACATCTAGATGATGCCCAGTTACAGACATTATCAGATGCTACAGCATCATCAGTGATGATCAAACCAGAAGTTACATCAATACAGGACTCAGGGCTGGATGAGAAGGAGCTACAAGTTCAACCAATCACAGACAGTATAGCAACAATTAAAACAGACACAAAGGTAGAAGACACAGAATTGGATATCGAAAAACCCATTAAAGACATCCAGTCTACAACAGTTGAAACAAAAGTAACTACTACAGCTCTTGAGACTACAACAGAATATTTGACTCAAGACTTGAAAGATGACTCACTTTTAGCTGAAAAAGCTGATGTGGATTCAGGTAATGAGCAAAAGAGGGAGGCTGAAAAGGCTGATATTAGTCAACCAACACAATCTGCTTCTTCCATGATGGAAGAACCTACAGAGATTGCCCCCAAATCAGATGTGGAACATAAAGATATTTCACAGAAGATATTAACACCCTCAATAGAAAAAGAAGAAATATCTGTAGGATTTGAGGAGAAACTACCAGAAGTAGATTTAAAGATTGATTCTGTAGCAAAAGAAACTAAATCAGAAGTAAAACTGAATGTGACCACAACAACCCTGAAAGAAATCAGCCCTACATCAGTGACAAATGAACAAGATGTGCCCTTAGTGGGTGATACTGAGTCTGAAGTCACCCCCACAAAAGAAATATCACCACAACCACAAGGTAGCACAGCAGAAATATCACAGACAGTGCCTGAAAAAGGTAGTGTACCCCCTCAACCAGATACAGACAAACATTTGGATGAACCTCTGCATTTTGAGAAAATGGATAAAAAATCTGATGAGAAACAGCAAGAAAAAGTAGAGACCACATCTAAACCAGATATAGACCATACAGAAAAGATTTCAGAAAAGATCATTTTGTCATCAACAGAAAAAGAAGAACCTCATATAAAAGACTCTGGCTTGGGAGAGAAGTTGCCCGGGGTAGATTCAGAGATAGATAAGACAAAACCAACTAAATATAATGGAAAATTAGAAGAGTCAAAAACTGAAGAGAAACAGCTTGATGAAACTACAAAACCCCTGGAAGAAGTGCCTTTTGTGTCTGTATCAGATAAAACTTTGACCTATTCAGAAGATAGAAAAAGTTCACTAGAAACTTTACCATCAAAGCCAGATAAAGAAGAAATGTGTGCAGAAAAACATGTGCAACCATCACTGCCAACCTCGGATAAAACTATGGCATCACCAGAATTATATTTTGTTCCAACAGATGTAGATAAAAGTCAGCAACAGATCTCTAGACCGTCAGTGGATGTACAGCCTCCAGAAAAGGAAGTCTCTACAATGTTGAGCTTTGAATCTGAAAAAAAGAATCTAGCTGATGCTGCCCAACAGCCTTCACAGACAGAAAAGGCAGATGAATCCAGTCATCCACCTTTGGAGAAACAGGATGCCACTCAAAGGACACCTTTCACCATTGACAACACTGATGGCACCATAGAGGTGGTCCTTGAGCCTCAAGAAGAGATCCCACCAACTCAAAAAGAAGATAAAATTCATAGGCCGGAATCACCCTTGGAGAGCATAGAAGGCATTAAAAAAGTAGACATTGAGTCTCAGAAAGATATTTCACAGACACACGAAGAAGATAAAACTGAACAGTCGCAAGCACCCTTAGAGAGTGCAGAAGGCTCCAAAAAAGTGGATATTGAACCACCAAAAGAGATCCCCCTGACCGAAAAGCATGAGATCCAAAAGCCACAATCTGCCCCAGAGAAAACGGAAGGCTCAAAAAAGGCTGATCTTGAGCCTCAAAAAGAGACTCCATTAACCCAAAAGGAAGTGATTCAAAAGACATGTGAACAAAAGTCAGAAGAGGCATCTACAGCAGACAGTGGGAGTGAGCATGGGGACGTGGAATCAGACACAGAGGCAGCAGGCAAGGCTCCCATTCCTTCTGAGGATATCAAGAAAGAAGAAGCAATAACAACACAAGCTGAGCAGTCACGTGAGCCTGGTTCAGACTTGTTAACCACAAAAGAACAAGTTTTACTGTCTGACACAGCTGAATTAACAGTGCAGCTAGATTTAGATAAGAAGTCCACAGGACTCCAGTCAGTGTCATATGCATGTGACTTAGATTCTGAAGCTAAAGTTAAAATGGATTTAGAGTCCAAAGAAAAGGACTCAAAAGAAGTCCATGAACATTCACCAGCAGAGAATTTGGAGATGCATTCAGGTTCTGATTTAGATAATGAGCAGACCTTAATTTGTAGTGCACAGTCAGAAACTGAAACTAAAGACATACCTAAACCTTCAGATCAATACTCGTCTTCCAGTGAGGCGGTCTCAAGAAAATCCTCAGACGCAATTGTCAAATCTGATGAAGTGGATCTATCGAAGGATACATATATAGCAATGTCTTCAAAAGAGAGTGACACTGTCCAACCAACTAGCTCAGAGAAAGTTGAGGTGCCTTTGCCAGTGGTGAAAAATGAAGTAGCTCCAACTCAAAGTGATGCCAAACAATCAATCAAAGACTCAGCTTCAGTCCAACCGGAAATGGCAGAAAGAAAGGAGACCACATCACAACCTCTTCATAGTGAGGACTCTAGCACAAAGATGACTACTTCTGAGATTCCCTTTCAATCAGCAACCATTAAAACAACAACCTTGAGTTCAACATTGCCTACTGTCAGCCAGTTCAGTGATGAAGTACACCCCCAACCAGAACACCTTCAGTCTTATGAAATGAAGAAAGACTCATGTGGTGATGGAGATAAAGCTGTGCCAAGCACCAGTAAAGACAAAGAAATACCAGCAAAGGAGGCTGAGAGGGAAATGGAAGTGGAACGAGAAGTAGCCTCCCCAGGACTTACTCCATCCACCTCATATTTCCAAAAGACAGACGATTCCAACATTTCAGAGAAACCGAAAATGTCTAAAGAAGTAATAGACAAAAACACAGAAGCATCCAATAAAGAGAAGCAGTTTGAAAGTATGGGCCTCCCCTCTGACAAAAAAGAACATGAGGTCTCCAAATATGATCCTTATGAAAAACCTGTCTCTAAAGAATTTGAGAGGGATTCAGCAGAGGAAGACACTTATCCTCTTGAGGACACTAAATTTGTTGGAAGGGATATGGATGATAATAAGAGACAGAGTCCATCTGAGCTTGGAGCTGCATGTAACATAGATGAACTGAGTGAAGATGAGCCCATGTCTTTCAGTAAAGTAGACTACCACTCCTATTCAATAAAAGAGACTGTCTCTGCAGAGCATGAATATATAGAGAAAGGTCAGGAGGAAGAGTTCGAGAGAGAAGTAAGATCAGACACACTGTCCTCAGACAAAGGGTATTCACAAAAAGCAGTCAGTGACGGCAGAACCACTCCAATAGCTGTGCCATCCTCATCCTCTTCAAGCATTACTCAAGCTATACCAGAGAGTTTGGACAAAGAAAAAGATAGTGACAAGGAAAAGGAAATGACCAGTGAGAAGAAAGTGGTTTTAACATGTTCCTCAACAGAACATGAAGCTGAGCCTTCACCAACAGAAATGTCAACTGAGAAAGCAGCCACAGATATTAAATACCAGTCTGAGAAGATAGAGAAGGAGGAGTCTGCCATCATGAAAGATGCTTCCTCTGAGAAAGACCAGGACAAAATTGAGCTGCCAACCACCTCTCAGAAAGACACAGACATACCATCAACATCACCTGGAAAAGAGAAGGTCGGAGGGAAGGAAACACAACAGCCCCCCATCTCTGCAGTAAAAGATTTACTCCCCTCCCAAGCCTCAGTGGCAGAGGAAGACCAGGCTGCTGCTTCGACCCCTGAACGTGTTGATGAAAATATCGCTTCTTACAAATGTACCTCTCCTACCTATAAATCATCGTTTGAAAATGATGAAAAAGGAACATCTTTAGCCAGTGGACATCAGAGAATATTTGCTGAAGAAGAAGATGTTTATGATGACCAAGAAGAAGAGGAGGAGGAGGAGGAGGAGGAGGAAGAAGAAGAGGAAGATGAAACCAGTGATATAGATATAGAGAAGGGTGCCAGAGAAAAGTCTGAAAAAGAGTGCAAAGGTGCATCTGATGATTCGTCCAGTTCAAAATCTTCAGAAACTAAACATGAGAAAGAAGATGATTCTCACAAGAAAAAACCCTCTGATGCAAAAGGTCATGACACTGCACCTGAGACTACAAGTGCTCTTCAGATAGACACACCATCCTCCAGTTTGCTTCCTGGAGGTTATCTGTCAATGGATCAGACTAAGTCAACAGTTGAGCACACTCGTGTAGAGGGCAGGAAAACTGCTGAACTTCGACTAAAGGAAAAAGACACAACTCTTTCTTTGGTCTCAACTTCGGTTTCTTCTGATGTGAAACAACACATTGATACTGACAAAGACTCTAAGGAGCAGAAACATGGTGATATATGTAGAGAACAGCCTGGTTCTTCAGTTTCCTCAGTTTGTACAGTTGCATCAACTACAACTCATTCGTCATCCTCCTCTTACAGTTATTCTTCATCCACATCCGCTTCATATTCAATCACTCATCAGTTTGCGGAGGAACTAGAGACTTCAATCCAGTTGGCTTGTGGACTCTCTAAGCCAGACTTAGATAGTGCATCTTTTGAGTATTCCTCTTTTAAAGAGGACCATTCTCTTACAATAGATTCTTCTCTTTCATGCTCTGCAGCTCAGTTGAAAGATGAATACATGGAGGTCTCTGAAAAGTTGGCCACTGTTGCAACGACAGCTGAGTCTACTTGTAGTCCAGAAGAGATCAAACCCTTTCCCCCAGTAGCCTTTGCTGAAGGAATAACACAGGAATCTTTGTCGTCAAGCAATCAAATTGACAAGGAGCAGTATGACTATGTGCTCAAGCCTGGCATTGATGATCTGTCTTGTGCAAGTCCATCTTTTGCCCACTCTGAAGCTGCACAATCTTCCGGAGAAGAATCCAAAGGCAAGACTTTGTTTGATAGTTCCTCACTGAAAAAGGCAGATGATTGTCTGGGCAGACAGAAAAAGACCTCTGAAGAAGAATCTCACACAAGTGAACTCGAAGACAGCACTCTGCCATGCCAAATTGAATGTAAAAGATCTCCATTCACTGAAGACAAGCCTGGGATGATTTATTTAACTGACCAACAATCAGATACCAAAACCTCAGACTCCCTGACTCCTGATTCCTTGGTTGAGAGCTTTCCACCACGATCGCAACAGGCTGAAAACTTATCTGATCGGCCCACAGAGGTCAGCATGAGCGGCAGTAAAGTTGTTAAGGATGAAGCAGCATCCAGTACCGAAACCCCTATGCTACCAACAGCCCAGCAACAAGAAAAAGAAAATCAAGCAATAGGGGCAACAGATCTATGCAAGAAAATACAGGAGAAACCTGAAGATCAAAAAGAAAAAGAGGTCAGTAAGGTTGATGAGGAAAAGAAAAAGCAAGAAACGGATGAACACACTGAAAAGGAATCAAAGGACACAGAGAAGTTTGAGAAAAAGAAGGACACTGAGAAACTAGCTGACAAACCAGAGGAGATAAAAGAGGAGGATAGGAAAGATGGCGAAAAGGAGAAATTTGGCACGCAGGGAAAGGAAACTTCTCTTGGCATTAAACAGAGCATTACAGCTGACCAGCAACTGCAGCAGCAGAGTGCTGTGTGTTCAGGGGTCCCCCCTGGATATGAGGATGATGATGATGATGATGATGAAGCTGGAGAGGATGAGGAAGAGGACAGATATAGTGTTGGGCTGTCAAAGCCTCCCACCTCTCCCATTTTCATGCCTTCTGTGCAGCAGACTGCTCCTCAGGAAGCCTCAACAACGTCTGGGGGGGACTCCGGCCGCCCATCAGACCTCTGTATGGATGCCACATCCAGCTACTCACCTTCAGCGTTCAAGAAGCATAGAGGTGAGATTTCTCCCTCGTTCATCAATCCCAGCCCACATATGCTGTCCAGTGATGAGGGTGAAGAGGACAGAGAGAGTGAACATTGGAAGGATGAAGATGAGCGAGAGCAGCACTCCGTCAAACGGAGGTCTCACAAGCAGCAGCGTCATCACACCCACAGTCACCATGGTGATGGTAAAGATGGCTCTCAGCCACCATCCGGCTCTATGGCAACTGGACAAGCAACTGGGCTCGCTGGGGAAGAGACTCCTCCAACCTCTTTGAGTGAATCACTGCCATCCCAGTCTGACTCTGATGTACCTCCTGAGACAGAAGAATGTCCATCAATCACAGCTGAAGGAAACCTAGACTCTGATGAGGATGCTGAGCATCTCCCAGTTGACAAGCTGTCTGGGGCCGCTAGTGGAAGTGGAGCAATGCACCTGACTCCATCCCCAGACTCATCAGATAGGACTCCTGACCCTCCTCCAGCTCCCATGAAGGACCCTGTTCCTCATCCTCCTCGCCCTGATGTGTGCATGGTGGACCCTGAGGCCCTGCCCAATGGCGATGCTAGCTACAAAGAGAGAATGGTGAAGAAGGACCTGAAGCCTAAGGGGCTAAGAAAGACCATAGGGAAGCCAAAATCAGCCTCACCTGGGCGAAAGAGTGATGCCCGAGGGAAAAGATCATCTACTCCTGTAAAACAGACCTCCAAAGACTCTTCACCTCGAGCCTCATCTCTCATAAGAAAGGATACGGAGAGGGCATCTCGTTTGTCAAGGACGTCTGAAGGTCAGGGTTATAAAAAATAACTATTTATATTATTTTAACATTGTTTCAATCGTTTACTGCCAAAACTGTTAATTGTTATTAACAACTTATTATTGCAAAATACGACAATTAAATATTCTTTATTCTGTCTGAAGAATTGAACCTAACTTGAACTAACATTAGAACTTTTTGTCTGCCTGTTTTTGGTAGTGAGTTGAATACAAAGCTCTTAGTATTAGTGATGTTTTGAATTAAATAATTGCTTTAATACAATAAGCTGATGTTTTACCCTTGTTCTTTGTTAGGTTTTAATCAACAAAAACACAGTTCAATTGTTCCACCTGGGCCACCCATCTATGTCGACCTCGCATACATTCCCAATCACTGCAGTGCGAAGAATGTTGACCAGGAGTTCTTCAAGCGGGTTCGTGCCGCCTACTATGTGGTTAGTGGAAATGACCCAGGGAGCGGAGAGCCCAGTCGGTGTGTCCTGGACGCCCTGCTTGAGGGAAAGGCACAGTGGGGAAACAACCTCCAGGTATAAACTCTAAACTGTTGGCTTTGACATGATGCTGTTGGGCTGTTTGATAAAAATACCTACAGTAGAATGATCTTTGGCTTCTCTTTTGGTCCATCCAGGTGACACTGATTCCTACCCATGACACTGAAGTAACAAGGGAATGGTACCAACAGACCCACGAGAGGCAGCAAGATCTGAACATCATGGTTCTGGCAAGCAGCAGCACTGTGGTCATGCAGGATGAATCTTTCCCTGCTTGCAAGATTGAGTTTTAATTCCCAATGCCCTTTCTGTTGTTCTCTTTCTCCCATCATTATGAGAGGAGCTGCTTTGTCTCTTTGTTGTACTACAGGTTGCTAAATGTTTTTAGCTCTCATCCTCATTTACAAGCCAGACCACCCCATTTATTTAGGATTTCCTCTAACGTTACATCTGGTTCATTTATCATTTGAAAACATCTACAAGGGTTCAACATGAAAAGTATACTTGGGGCACAGAACCCACAACAATGTAATCCAAACCACAGAATAGTCCATGAAGCTTTGCCACAAAAGCTGTTAAACAGACTTGCTTACTCAATACGATTAAGCCCCTTCCTGAATTAGTTATTACTGTAGAAGCACAAGAATGCCCTTTTATATGTCTTCAAATACATAGCTTTTCCTCACTCATTTGGAGGTACTGTGTATGTTCCCCCAGTCTGACTTGTGATGGCAGATTGAGGGAAGCCTCTGATGGACCATAATATGCAATGTGACATTTTGATACCTGCAGCAGATCAGAGATGGGATCAAATTGTGATTGAGCAGTTATTTTATAGACAGTTTGCTAACTTCAAAGTGCCATTTTGCCAGTGAATGTCAAGCCTTGTTGGGGGTATTTTGGTGAGTTTCTTTGCACACAAGTGTGCCTATGTCTCTCCAATAATGTATGATATTCCAGGGTTAGGGTAACTTGCAAATCCAAAGGGTCTTTGAGGTGCCAAACTTCTGTCTGAAATCATTTCTTGAAGATGTCCAAAATATACCCTACAGTGTGTGCTAACTTCTGTATAGTGAAGTGTGTGCTCAGTAAGATGTATTTCTCACAGAATGTCTGCCATCAAGGCGTTGTAAATTGTGTTGAGCAGCGTTGTTGCTATTATTCTCAATGTATAGGCATAATGCCTGTTACCAAGGCACCTTAGATACAATGTAGGGCTTTGGCTGATCTTTCCGAGCCGTAACAGTCTGTAAACTAATGCAGTTTCTGTGCCAGCTAACATATTCACAAGAGGCAGATATTTTGCTTGTTTCAGGTCAGTGAAAGTCATGCTATTGAACCTGTCTCCTTCTATAAATGAGTATTGTTCTCAGACATACAGTAATCAACAAAAAGATAATGTCAAACACACATTATGTTAGCAACTGTTAACAGTTTAAAAATAAGCCACATTTTATGGATGATATTTGATCCAGACACACTCTAGAGATATGCTTTATCAGTATTATAAGTATTTTAAAAAGTTGCATTAATAACTAGCCCCCCCCCCCCCCCCCCCCCCCCAAATGTTGTGGTGACAAAAACTGTAAAAGCCTGATTTCTACACAGCAGTTGTAGCATAGGGGCCTTTGTATGTTGAAAAGTGTGAAAGAGCACATGTGCTTCTTCTGATGATGTGCCTTCTAGGTGAGGTGAGCTCCCCTTTGCTTTGGATGGTGGAATGACCTCTTCCACCTCAATGAAAAAAGACCTAACATCACGAGGTATACAGGAACTTTGCAGGATAAAATAGTCATTGAGAAAACACTAGACAGAGATAAAAAAAAAAAGTGTGTGAGTAGACGCCAAGAGATCCATGTGAAAGGACAGACTACTGTGTTTTGTAAATAGAAAGAAGCAGTTTGGTTGAGAATCTAAATACAGTTTACTTAGTGATGATGGTGCATGAGAGTGTGGTTGGCTTTAACTGGTAGAGGTTCTGTATGGCATGTTTTATCAAGTACTGTAGTGTGACTAAGTAGATTGGTGAGTGTGTATTTGTGTGTTTGTGTGTGTGTGTCGAGCACAATGGGTCAGACTTGAGGATGTTTTTTAGCTAATAGTTATGCTGGATAGACAGAGTGCTTTTGATCTTACTTTGGCACTTTATAGTGAACAAACTGAAGAGGCAAGCATATCATGAAGAGATTTTGAAATGAATGTTAAAACATTTTGATTTTGTAGCATATTTGTATTTATTTTTTAGTTATGCTATTTGCATAAGAATTGTCATAACATCATTTTGTAACAGCATGTAGAAATGGTGTTCTAAAATGATTTTGTTTCTAATTTCAGTTTCAACTCATCATTTTGTAACAACATGTAGAAATTGTGTTCTAAAATGATTTTGTTTCTAATTTAAGTTTAAACTCATCATGCTTTAAATACTGGGGGAAAAGACTCATTTTGATGTCTGATGTCCAACTTTAAGCTTACAGAGGGAACGTAGTGAATTGGATAATATGGACTGGTCTTGTTGGTTAAACTCAACCTTGTCAACTTTTTAGAGATCTCTCTAACCTGTAGTTAGTCCAGGCTCAGTTTGTTAACCTGTTGTAGTTGATAATTTGGCTGAAGAGTCATCTTGAGAGTACCCCTCTGCTCTGTAAAACCAGCCAACTCATGAGTTTTTCTCTCAGCTCATTTCATCCACTTGGGACACCTAGAGGATAGGATAAGGGATTAAAACCCAACAATACAGTAGACGTGATATGTATTCACAGGGTGTTTGAGTCTTTGCCGCCAGATTGAGTGTTTGAGAATGGCTGCAGCACTCTCAGACTAACAAACTCTTGGAGTACTGCAGGCTCCTATAAGCTGTGTACGCACAAGGCTAGCAAGGGTCCAGAGAGGTAGAGAGAAAATAGGATTTCTTAAACTAGGTGTTTTTTGAAAACACAATAGAAAGGCCTTGAATATGTGCAGTACTGTAGGTCTGCTGTCCCCGTTTACGTACTGTAACAGTAAAATTATTATAATTATATTAGACTCTTCAAGATTCATCTTCAAATCAGCAGTATGAAAGAAAACAATATTTTTTCCATCTAAACAAGAAATAGATTATGAAGTAGTTTAATATGACGCACTGTAATGGATGTCTTCAAATTGTGGTATATTTTTAATATATGAACAGCTTAACGTACTCAATTTCAAATAACTGGCCTTAGTAACACGCACTTCGGGGCCTTGTCGGTTTTCTGTGAACGGTTGCTGAATGCGATACATGATGTTTAAAAGCAGAATGCACTACACAAACCTAATATTTTTGATTGTTAATAATCTGAATGCTGTTTGGGCTCACAAAAACAAAACTTACAAGCATATCACAGATTTTCAAGGGGAAAAGGTGGTAGTGTTTGGGTTTGGACCCAAAACGGTATTGCTACATTGTTAACTTGCCATGGTACATTTTGACAGTGTAATGGATGTTCACAGATTCATCTCTAAATATTTCACTATTCAAGTGAAATAGATCTGTTTCTGACATATCTTAGGGCTGTCCAACTACAACCATAAAATACTGATATAATCTGTATCAACTACAGTACAAGGTGTGGTATCCTGATTATGACTTGAAGTATATACTATAAAGATCTAATGAATAATACAGTATGTGTACAACAATCACGTGCACTCAAATGTGTATACACCAGAAAACAAAAGAAGATTACATATTATTATTGTGAAATATTTGGATTTTTTGTGCATACCCTCTTTGTAATCAAACAAGCAAGCGAAAATAGATTGCAAAGATGAGCCGTTGCTTCAAATTCATTCGTTTTATTTATTGTCCAAATTCTCCCTTCCTCCATCACTCCTACATCAGCTGTCTGACCATTTGAACGTATATACCATGCAAATGTCACCATCCTATCTCTGCATGTGATTTTCTTAGTTATAATCTTGAATGTATTTGTTTCAAATGGAAATTAAACAATTTAAGAGCTATATTTGAACAAGCTATCTGTCTTAATGGTACCGAAAATAGCATATATTTACTGGGCTGTGCTTCTGTTCGCCCCAAGGTGTTGTCAAGAATATGCTGTGATAGTTTTTCCGTTTCCCGCCGCTGAATTAATCTTAGTTCTGTTCCTCTCGAGTGCAATACTTCACATCTCTATTTAAAATCTAAATGCAAAGCTACTACTTTCTGCTGATTTACTGTAAAAGGGAAACATCCTGGTGATCATCAATAAAAAAAAATATGGAAATTGAACAGTGCCTTTTCAGTTTGTTTGTTTTTTGTAGCATTTTAAAACAATATGCTAATATGGTTGAAAAGTACCTTTCAAGTCTCTTTCATATTCAGTCAGAGGACCAACTGATGGTCAAAATTTCTAGCCCACCAATAGCCCCTGGCATATAGTATAAGTCTATGCATGTATTCACATCCGCATCCACAGGTGCTGACCAGTGTCCGGCTAAAGTTGAGAACAAAGCTGTAGATGAATCTAGTTAATCCCACTGACAATTAAAAGAAAACCTCATCATCTTGAAATGTATACATAATAAATAATAACGGGTGAAAATCTCATGCTGTCTATACTGAGGCATCAGTAACAAAGGGCCAACCTACATGTAGCCTTACTGAGGTGGCAGAGGCTAAAACTCTCATAGTGCTGAATTAAGAGGAGTGACAGTGTGTCCTCTACCTTCAGACATCTGACTGCAAAGACCCACACGGGGCTGGAGTGCTGGCCCCATCTTTTTGCCAGGATGAGCTCACTAATCTGGCTGTCGTCCCTGAAACCCCCCCCCCCCCCACCACCCCATCCTGAGGTGAAATACCCACAAAGCACTTTGCCTTCCCAGGCAACTCCACCACTCAGTACACCACTGAAAGCAGTTGCCATGGCTACCACTCGCTTTTATTTCCCAAAACATTTCAGAGTGGGTTTGGGAGGAGGCATCAGTCTCTGCTTGGACACAGCAGACTTCATGCTTCAGCGGTGACCTGCCTCCACGATGAAAGCAGGAGAGAGACTTAATGGTAACACTCAGTATAAATCTTTTTTTACAAAGGCTTGCTCAACAGAGCTGCCGTTTTCCACAGAGTATTTTCACAGAGCACACTTCTCACACCGAGTGAAGTCTGAGTGTCGAGCACAGGACATGGGATACGCAACACGTCCCTAGGACAGTGGTAGTGACATTGCAGAACATTGTGGGTCACCATCTGGCTTTGTGATTCGACTGACATTAAAAAACATGACTTGCTTTTTCTCTCCCCATTCATTCAGTGGCCCGCACAGCCCAGTCAATAAGTAGAGCAGAGCCTGTATCCATAGCAACTAAACTCCCACTGAAGGCAAGGGGATGACTCATCACTATCGCCTAGCATCACCTTTTAGACTGACGGTGACTAAGGTCTGAGACCAATCAAGCATTTCAAATAAGTAAAATAAGGTAGTGCTCGCTAACCACTTTGTAGAATGCCACATTAATCACAGGCAAGTATTATTTGTTAATGTCAGTTTAATAATTAAACACATAAGATCCTTTTTTTGGATGTACCGTGAGCTACAAGCCAAGAAACAGAAAGAGAGATTTTTTTGGATCTTGGATGCATTGCATATATTTACAGTAAACATCTGAAGCAGCATCACCATGATTTAAATAATCTCATAAATAAATCAAACCCAGAGTTTAAACATCCTCTTTACATAGAAAAATTACATTATTCACACATTTAAAACAATATTTAAAATGCTTTAGTCCACAGAATAAATGTAAAATTAACTACCCCTTTGTATAGTAGCTCTTTACCACAGTATATTTAAACAAGAGCCATTAGGCTAAGTGAGTCTAGACCTGGACTCTCACTTGATATGAAAATTATTATTATTGTTATTCAAAAATACTCAACACAAAAAATACTGAACAAAACTGAAAAGACTGTAGTCTTATGCAATGAAATACAAGTACTCAAATGTTCTTTAGCATTATGTAAAGGCCAAAGGTCAAACCTTGGTATTGTAAAGTATAACCTACTTGATTTGTATTTAAATTTGACACACTGGTGCAAAACTTTGGCAAGACAGTAGTCTGAAAACATTCATCTACAGAGCAAACATTTGTGCATTCCAAAACAGTTGACTTTTGCTGGAGTGGTTGTTCTTTCGTAAAAATTAAATTGAAGAATCTAAACAAGGCACTGGTGATTTCACAATATTCCTATGAAAATATATTATGTTTTTTTTTTACTGATATGTTTAGAATTCTATACATCCCTTCTTAAAAACCCACATCAAATGTATCAGTGATACAGAACAATAAAGGTAAACTCTCACATTGAATGGGTCTCCTAACTGTGAGGGAACCTGCTGCATGATTACCAGGGAAAATGGCCTCCCATGGCCCCTCTAATGCCCCCTCTGATGCCCCTACAGGCCATCAGGAAGTACTGCAGGTTCTCCAAGTGGCCATTAGCAGCAAAGGCCCCTGGCCTCCAGCTGCTCAAGACCAGCAAGCTGAACTCCCCTCCTTATATAAAGAGCCCTGGCTTAGGAGATGGGTCTGTGTGAGTGTCTGTGTGTGTGTGTGTGCGTGTGTGTGTGAGAGAGAAAGAGAGTGTGAGTGTAAGTGTGTGTGTGTGTGTGTGTGTGAGTGTGTGTGTGTGTGTGTGTTTGATAAGCCGGTTCCTGCAAATGGATATACACAGAGGTGTCCCAGTAGGTTCTCTCTTAAGAGAAGCATTCTTGTCTCACTCGCGCAGAGGGAAAGAGAGCAAAGGATCTGCCAGGGGGGACGAAGGCCCTGGACTTGATACTGTGCTGGATGGACTACTGATATCTGCACAAACAAAAAAAGAGAGAGAGAGAGAGAGAGAGAGAGAGAGAGAGAGAGAGAGAGAGAGAGAGAGAAAGACACACACACACACACACACACACACACACAGAGAGAGAGAGAGAGAGAGAGTGAGTGTGTAAATGATAAAAACAGTTTCACCATTTTCACTAATAGATCCACCACACATCAGTAATGCCTTTCCACCTCACATTCACAATAATAACCAGAGATTGATTTGTTGTGGTTGGGTCCGTCTAGCACGACGTGCCTTGTTTGAACTGATCTGGATATAATAAGGATCACATCACTGAGTCTCCCAGGGGGAGTCGGTTGTTTTTTTGCCCCACATAGACGGCTCCAAAACGCTGTTAATGCCATGCCAATTAGAAGGCAATGCAGGAGTCTCTAATCTGCAGGACACCCATGCCCATCTATCCATAACAAAGAGACACACCGTGGAAAACTGGGTTAGAAACGGGACCAGGCAGAGCCGAAGACGCAACCTAGATTGTGGTGCTGGATGGGAGAGAGAGAACAGCAGGGCTCAGAACAGCTGCAAGAACAGTCCTGACAACTTCACAGGCCTGATATCAAATCAGCAGACGGCTACGGAAATGGGGAAGATCAGAGCCAAGTGGAGCGGCGGAAATAAGAGAGGCCAACTAGATGGAGCACAGGAGAGATGAGGAGGAGGAGGAGGAGGAGGAAGGTGAGGTGTTGGGGTGCTACTGCAAGAGTCCTATTTCAGATCTATGGCAAAACAAACACACACATACACCAAAATATCTAATCCCTCTACGCGGAGAGACACTTTTGATAAATGTGTGGGAGCACTGCACACAGGCCAGAAGCTCTCTGTAAACATCTAGCTAAAGACATTACAGCTGGTGGCACCGCTGCACATGGCACACTTACAACAGAGAGGGCGCCCCGCGTGGGGCTGCAGTGACTGAGGAGGGGAGTGGGGGGCCATCACTGTAGCCGCCGCCGCCGCCGCCGCCGCCGCCGCCGCCGTGGTCTCTGTCTGAGAGTAGACGTCCATGGACTGGGACTCAAACAGCGCAGAGAGAGCTGGGGGAGAGAAGCACACAACAGAGTTTCATCAGCATACACTGTACCTTCACAGCTACTACTGTACCGTACATAACAGTACTACATATGACATGGGTGTTACAGCTACTACCATACTAGACGAGTGTTAACGCTACTGCCATACACTACAGTACACTACATATGACATGGGTGTTATAGCTACTGCCATGCACTACAGTACACTACATATAACATGGGCGTTACAGCTACTACCATACTAGTCGAATGTTAAAGCTACTACCACACACTACAGTACACTAGACATGACATGGTTGTTACAGCTACTACCATACTAGACAAGTGTTACAGCTACAGTTTCCCTAAGAGGGTGTGTAGGTATATATATATATATATATATATATATATATATATATATATATATATAGTGTGCACGCACGAGAGAGTACAGTATGTGTGTGTGTGTGTGTGTGTGTGTGTGTGTGAGTGTATTGTGTTGCAGTTACCTTTGAGAGTCTTGGAGTGGGTGTCGCCTACGTCCTCACAGACGGCGGTGAGGAACTCGTCCACCTGCTTGAGCGAGAGCGAGTTGTGGAGTGTCTCCAGCGGGTAGATGGAGGGCACCATGGAGCAGCCTTCAAAGCCTGCAGCCGGGGGAGACACACACAAACACACACGGTGTCCAACACACGCCACCTTCAGGACGCAACACGCGCACACACACACACACACACACACACACACACACACACACACACACAGCAACCCAACTCCCTGGATAAAGTATCTCAATTTCTCTCTTTTTTTCTACACATACACACACACACACACACACACACACACTCTTATAAACACACACACAGACAAACACATTTCCATTCTCTAGCACTCTCTCTCCCTCTTTGAACACACCCTAATAAACAAACGCGCGCACACACACACTCTCTTATAAACACACACACAAACACACTTACATTCTCTAGCACTAGCACATTAGCACATTCTAGCACATTCTCTTTGAGCACACCCCACCAAACACACACACACAATCACATTTTTCAAGAACCCCAAAGGTCCCGCAGGCAGTTGGTGTGGAGAAGCATGCCATCTTGATCACAGATGCACAGCAGCACATCCCATCTCTGTGTGTAGTTGGCATTGCAGTGTAGGACTGTGTGTGGACACTCATTACCTCTGTCACACCCCAAACTGAGAGCATGACTAATCTCTCACTGTTCACAACACCGCCTGCCTCTGCACTGCAATGCAGCATTTGGACACAAGGACTACCATTAGCACACCTCCATTAGCACATGAACACGCATCCTGCATAGTGTCGCTTTCCAACGATCACGCATGCTACATAGTGTCGTTTTCACATGATGCTCACTGTTGTTGAGTGACTATTTGGGGAGACTGCATCGTGTGATCATCAACAACATCATGTGAAGGAATGTAGGATCAACGCCATCTTTCCCCCCGTCAAACCATGAGAAGGCCAGTTCTTCAGCTTTACTGGTGTGCAAGTAACATTACAGCACACGCGCACACACACACACACACACACTTAACATGGGAGCAATACCCCCCCCACCCATCCCCCCCATTACCACCACCACTACATGCACACACACACACACACACACACACACACACACACACACACACACACACACCTCCCTTCCAGAATGCAGCCCACCCCCCCACCCTGCCTTGGTTTCAGTGACACATGCGTCCCTCTTTGCAGGTGTCATGCCAAAGCTGTAACAATCATTCGCACCAGCTGCTAATATTAGCCCTCAAATCATAGCTTCCCAGTCCTCACACAAATAAATCACCATTTACACTGAATGTGTTTCTGCTGTATCAAACAAAGCTCTCATGAATCTAAACTCCGCTCAAAGAAGCCAACAGAGGGAACACAATTCACTAAATTATCCACCAACCGCCATTTGTTCAGAGAGAAAACAAAGCAGCTGATGAAAGAGACAAGATGACTGGGAGTCACACACCGAGCTCTTGAGCTGGAAGATTAGTGGCCTTGTCATGATACTGCATAAATCACACAGGGTGTGAAAGTGAGAGGTGGTACTTGAGGCGTAGAGGTTTAATTAATGAGAGTTCGGTTTTAGCAAAGCACTTGCAGCCCTTTATCCATCAGAAGGAAAGAAAAACTTCAGCAGGTTGTGTATGAGTGTGTGTGTGTGTGTGTGGGGGGGGGTCTATAGAAAGGTCTTTGCAGTGCATGACTAGTCTACGACTAACTCACTCACCAACTAGCCAATGAAATCACTAAAAACACCACTATCCCCCTACTTCGATTTTTAATTCCATTTCTCTCCCTGGCCGTGCGCCCTCTCCGTTTCTTCATTTCACCTTCTCTCGTTCCATCTCTTTTTCTCACCCCCTCACTTGATTCATCTCCAAAATGTCTGCGCAAACACAGTTCAGCTTCCACAGCGGCTGCAGCTTGGAGCAAGACACGAGCATCCCTCACTGCTCCATCACATATTCATTAACATGAAGGGGAAAGAGAGAGCAAGAGCGAAGCAGAGAGGAGGCAATGAGTGAGGCAGACAACGCGGGGAGGAGGGAGAGAAGGACCAGACAAAAATGAGTAAGCAGTAATGGAGACTGATGTGAGGGAGAAACCGCGCTGGAAACAAAAGATGTTAGATGTCTGAACGCCAATGCTCATTTTGCATCATGTCGGAGCATAGGACTGTAATTCATCTTCATGTTGTAGCATCTCAGACTGCACAGCGCAATGACAAACAACTCAACGGAGGGGTAAAAAAACACTAAATGATCCATCTAGCAAAACTCCCACCATCCGACACATGAAAGTTTAATAGAAATAATACTCTGAGTACGTTTTCAGCTTTGTAACAACATTCCGGTAGCCTACTTAACAACAGAGATGGATGCTGCCAGTGAGCACAGGCAAAGGGATCAAAGCTCTCAGCTCTGGGGTGGATTTAAGCCCCCCTTTGCTTATCCAGCTGCAGCAGCCATAGTGTGCATAGTGTCATGCAAGGCTTAACGTACTGTAGCCCTAAAAATGCACACAGCGCAGGTCTCCGTAGCGCCAGTCATAAGCCCATTCACCAAGCACAGAAGCTCTGCACGGCTGCCGACGGTACACGATGAGGCCACGGCCTCGAGCCTCCTAAATCTACACTCACGGAAACCATGCAAACATGCTGGGCAGGCCAAAGATTGCGGATATTTTTAGCATAATCTTGGAATCTCATGTCACATGTAGGAAGGAAAGGGAAGCACTATAGCCCTTTGCAAACCCCTTTCATAGTACTATAGTAGTATAGTAACAATAGTATGGTAGTAATGTAAAGTATAGTGGAGTATTGCTTGCTGCAGCACACATGCAAAGCCATGCACAAAGAGGAGCATAATGATATGAGAGGAGCGTGAGGGGGTGGAGGGGGGATTGGGCATGTAAACTACAAGTCAGGATGCTGGGTGTATCAAAGAAGGAAGTACATTAAGAGACACAGAGAAAGACAGACAGTAACATAGAGTGAAAGAATGGGCAGGATGCATGTGAGACAGAAATGAGAGACTCAATGAGGAGAGGGGGATACATAGAGGGGTTGTATAGGGGCTGGTGATTAGTGGGAACACTGGGGGCAGTGCAGAGGTGCAGAGGGGAAGGAGAACGGGGAGTAGAAGGGGCACAGGGGAGGTCAGGGTTGCTTGCCAACCAGAGAGGCCCTCGGGCGGCTCCTGGCCGGAGCTCAGCCACTTCCTGAGCAGGCGGAGGTGGTAGGAGCAGTGGTGCAGGTGCTGGGCCAGAGCCGGGTCACTGGACAGACCCCTCAGCAGCTGGGCAACACGCTGCTCCTCCTCGGGCTCTAGGGGAGTAAGAACGAGGGAGGGAGGGAGGGGAGAGAGAGAAAGCAAAGGAGGAAGGAAGGGAGGAAGGGGAAAGAGAGGAAAGGGAGGGAGAGGACAGAAAAGGGGAGGGAAGGGGAGGAATAGGGTTAGTAGGAATAAGTGAAAAAAAAGAGTGGACCATGCAAAGTCTAGGGTGGTGAAGGGAGAGAGAGAGAGCGTTAAGGAAAATGGAGGGAACTGATAAAGGAATAAGGCTGAAAAGAAAGGACAAACAGTGAGGGGGCTGGAGGAGGAAAGGCAAAAAGAGGGGATCAGAGGGAAAAAAGGATAAAGTGATGAAGGGATGATACAGGGATGAAAACGCTGCCTGTAGTCAGACTGCATTCCGACTAGCATGAGTCATAATAAAGGCTGGCCTTACTCTGCCGGTACCCAACCCAGTGACTGGGAACACTCCTCAAAACAAACATAGGAAGCATTTAATTACAGCATGTCGTTTCAATATCCTAGAAAAACATCAATTAAAATCCACTAAAAGTCTTTCGTGCTGGATGGGAGTAGTGTGTATAATGCCATCAAAGACTTCCCCCGAAAAGCCGTTATGAGAGGTCTTGGTATTGGCTAAATGGCGCTCCAGTTTTCACACCGATCACACATGCACATAGATACAGCTACATACAGTATACATCTCTCTCTATCTGTCTGGAAGCATACTGAAAAATATGGGGCAGCATATCAAACACATATTTTTGCCGAGGTTAAGTACTATAAAGTCCATTTTAGACATAAACAAAACATAAACAAAATTTTACACATAAAACGCCAGAAGAAATTTAGCAAATTCTCTATCGAATACATCAGAATTTGGTGAACAGGAAGAAAGGAGAGCATCCACATCTTTGACACTCCCCTGCTCCAGAGTACCTGCTGAATGTGCTTTTTATTTCACAATCACTCAACATCAGACTATTGATACACTTAATAGTCTAATAGTGCTATAAATTACTTAATAGTCTAATAGTGCTGTAAATTACCCAGAAACTCAGACACACACACACACACTGAACGCTGAAGATAACAAAACAGTTTGCCCCATAGCCTTCTGACACTCAGGTGCTGTGAAAGGGTTAAACATTTGCCCATGAGTGTGGAAAGAGAACAGATTATGTGGATGAGTGCATGAAATGGTCATTGACACACACGTGAATATATCTCCAAAACCTCAGATATATTGATATACACAGTGCATGCATATATCGGAGGGGGGGGGGGGTGCATCCACCATTGAGACCAGAAAAAGCACGAGTGAATTAGAGTGACTTAGAGAGGAGGTAAAATGGTGGTGAAAGGTCATGGTGAGAAGTTGTTTCTGGAAACCAACAAACAAAAAAATATATATATACAGCAGCTGTCAGAGTGAACCACGATTATGGCACAAGGTAATTACAGTGGAGAGATCGAGAGATGCTCTCCTCCGGTGGGCATGCAAGGCAGGGTGGACGGAGGGAGGGCAGGAGGAACTAGAAAACAGCAGACATACCGTTAGTCGGATGCCTGGCATATGACACAGAAAATCTCTTTACTGCCGGCATAGAGAACAACTCTGAGGAGATAAAAGAGGCAACTGGTGTTACTGACACAGCATTGGAAGAACCACGTGTGCCTTGAATCATATATCTGCAAGTGTATGTACCCATGTCTGTCTATGCATCTTAGTCTGTGAGTGTGTGTGTGTGTGTGTGTGTGTGTGTGTGTGTGTGTGTGTGTGAGTGTGAGAGAGAGAGAGAGAGAGAGTGTGTGTGTGAGAGAGAGAGAGAGAGTGTGTGAGAGTGAGAGAGAGAGAATGAGAAAGAGAGAGTGAATGGAAGAAAGACAGAGATGGGGAGAGAGAGTGAGAATGAGAGAGTGAGAGAGAGAGAAAGAGAGAGAGAGTGTGTGTGAGTGTGTGTTCAGAACTGAACGACATCGATGAATAAAAGGACAGATGGATAAAAGGATGAAAGGACATCTTAATGATGGAATGGAATAAAAGGAACATACTGAACAAGAACTCATCAAAACATATTTTTGGTAATGCTTGAGACAGCCCAAATGAATTCGAAATCAAAAAATGACACACCCATGCCTAAGCCAATGTAATTGGATAACATGTTAACCACACACACCTACACCTGGGTATAAATGCATAACATACCACATACATTAACCACAAAACTGAACACTTTGCCTGGTTTGGTTGATGTAAATCGATGCAGACATCATTTTCAAAGCAAAGACTCTATAATCAAAATTCAGCCTGCCTGCAAGCAAAGGAATCATTTGTCCAGAACCCAACACAATGACATGGCAGTATTTCACTTGACTGTCTTTTCCCATGATAAACAGTGACACCTGGTGGATAGGGCTGTCCCTGCAGAATATTTGGTTCATATTGCATTTTAAAGGTGCAAAGCAAAAGTTAATATCTTGGCATCCCATGATATCTCAGCTCTCAATTATGAGTAAAATAAATGAAATAACAAACAAACTAACTAACTAACAGATAAACATTCTTTATATGCGGTGCTGGCTTTATAAATTGGAAAAAAGAGCTAGTACCCTAAAACACTGAAGTTGAAGGGGTGAGCTAACTCTCTGTCCTGTTGGTTTGGCCACTGGTTCAAATACTGTCTCAATGGTAAAAACAAAATGGGATTGATGCCTGAACATTCTATTTTGTCCCCAAACCTCAACAGTCACACAGAATGTTAAAATCCAAAACCCTGCAAGTTATGACTAACAAACCCTTTCAAGTGCTCTATAAAACATCGACTAAACAGCAAGCTTTTGCACCAGGTACCCTTAACCACAACACAAAATACACTGTCCATAATGACAAGCATAAGAAGATACTTCAAAACACTGTATGTCTTATGGAGTACATATCAAAGACTAACATTTCAAATTTTAAAAGCCAGTAGCCTTCGGGCCAGTTATCCATTACTAATTTCTAAAACAAAACAGTGCCTGCAGATCAGCAGCCTCCCAATGATATTCAAATAGTGAAGGTGACAGAATGGCTGAGGGGGTAACACAATGCACTCCCGTGAAAAGGAAGTGCCTAATCATTTCTCTGTTAGTTCCAGTGAGTGTGCTGCTGCATGTAAAATAACAAGCCATGCCCCAAACACCCCAAAAGCAGGCAGACAGGCGACCAAAGCAGAGCTTTTAAAAATAACCTCTTGCGTAAGCCTGTAATTAGGACTGGAAAAATCAAGTGATCTTACTCTTTTGCCAGTAGGTTTAATGTTGTGGAGGGTTGAAATAAAAAGCACTCCATGAACAGGATAACCCACTTGTACTTACTCTAGGTAAGCAACTGTAATCTCAAAAACCCACTCGGCTACAAAAAAAATGGGAGTGAGAAGTTGTTACACCACATTAATCAGACAATAAGACTGGATTTGAAGATTAAGAATTACTAAATTCAAGGAATCAACAAAGGCGATTTCAAAAATGAAAGTGGCTTTAAGGGAAGGTGGTGGATGTTTTTGTTTGTGTGTGTGTGTGTGTGTGTGTGTGTGTTGGGTGGTCAGAACTGGGCTTTCTTTGGGCTAATTGAGGGCATGTGGGGGTTTAGACTGAGGTAAGAGTTTTGTCTGCGTGGAGGCCGGCAGCCGTTTATGGGGTGGGATTGGATAGAGAAAGACTCCAGCTGTGCCAGCTGATTAAATGCCACTTAGGGCACCCAAGTGGGCCAGAGGTCCTCCTCGCCAGCAGCCAGGGAGGGTCATTTTAGAGGGTGGCTGGTGAGGGCACAGACACAAGGTGTGCTTTAGCGGGCACATTTGGGAATCCAGACAGACAGACAGCGAACAGAAAAAGCAGACTCCCCCAGAGCACTTGATGAGCCCCCCTGGCAACACTTCATATTACATAACCCCTCGTTCAGCTTAACAACACACAGACGAACTATGGCACATGTTGAGAAATGTTAAGTAAGAGCACGTTGATGCTTTGTCCATAATTCAGACTAGCAAGAGGATTAGAGTTAGCAGTTGAGTTAGGGTGAAATGAAGAGAAAGTTTCAAAATGTTGATTTTGTTACATCATGCATATTGAATGAAATAGGACGGAAAGAGGCCTAGGCGATTGGCACTGACAAATCGGCACTGGCAATGTTTGGCGATAGGATCATTGTGGGAAGAATCTAGTCAGGGGCCTCGAGGATCATGATTGGGAAGAATCCGGACAATCTAGACAGGAGTCTGGCGGCTTAATCCTGTGGTGTGACGGGGTGTTGACGGAACATACCATCTGCTCGGGGGCTTCGGGGGCCGCGCCCAAGGACGCTGAGGTTGGGGGCGCTGCAGGACGCTCCCAGGCCTGCGGCACTGAAGAGGCCTGAGAACAGACTGCCTGTGTGTGGAAGAGCCATGGAGCAGAGCAGGGTGGGGAGGGGGGTGGGGGTAGGGTTGGGAGGCAAGGGCAGTTATGTTAGTACTCAGCACCGGACATGCAGACCCCAAACACCCCCCCAACCTCCACACCCGCCCCCCAGTTATTTAAGCCCTTGTGTACAGACTAGCTTACGGCTGCTTTCTGCAATTTGAGCCCCACTGCACTTCAAACATGACTGAGGCTCCACCTGTGCCTGTCTTAAGCACAGTGGCATGTAGCTATGTGTGTGTGTGTGTGTGTGTGTGTGTGTGTGTGCGCGCAATGTATATGTACACAATGTATGTATACGTGTGTACGTGTTTGCACTCTTTACATGTATGTGACTGTGGGTGTGTATGTGTGGGTGTTTGTGTGAGGGTGTGCATTACTCTATGTGTGAAAAGACACAGTGTACATGAGTGTGTGTGCATTAGTGCATTGCTTTGTGGTGGCTTTAGCAGTCCCATAAACATGTTAGGAGGTGACCAACTGTCCCACTAAAATATCCTAAACGAATAAAGGTGAGCTTAAAATGCTTGCTTCTGTTAGACATTCAGACAGAAGCCATAACAGTGTTGAGTATTAATGGAAAGCTCTCTCACTCTCTCTCTCTCTCTCTCTCTCTCACACACACACACACACACACACACACACACAGCACACACACAGAACACACACACAGAACACACACACAGAACACACACA
>JAGFZM010000010.1:3531380-3818045 GCA_017657215.1 Limnothrissa miodon
TGTGTGTGTGTGTGTGTGTGTGTGTGTGTGTGTGTGTGTGTGGTTCTTGGAAGCTTAGTGAATGGAACAGGGCCACCACAGTCATAAACCTGCTCTACAGTAAAAGAGGTTAACAAACTGAATCAACAACTTTTGGACACATTTATCTGCCAAACTAACCATTCAGACAGACAACAGGAGTAAAAGAGCCATTAAGCCTAAAAAAAAAACAAATGACATCTCTTGCTATGTAGTCTTACGGTTCTCTAATCACAATAACATCCATTGAAGCCCGTTTCTGTGAGCACATCCTGAAACTTGAAGGAGGACTGGCTAGATTCAGGTTAAGACCTGCACATTGACTCAATTTCTTGTAGTAACTTGCATGTGTTTGTGTGTACAGTATGTTGCCTGTGTTACGAGTGAGAAGGATGAGAAGAAAGAGTGAGAGATTAGAGACACTCCCAGGGTCTCATGCACATGACAGCAGCACACAAAGGAGTGGGTGCCCACCAGACACCGCATTAGAAGACATTAGATTCACTTCCACGAGGCCTGTAGCATGGGCCCCTACAGCACACTGGCTCCTAGGGGCCCTGCTCTCAGTCAGAGGCCTCTGGTTAAAATGTCAGTACGTCAGAGAGATTCTAGGGGTTAAAGTCAGTGAAGGTTACAGTGCTGGGGAGAAAGAAGGGCAGGAACAAAAAGGATGCGTACTGATTGTCATTCACACTGGATTCCCTTTGGAGAGAGAGATACAGGGAGGGAGGGAGAGAGGGAAAGAGGGAAAGAGGGAAAGAAGGGAGAAAAAAAAGGGAAGGGCTGTAAGAACCCAAAGCACTTGGGAGATAACACAGTTAAAGTACATACAATAAAGGGTGGGGGTGGTCTTTGTCTTTTCGCCTCTGATAAGGTATTGGGATCTCTGACTACAACAAGTTAAGTCTCTTTATTGTCAATTTCTCTACATATACTGGACATACAGAGGAATCGAAATTACGTTTCTAGCTATCCCACAGTGATGCGCACAACAAATCAAATGCTGCTGGATAGAGTGTAGCAAATGACATATCAGTTTCCAATTCTTTGCAAGTCATTACACAATGCTATACAATATCCAACAATTATAGAACCTAGGTGAGCAAAAGAGGGGAAAAAAACCCTGCACACTTTTGTCAGGATTTTTAATACACCGTTTCACAAACAGACAGGAGATTGTGTTTACAAATCCCTTTTCTGACCGAATTTGAACCTAACCAGATTATTATCGTTATTACACAATACATTAAACACAATACATTTTTTATTATATGCCCAATAGCTGATATTTTTAACCCCTTAAGGCACACCCACCCATATATGGGACGCTTTTTTGTTTTTTTGATGGTTATGCTTGTGTCATTCAATGCCAGAAGGAGTAACTTCAAATCAAGCAAACTGACATGAAAGCCCAGGGTCTTGGCTTTCATTTGAAACCAATTTTATGTTTCTAGGTAAAGGGGTTTTCAAGTTATAAACTTTTGAATGTCAGTAGGCCCTCTTGTTTACAAAAAGTCTCTATGGGAATTTACATAGGGGTCCCAATCAAAACGCATAAACATATTTTTCAAAAATGTATATTCAAAAATCATATTTTTGGTCTTTTTACTTCAAATTTTTTGTGTAACAGGTTGAGAGATGGAGTTAGGACTTAGATTTTTTTATTTGGGGGTATCATATGGATGGTACCTTCATATCTTAGTTAGTTCATAGACATTTGAAATGAGCGGGGGAAAAAAACTTAGTTCCAACCTCTATGACTCTGTGTCCATATGTCACAGAAACATACATATTCCTCTAGAAAAAACTTGAGGGTGTCACCTTTCCAATGGTATGAGGCACATCCCTGAGTCTAAAACTATGTAGGAAATGTCAAGCTTTCAATTTGGGTATGCCGTTGTTTTGAAAAAAAGGAAAAATAGGGGTGTGCCTTTTAAATGTTAAAAAACTTGAAAATTAGCTCGTCATGAATGGAAAACGTGTGTTCAAAGCAAAGCATGTGCTCAGGGGCAGAGGAAGATGAATGATCCAGTATTACAGGTGACAAAACCAGTGAATTGCTATGAAAACATTAGGGTTGTTATTAAAATCACTCACACTGTTAAATACATGTTCATCTATACAAATCCGGTTTACTCTTTAACAAACCCTGCATTTCCAGATCTCAAACACTGCATGTTTTTTGATCTTCCACTGACTTGTTTTTTTTAAGGAATGCAATTAATCCATCTGATAAGGATATTTATGATGTATAATGTATGTATATGGTGTATGTGACGGGCTATAAGTTGTCATTGTTAAGAGGCATCAACACAGAGATGAGGTCATTAACATGTACTTCTGTGGGCTCATATGAGACCTCTGGTCCTGCATACTTTGAGTGGAATGGAGGTAAGTGTTACAGGAACTGTGCCTTTATGAGGTAACAAAATCAGAGGGAGTTGATGACTGACTTACATCTCCAGAACGGTCTTGAGCTGCTCCAGTTTGGACTTTTTTTCCTCGATCTCACAATCATTGTGCTGCCCAAGCTCCCCCAACAGCTGACGGGCAATATCCAGCACTTCCTACCAACACAATGGTCTCAGGTTTTAATACACACATGCACTAAGGTTAACATTATTCTTGTCATAACCCAGTCTGACATCAATTTTTCTTTATTCCTGCTTACTAACCATAATATTGTAATGCAACCGAGGAAATTATTTTTCCCACAAATTGCCCATATAATCTTTAAAACAATCAAAGTTTGAAGCAGAACCTGCAACCTGATCAGAATCATGCAAGCTCTAAAAAAGATTCTCAATTTCCCGGGAAAGACAGTAAAAAAAAAAGAAAACATTCCCAGGAAAACGGTACATGTGGCAACACTATGCAAGCAGGATCAAGCTTCAACAAGTTCTGATGCAAGCCAGCTATGTTTCAAACTAGAGGAACAAAACTTAAAGGGTAGGGAATTTAACATTGCATCACTAATACTTGAAAATACTAGTTTATTAAACAAATGTGAAGTTCAATAAACTGTGTGTGTGTGGGGGGGTCTATATATATATATATATATATATATATATATATATATACACATACACACACACACATACACACAGTACAGTACCACTATTTAGCTTGTCTGTAAAAGCATTTAATTTTGACTTGACTGCTCACCTGAAATTGTACCTTAATGGCTCTGTGCACACAGCAACACATCATTGTAACAATGTTTTTTTGTTTTGGTAGTCAGAAAGAAAAAAATGGGTTTGTAAATTTTCTTTTAGATGTTAGAGCAAACAAATATATCTCTCCTCACCTCTGATTTCTGATCACCTCATCACAGACTGATTAGAATCAGTAAGATATGCCAATTCATACCTTTAGCATGTGTGGAAAAAGTATTATATGTTCATATCTTCTCACCTGAAGTTGTTTTGGCTTCTTCAATTTCAGCTTCCCAGACTTGTACCCACCATACTTCTCAAAAAGGTCAAAGAACCTGCCAACAATTTCTAATTATCACAGGCTACAAACTGGTAGAATACAGGAGAAATAATACTAAATATTGATAATAATATTATGATATTTTATTGATATTTCATTATGTGTCTTAACTTTTTCAGTGTAGCACATAAAAATTTGTTTTGGTGCAACGCTTTGATTATGAGATTTTCAGACACACCAAACAGTGCAACAGTGCAGGTCAGAATGAAGACGTGCATAAGAGGACTCACAGAGCGTTCCGCACCTCCATCTTCATCTTCTGTTTGGGTGTTCTGTCTCCATGCCGGATCACAGCTATGACACAGCGCAGCTCCATCCTGTTTTGGGAGAAGGAGGAGGTGGATGGGAGGAAGTCAACAAGGAGGAGGAGGAGGTGGAGGAGGGGTGAGGAGCTGTTGTTTATGGTGGAAGCTGGAAGGTTTGCAGCAAGCACAGGCATGTCACATGCAGAAAATTAGCTTAACTTTGTTGTAGGGGAAACTTCAGTTTTAGGGACATTATCTAGAGTAAGAGAAGTACTCCGCTTGGCCTCAAGTAAGCCACATACATAACGTGGTAAAGATGCACCGGAGAGCTCCTGTTATTATTTTATGTACGCCTTTACGTTGTTCAACCTGGATGCTGCACCCGATTGAAAAATGGATGTGCATGAGAAACCTTTTTTTTTTGTAGCAACATAAATAACACCAGGTTCTCCATTTATGCTACTTTTTTCCTTTAATGGCAGGAGAGAATCTTGGGCTCGTGACGGCAAAGTGAAACAAACTGGATTCATGTGATTGTGTTTGATGTGGTGGATCAGGCAGAGTGCACTCACATGGTCCCTGAGGTAGTCGGCACGATGGGGATGTCCTCTGCCTCCATTGGGATTGACCAGGGGATGTGAAACTGGGGGGCCAGCTCCCGCATGATCATGTTCCTGAGGGGGTGGGCGCAGTACATTTCTGTAAAATCACTGTATCCAATAGCATGCTTCCTTCTGTCTTTTAAAACAAATGTCCAAGCATCTCAAATAAAGGCAAAGCCTTTCAGATGCTGACTGAACTGTGACATGTGTAGGCTATCCTATTAGCCTGGTAAGCACATATACTGATCTACTTTCCAAATAAGTTTGACCAGGAGGCCCATCTCCACTTCCTTCTATTCACTTGAGGTAGGGAACCAATCAAAAACTGCCCTTTACCCCAACATGATGGAGGTGGGCTTAACATGTGTTTTGTTTAAAATTTTCATGCATCCCATCACTTTTTGCTATGCAATCATTGGTCCAACTGGCTGTCCAATGTCCACATAGGGATTTTGATCTGCATGTGTGTCTGTTAATCCCACCTCATGGAAGCTGAAGATGACTGATATTGGCCAGACTGAGATGGCTAGCTGATCAGTAAGTACACGTATGAGAACAAGGCTACTATCCCATCTGTTCTCCTTTCTTTATTTTAAACAGATATTACAAGTCACACATAAAAGGGAAGGAAGGATGTATTGTAATGTGCAGTGCAATGTTGCAGATAGACAGATCAACTGGTTGTATTTTTATTCAGTTCCTTTTGCATGTAAAATGACATGCAACAAATTACACAGTCACATGCATATTCAACAGCTCAGTCTGAGGACAGACAATCCTTGTCAACTACGGTCACACAATTAAACTAATGTGATATTTTTACATAATTGATGTGGCCGTATGGTGTCAGCCTAAGTACCCATGGGCTTTCTCAATGATTACAGCAATCAGATGAGTGCATCACCTGACCACACTTGCTTAGATTATACGCAACTTCAGATTATGCACACTTCATTAGGACAAACAGAGCTTCGCCTACCCAAGAACTTTGGCACAGTCATCATAGTACTTCATGGAGTTCTTCACAAAGCTGAACCCATTGACATCGCACACAAAGGAGTGGCCGTTCGCTCGCAGGAGGTCGAAACCGCACACCGTTTGCTGTGAGGGTAGACGATCTGGGTCAGCAACACAATGCTGGTGACAGGCTTAAGCCACACCAAGGCAGCGCGTGGACATGTTTGGCCGCTGCCAGGGGCTTACTTACTTTGAATGCGAGGCACACTTTGCGAGCCACAAGCTTCTCCATGGCAGTGAGCATGACGGGGTAGCGAATCTCCTTCCCCTCGCTGTCTCTCTCCACCTTACCGTCCAGAGCAGGGGACTTACGGGCCTCAGCATGGGCATAATCTGGACCCACTGTGTAGACCTGTACATAAACACACACAAACACACACACACACACACACACTTATTATATACTAATCATAATCAGTACGCATTTACAATTACACAAATATTAAAAACTGTTATGCACTAAGCACCCCTCCTGAAAACCACACAAATAGATTCTGTAGTGTATCTGTCAGCTGGGATGTCAATAAGTAAACACATAGGAAGAAAACCACGGGATGAGACACCTTTACGTCTGTGCCATCCGTGGGCATGAACTCCTCATATATGTAGGAGCCCGTCTTCCTCACGGTGCTTTCAGGAGAATACACACTGCTGCGGCTCCCGATCTGCACAGCAAACACACAAATGCACACAATGAATGTGTTACTGGGTGTTAAATATAATGGCAATGAATGACTCAGTTAGTTTAGTTGGCATCCTGGGCAATTGATCTGGAAATCTGTGAAAACATTATGCTCGTCTCTGAATTCTGACATCAAATTATAACATCTAACATGAGTAACATGAACAAAACATTATGGTCATAAGGCTCTAAATGTAAACATTGTTATAAGGATCCAGACAGAACTGGACTTTAATGACTTGAAAATAAACATAAACATGTCTTCACAATTTCCTCTAACTAATGTGTGTGTAATGTATGTGTATAAATGTTAATCCTAATTAAACAAATAATGTGTATTTGCAATGTGCATGGCAGGACAGATACCTTTCGGAAAAGGCGCTGGCTGCCCCCGCCAGCTGAGGTGGGATAGTAGATGTAGACGTTGTGGTCCTCAGCGGAGACGGGCTTCTCCACGAAAGGCTTGTGGAACACTTCTCCATCCACCTCCACGTGGTCCTCCCCCTCCAGCAGGCTACATTCTAGCACACCAACCAGACGGGCAATTACAGATCCCAAGGAAAACAAGAGGCCTCGTCAGCAACATATGTTTCATAAATGTTAATGTATGTTTAGAACGTATACAAATGGTATACAAGATAAAGCTAATTTTAAACATAAAATACATGAACATTAATGAAACATATGGTGCTATTTGTCTAAGGCTGCATCTTCACATTGTCCTGAATAGTTACTGTGAACCAGTATCTGTGCCATTACTGTTTTTTACATTACTAGGGTTGGGATTTATTGCCCATTCCCCCGTAACAACAACAGCTGCACATCAAGACCCCTTGATTGCACTGAACGATTCGGTCCCTACATTGATCTAGAGTGTTTTCCCCTGCGCTGTTTCCTGTTGTAAGACGGCCATAGAGGCTCGTCAGGTCACTTGTGTTGTAGATGATTACCTTCTGGCCTGTCAGGGTCTCTGTTTAACACCACATAGCGGGGCAGGTCAATGCCCTCTTCCAGCAGGATGCGGTACACTTCACGTCTGTAGAAAAACCAAAACAGGGACATGTCCTTCCTCAGCACGTACAGATCATGCGTGCTACCTGGGAGAAGTGCTGTTCCACATGCCCGTCATGTCATACCTGTCTTGGATGAAGTACTGCATGTTCAGGTCATTGATGAGGAGGGGGTTTCTCAGTTTGGCATAACTCACAGCTTTGTCCAGTGGGAATCCTAGCAAAGCAAACACACACACACACACACACACACTTGTTTTGAAGCCAGATATGTTTAGTGTGTGTGTGTCTGTGCATGTGTGTGCGTGTGCGTGCGTGACAGAGAGAGAGTGTGTCAGTGTGTGTGTGCTGCACCTTTGGAGTGAAACGAGATGAGGCAGTCGCAGAGAGGCCACTTCTCCACAGGCTCGCTGAGGATGACCTCCTCGGGGAAGATCACTACGTTGATGTACTCGAACTTGCAGAGGCGCTCCATGATCTGAGTCATGGGCTTGGACTTGGACTTCTTCATCATGGCACAGATCCCAACCACAATCTGCCTCTCCGACAGCTGCCATGCAGAAAAGGGAACACAGATCATCAGCAGGCAGCAGCAGCTGAACCTGACACACACATTTTACCATCTGGCTTTAAGTTTAACACAGGAAATGGGTTGACTTTATGTTTATCATCTTCCTCTTTCTCTCTGACCACATGCATCCATTAGTATTCCCCAACATATGATAGGCATTCGAGGAAATACAATTAGAGAGTTTATTCTCTTCCTCCTGGGCCCTTACCGACTCATCCTCCTCCTCTTCCTCATCGCCATAGAGTCCCATATTGTTCCTCAAGCCTTCGTCCTCGTATTCTCTCGCCTCCATGTCCTCGGAGCAAACCGAGAAACTGGCGCTCCGGCGGCGGCCCAGCTCCCCTTTGCCCTCCGGCTGAGACATGGCGGCGTCAGCAGCCAGAGACGACCTTAGGTCACCGCAGAGGCGACATCCCTGAGTAGTTTCAGACCGAAAGGTGCGGTAACGGGTAACAGGGGGAGAGAAAGAGAGAACCAGCAGGGGCTTTGGAGGGCAGTCGGAGTGTGGAGGGGGACAACCCCAGCCGGACGCTGAGGTTTTGGGCTGCCTGGGGTCAGAGTAAAGTCTGTTCGGCTCTCATTGCACCCGACATCCTGCCTTAGCACAGCCCAGTGTGTCCATTATGTCTTCTGAGGAACATCTTCATGCTGCACACAGTTCAACAAGATTATCAAAAAAGATTAAAAAAAAAAAATGCACAAGCATTGTAAAAAAAACAAACAAACAAAAAAACACACAAACAACACTAACCAGACATTTCAATAACTTTAAGACTAGTGCATGCTTATCCAGTGTGTTCAATAACGGGAAAAATACTCAAAAAGAAATACACAGTGTAAATACACAAAAAGAAATTAAGGTCGTATGGTTCTTGTTTGAAATTGCAGTTTTAAAAATCAAAATTTAAAGCAGCACACTAACAGGAATGCCAAAAATGAAAGCCTTTCAAACCTCAAACAATTTGTCCTAAGTAAGCCTGCAGTTTCATGAGCCGTGAAAAGCAAATCACAAGTTTTTCTTAAAAGACCCCCTCACCCGCTGCCCATCGAACAGCAGACCAAAGGGGAAAACGACGCGTCCATGAAACCGATACCTAAGCTCACATTTCAGCCCGCTTACAGATTGACGGCTGTGGGCAACACTTAAGGTTGCTAGAAGGTCACGGAGAGGAGTGAATCTGGGAACCGGCATGAATCACAGTTAGGGGTGGGCGATATAGTCTAAAATTTATATTGCGATATATTTTGAACCATAGACGGTAGATGATATACATCACGGTATACTTTGGTATGTAACTTACAGCATAACAGTTTCTTAATGGTTACCATAGCATAAAGTCAATATGTACAACAGTTGTTTAATCATCGTTCAGAGGTGTTTATATTGGACTCTCAAATTCACACAGAGGTAAACTGGTAAGCTGCATTTGTGTCAGGCAGTTCAATTTATAGGCTCTTACACAGTTTCGTTGTAAGAATGAAAAGGTGCTATCAATAAGGTGAAGCTACAGGTCAACGTTTTTTCACATTGTTGTGGAGACGCAATGAGCCTATCACGGTATGCCGATATGACCCAAAATCTCTATCATTGGCCAAATTCATATTGCATACGGTATATATCGTCTATATTGCCCACCCCTAATCACAGTTGCATTCCAGTGGAAAGCATCAAACACGACTCCCAACAGAAAGACCAAGCCCTCTCAGGGCCACTTTTAGAAAGAGAGAGAGAATCAACAGAGACAACCCCTCATTCAAAAAGCCACACACAAAGTGGAAGTTGCAAAAACCCTAGTCACTTCACTGTCAGCCCCAACAATGCAGTCACATGCCACAGAGAAAACAACAGACATAATCGCATCCACTGTCTCACATTTGTTTTCTACCATCTTTTCTCTCTCTCTCTCTCTCATCTATGTTAGACACCAAAAATAGCCCTTCACCCTCTTAATGGGGCCAGGCCTCTGACCAAGGGTCTTTATTTCCCCAGCAGATAACTCATCACCGCGGGTGTTGACAGGTGGATACGAAAAGAAAGGAAGCCATGTTTTGCCAACCCCAGGTCAAGGCACACTCACCATCATAAGCAAACTCATAAATACATTTGTACAACTACTTGAGACCTCACACCAATAACCGTACCAATTCCAAAGGGACTCCCCAGGTGTGTGGGGTGCTACAAGATATTCAGGAGGATTAGGGTGCCAGCCAAGCCTCCAACTTTTATGTGGGCTATGTTACTTATTTCAACGTAAACATATCATAAACTATGACAGTCAGTAGTAACAGCTGTCACTATAATGAAATAACACACATCTATTATCCACTTTACAGATGCAAGCCTGTGTTTCACTTTAGAAAGCTTATTTGTAAAAAGAAAATTATAGATCTATAGTTTTTAGAATAATCTTAAACCATTTGTCATTTCGGTATTTATAAACTTAGAAGTAATCTATTGGGCACACTGCAGATAATCATCAGGGACAGATATTTGATTTTTAGCATAAAAACGTTGCAGAATAAGCCAGTCCTTATCAGACACGCAGTTAAACGGTTGAATCAGACTGCTGGAACAAGTGGACAGCAGTTTAGGAATACATCTCGATATAATCTCATATCAGACCTAAAACCTGAAACCCTGACATCAAGTCTGCAGCCCTCATTCACATCACAGAGAAGCCCAACCTGTGGTGCTGGTAACTGTAAAATCAATCCTATGACGTAAGTGAGGAGTAAAATAATCTCGGTCAGATAAAAGATTAACCAAATTGTTAATGATTGCATTTAACAATCGATCAGCACAATGTTAGCTCATTAACGTTATCAGATATTCCAACCTATGCAACTATAACAAGTCGGTAGGCCTATGTACAATTAAAAGCTTGCATTGCATGGTAGTCTTCCCACCTCTTTGCTATAGGACAATGATGCAGCTGCTGTTGGAAGTGTGCAAATGCAATCTCTCACTGCCTTAAAAGTAAACGATGCTTTGGTAAACACGACAGCCAAGCGAGTGGAAACTCAACCCGTGGAAAGAAGCCAAGAATGCATCCGCATGCACACAGCGCCCAACATCTGACATAACTGAGCCATAAAGTTCATTACACTCTCTCAAGTAACGTTAGGAAAAATATATTGCCACCGTTGACATAACATTAGCCCTTCTGTCACAAGGAAGTAGCCTAAGCACTGAACCTAAGGATCCGTTTCATGTCAAATGTTCTGAACTGATTGAGCCAAATCTTATAAGATGTCATTTCCCTTCACAGAAACAATACTAAAGAGAAAAGTGAATTTAGGATGATAAAAGTTAGTTTTTATTTATACAAACCAGACATTTTGTTGCACATTTGGACATATGTGGACAAACTGAGTCGCCTGAAGAAATTTTTACCACCAAAGCTGCTTCCATGAAGGACATAACGTTACAAGTGGCTGAAACGGCTGTCAGTCTCTGAAAACTGTTGCTCCATCTTAGCCATCACAGAAGTTTAGATCTATCTCTTCACTGCTTATCGCGGTTGGAACTTGTTACCATTTAAAATGTTTTCAGTAAACCAAGTTCAAAAGACTTTTTTCACTTAACGTTTTGTAACCAAGCGTATGCGACACCAGTTAACTTGTAATCATTTCAAAGTTGGGGAAACAAAGTAGCCAAGGCTACGTACTGAAATTAACTCACTTAGCAAGAGAGGGCAGGAAGGACTTCCCTGTTGGTCTCTCCTTTTGACAACGATAACTGCTCAACAAACTTATCTTCGGAGGGAACTTGACAGGCTTCTTCTTCTCTTTAAAGTACAACCCTGAGATCGATTGACTAAGACGTTTATCACCGCCGCCTACAGTACTGGATGTGTATGGGTTTTCTAAATTGTCTGATGACAAAAGGTTTGCTGTAGCCTATCTTATTGCTTCTTCTATCTCCATTTAAACCATGTAGAAGCCGCTGTGTTCAGTTGTAGGCTACATTCTTATTGTGTATGCATGGTGTAGCCGTTCACACATCACAAAGAAGCTTTCAAGATATTGGGACACAACTACAAAGCCCCTTCTTCTGGTGCGCCGTTTGACGTTTCTAGTGCACACATAAAGATTTTGCCACAACCCATTAGGAACTGATATACGAGGTATTTGTTGCTCTTTGAATGAATTTGGTTAAGTTTTGGAGTTCAACACAGGTTGTCAAAAAGAACTGGTTTATCAGTGGTGTAGGTATTAGCAGTTATGATGCTGAATAATGGTGTGTAACTTTAGTCATAAGACGTTAGAAAACTTAGACAATTAGTTAGTCCAGATATTGTTTTTACATACACTTCAATATCCTGGGTTTGCTAAGTATAATTGGGAATAATGTTTATATTCATGAAAGAAAAAACAGAATACTTCAATTTCCTGTTCAAATGAATGTGAATGCATTCAGTGTCCTTTTGACTAATAATAATACTTGCTAATCAAAGCAGCATGTGGTCACTCACAGCATTGTTTTCAGTTTTAGTTCAGATAGTAAAATTTGGATCTGAGAGACCTTCCCAAATTGACTGCACAAGAGCAATGCAGCAAAGAAGTCTGCCTGGCCTTTAAATCACTGTATGGAATATCCCAAATCTTTCCCATCATGCCTCTGGTGCCATGACAGAGCAGAGTGTGCTACAGCATAAAGCAGCAGTGTTCCTATCCCTCAAACCCAATGTCTCTCTCCCTCCTACTTACCCCACCTCTGTTTCTCCCCATCCTCCTCTCCACAGCCGGCCAACTACTCTTGGGTATACATATGATTATGTAATGGTGGCTAAAGTAACACACTTCGGCTCTTACTAATTCTCCCTGGAGAAGTATGTTTTAGAATTGCTGACTCTTACTGCCACAACTTTGGCATGATGTAGTGATTTTTGTGTGATCTTGTGCTCACATAATGCATACGGTCATATATTCAATCTCAATTCAATTTAGTTTAGATTACAATAAAGAAAAAATTAGATGGTATTTGCATTGGGTGGGTGGTAAACAAATACCCACACTTGTTTTTTTAAGTGTATGTTCTTGAAATATTATCAAATGGAAACTATTATGCAAGAAAATGGTTGAGGCAACCATCCGGTTGGAAAATAACTATTTTTGTGCATCCTTTTATAGCAGAGGCTATGCCTAAGTCAATGTTGCAAGCTTGTTTCTATAATATACCTTTTCATTTTTAGAGAGGCCAACAAAAAGGGCATTTTTCCTTCTATGATGGACAGTGAGAGGCTGTGTCAAGTCCCTGGGCCGTGGGGGGAGATGGGAGCCACAGTCAATGGGCTCCTTATGAGTGGAGCCCACCCTCACGTCACAGCAGGACTGAGTGATGAGAGGAGTAGCTCTGCTGGAGGGACTGGAGCCACGGGGGTGAGAATACATATGTGGACATGCAACACACACACACACGCACGCACGCGCACACACAAACACTCACACACACACACTTTCAAAGAGAGAGAGAAATATACTGTATGCAGTATGCACATATTTACTATATCCTACTATACACGTTACTGTAATGGTTTCAGTGAAACTACTGCCCTCTAGTGGTAAGTGGATATTTTGCAACTGTCTTGGCCACTGGCCTATACCTGGATTCAAACACCTAATTGTTCTTCCATGGAACTTGCTTGAAGCCTCCTTTTGTACAATTTCACTTACATATTAAGTTAACACTTTATTTGATAACACTGTTTTCCATAGGTGTGATAAAGTGTGATGTTTTCAGTAATTCACAGAACTAGTTCATTCTGATTCTCTGAATGGAATTATGCAAAATCAGCATAAATGAAAAAGTAAATCAAGGAGCTAGAAGAATCTCTGACTTCAGGCATGTAGCCATATCAGGTTGATGAACAAATTCCTAAAACCATAATTTGAATGAATCAGGTGCAAAACCAGATTTGTAGCTAAGATGTCCTGACAACTAATATACAGTTTGGTACTTGTCTTTTCTGCAGCTGAAACAAAGAAAAGTATAATCAAATATGATATTCTATTATATTGCAACTTTAATGGCTTATTTGGGTAGCTGCAATCACATGAAGCTTTCTATGGAAATACTTTGAACTTACTTTGGTTTGCAAATGAGAGTGGGAATGTATGTATGGATGTGTGTCATTGTATTTGTTTTCGTGTGTTTGTGTGTGTGTGTGTGTGTGTGTGTGTGAGGGGGGAGGGCATATATGAGAAAGGAAAAAAAAGATAGATAAGAGGGAGAGACAAGCACATACAACCCCTGCCCCGATCCACTGACATCTCACATAAGCTAAAACTTGGAGCGAAATCTGTCACCTCAGCAGTTTTGCTCTTAGGGCCAAAGATTTGTCAGCTTAACGGAAATGCATGAGGAAAAGAAGGGCTCTGTTGCACTGGTGTGAGTGCCAGCGTCAGCACAACCTCTTTTTCCAGTGGGCCTTACTTGCCTACTCTATGAATGGGCTGCAGAGTCCCTGGCCCCTCCTCTGTTTCAGGCTGCACACATATGAACATTAGTCTGTGACTGGCCCTTAACATCCTGCTCTGGGCTCTGCATTCAATTGTCCAATCACTAAATAATGATTGCCTGAAATGTTAGTCTCTCATATTGATCTATTGTTATAGACTTGCTAGAGTAGGGGCCGGTAACCCTTAGTATGTGTGCCTCAGTTGGCGCAGAGGGATACTCAGTGGTATGTCAGCGATGCTGCGCAGCCCTATACATTAAGTTCGGTTGCTGCTGCTGAACAGCCATGTTGTCATACTGTATGGTGTGTCTTCTGTTGGATGACAAATGGTAGCCTAATGAACAAGCTGTGCCCATGCCAGTATAAATCTTTAAATTATAATAATATTTAAAGGAAAATGAAATTACTGTCTACACAAAATGTTCTGCTTTCATTTGAGCCACCACAGACTCCTTAAGGGCCCTGCCCATTTTGATAGGATCTTTTTTTAATTGTACTGTAGGCCATCTAAACAGAATCTCTAGTGTTGCCACACGTCCTGTATTTTCCCAGGATTGTTCTGTTGTTTTTCTACTATTTGTCCTGAAAAATCTTTCCTAGGAAAGTAATTTTTGGACAATCAAGTCAATCAAACTGTTGTACTCAATGAAACCGTCGGACATTTTGATAAGGACTTTTTTTAATTGTACTGTAGGCTTCCTAAACAAAATCTCTACCAGTTAAAATTCAATACTTTTGTTCTTTCAGTAGATTTATTGCTATTGACAGAGAAAATAGGCCTAAAGGGTAAGTTACACAATTCTGAACACTAAAAAACAAGGTGTCCCAAGGTGTATCAGCAAGTCACATGGTAATTTATACCTTTGAGTAAAACACAATTCCAGCATAAACCTGACATACAGTAAGTGATTGCCCTTTATGCAAGTAGCATGCATGTTTATGAAATCTAGAATGACGTGACTTCAAAAATTCTGCTTTTGTGTAGCATTTTCATGTAGGGAATATGGCATTACAACCATGTGTAGTTTAAAACAATTGACCTATGGATTAGCAGGCAAATTATAAACACCATTTCTTATTTGCACTATGTGCCAAAAAGGTTGCGACCCCTGACTTCAGTTGGGACATTTCAGTAACAGTAGGTTAAAGTGACTATGAGTTTTTGTATTATTTTAGAGATTTTTGCACCAGCTCCTCTTTGTTTCAACACTACCCTGAACCATAACCATTTATAGGCTGTAAGGCCATTTGTGTCAACACAGGTGGCCCCCTGGGTAAACCAGCTTTGCCACCTGGGCATTTGGGCATGCAGACACTGAGGGCCCTGTCAGAGTGGCCACTGTCTACTCCAGTGGTGACACAACAATGATAAACTATTACGTGAGGTTGTAAAGGCACCGAGACTTGTTTAATGACCTCGCACAGTATTCTGGTTTATTATGCCAGACAAAAAGCCTACATGTCTCCCGTTTCTCAGACTATAAAGTGTGACTTTTATTCCAGTTAAGGGTCTGTGCCACAACAGTAATAAAGAGCTGTGGCAAGCTACTGGAGGCTGCAAATCTTTCAGGCTCTTGCCCCCATATTACACAGGTTAGCACTGGTATTAATGGGGTAGCCTATGCAATACAACCAGCCAGTGTTCCCCATCCAGCACACTATAGATTTGTTATTGTTTTCTCTTTCGGCTTGCTCACATGTCATTCTACTGTCTTTTTTGAGAGAGACGATGGTACTTAATACCATGTACAAAAGCACTTGTCAAGTGGTAATTTATACCTTTTAAATGACCTTTAAATGAGCTACATTAACATTTAATAATATTACCTATTTTTGATGGTAAGACCTAGAACTGCACTGCATTATATACCCGATGATGAGGAATGGGAGGGAACTGCCTGTTCACCTTGAAAGCACATGAATATAATGTGAATCAAGACAAATCTTTATAGTCCATCTTGCCCACTACAGTATATCTACTGTATATCTGCCTTGTACTGTAGCAGGAATCATGGTGCAGGCGAAAGAGAGAAGGTGGTCTTGGATGGGGTGGAAAGAACTGAGCAAATTTCCTCTGTCTGTTTCCCTGTGAGTTGCAAAGCTGTGAGTTGGCAGCACAAAGTCTCATACAGTGGCCAGTGAGTGCCAGTGCACACTTCTCATCCCACCTCGATAGGGCCCTAGACAGCAGTGTACTTGGCAGCACCCTCTCCTTCTGTGATGCTCCACACTATTCTGTACTGCACTGTACTGTTCTCAGTTCAGCTCCAATATCCATTCTATTCATTCCCTCCAGCATGAATCATGTCTTTCATTCTGACCATAATTGGCAAAACCACAGTCCTGCTCCTACATGTAGAGTGGACTAATGGTATTGGCCCCTGTTCTGAATTTCACTATTGTTGCATCATGAGAAGCTGTAAAGTCGAACTCTTGTGTAATTGGTATCAGTTCAGCCCTCCTGCACGGAGACAGTGCCAGTCAGGGAGTGTCCTGAATCCTGTGACCTGAGATAGGTGGATATTTCGGTACATCCTGGCTGTTGGCTGTTGGTTTAAAACAATGTTGTGCAACATTCCCCAGACATCTTTGAAATGCATATTTGCAGGCAGACTCTGGCCTGGTGTCTTTCAGCAAGCCCTAGGACTTTTGCATTGTTATCAAATCCTCACCATTTGGAGGCTAAATTTAAACCCATGGCTGGTATTGTTAGGTCTGTGTGAGCTTTTGAAGAATTGAGTTAAAACTGTTTTTCTTATTCAAGATCTGACAATGTCAGCTGTTATACAAATGAATTGTATTTGCCATCATAATACATGTCAATTTCATATTACAAATCACTGGTTTGGGAAATGAATAATCACCAATGTGCATGTTTGCTTTACTGAAAAAAATACTCTTGACTCAATGTGATTCTATTTTTACAACAGTCAGTCTAATGTCTTCTTTAAAAGGCTGTCCTTAATTAAAAGTATTGGTTAGAGGGTGATACAGTATAAAACATTCGGTTACATCCTACTGCTATACTTTGAGAGACTTTTAAGTTCACCCATCACCTTTGACTCATCCTGATCAAATCAGCCCAAAGCTCACAGACTCTTTTAAAGACTGTTTTATTTCATGTGGCATTAAACGTTGGTAATGAAATTCACTGAAATTGAATAATTTGTCAAGACATAGGTCTCAAGGGAAAGGTAAGTACTGCTTTTAGATGATTTCATTTTCTAATGATCATGAACAGATCATTTGTCTGTCAACGCTTGTTGCCCAAATGCTCATCTTAAAAAGATGGCCAAACCGTTTCTGTCCTAATAGTGAATCTACTGTATGGTCAAGGTATGACCTCACTCAGTTGGCAAAGAGAGTGAGCTGTGGCCTCCATCCCTCCTTTTCTCTCTCTCTCTCTCTCTCACTCTCTCTTTTTCTCTCTCTCTCCAACTCTCACCCCCTCTCTACTACTTGGCCGCAAAAACTTGTGCCCAGGTTGAACAGAACTTCTTTCTGCTCCCCGTGCACACAGGAGAAGCAGACAGTCCCAGCAACACCAGGACTGAGAGTGCTGAAACATCCTTCCACACAAGCCCGCAGGAGCACAGGCCACACAGAGAGCCCAGAAGACGGCACGCACAGACAAAGAACTTACGGTTTTGGGATCCTCATTAGTGTGTGTTCAAATCTTTCAAGGCTGTTCGCAAGTTCTGCTGGCATTGTGAAGAAACAACGGGAGCTTGAGTTCTGATATCAAGGTAACACAGCATTTGAATGCAAGTCATGCATTATTCAGATAACCTGAATGCAAAAAAATGACATTGGAGACATAACATTATGTGTATAGGCAATTTGTAACTGATCTCTGAACAGTAGCTGTATTTTTCTAGGTGTAGTTCACTGTGATTATGACCTCAAATTCTGATATGTGTGCTGTTTACCAATAAAGTAAAATTACAAGCAATTTTAATGACAGATAAAGAAAATGTGACAGCAAAACAGGGTAAGTTGGTGTGAGCAATTTTTTTTTTTGCAGTTTTAGTTGACTGTATGTCACTGCATTTAGGCGACCTTATTCCCCCTGACTCCAAGAAACAGAAAGGAAGGGAAAAATGTGTAAATAAAATTGGTTTAGTGTTTAGTTGCGTTAAAAAGTATCTTTGAAAAGTTATCAGTGTACACAATGGGCAGGTAATGGGCAGAGTCAAGTACAGTACTTATGGCAAGATCTTATAGTCAGTCAAGTACTTATGGCAAGATACAGTATGTCTTCATACCTGGGAAGTTTGTGTCAGTACCAGTATCTCTCCCAGTGTACATGTACCATATAGATACGAATACCTGCATGCCAGCATGTGTCTACATTTCCATATGTCATCAGTCAGTCTGTCTGTCTGCCATTATCTCTCCATCTGTTTCATACGTTCTCACTCACTATAGCTCTTTCCGTGACCCCTATCTTAGGCTATCATCCTACTTAGAGTATGTCTGTGCTGAATGCAGATGTGTGTATACAGGGAGTGTTTACCTGTTGCCAGGTACTTATAACCCCAGCCATATGACTGCTGCACCGTTTGGCCACTGTACGTACAGTATGAGTACGTGCCATTTGCATGTGTCAGTGAGTGTGTGTGTTCATGTTTGTGTGTGCTTGTATTCCTGTGTTTGTGTGCATCTGTACACATATGTGTGTACTGTAGGCTATGTGCGGGTGTTTGGGTGTGTATATAGATGTGTATGCATGCATGGGTGTTAGTAAGTTCATATGTGTGTGCATATGTGTGTGTGTGTGTGTGTGTGCACACGCACATGCATATGAGTGTAGGTGCGCGTGTGTGTAGTGGTATGAGTGTGTGTGTGTGTGTGTGTGTATACATATGCATGCTTGTATGCACGTCTGAATGTGGACACTGTTCTACCGCCGCGGGTCTCCAGAGGATCAGTGGGTGAGGGCCTCCGCTGGCATATGCAGCTCTGTTTACATTGGCCAGGGCACAGACTCCGGGGCCATGCGCACAGACCACAGCAGGAACAGACCCCTGCTTATTGGATCAGGCCGTACGGGAATGGAACATGCCACACCAGCTGAATGGCCATACTGTGGCGACCCTGGGAATACAACTAAGGCCGTTTAGAGGCGTTTTTTAAACGATGCACACGGCAAGACGCGTGCCAACTTGCACACAGACCAGGGAGGTCGTTGGATACAGTGAGCCACGTTGTCTGTGATGTCTCTCGCCAAGGGATTTTCTGACTCACCTATTTCAATGTTGTATCTGGTTGCGCTCCAAAACTTTACCTAAAACCCTAGAATCTTCTAGAGACTAAAGAGTATTCTACCAAAGTCTGTGGGTCGTTAGTTCCAGTAAACTGATAAATGATGCGGGCAGTGCAATGGTTTACATGCAAGATCAGTTCAGACTGGATTCAAATAAATCTTGTGAATGAATGATTGAATGGATGGATGGATGGATGAATGAAAAAACAAATGAATGAATGAATGAATGAATGAATGAACAGATGAATGAACTAATAGATATATGGCATAGAAAAAGACACATGACAAAGAAACAAAAATATTTTCCTAGGTTCTCACAGCCAAGTGGAGTTTAGAGAATGTGACACTTCTGCACCTTTGTTTGTGTACGTGTACGTCTGTACAGTACGCGTGTGTGTGTGTCTGTGTGTGTGTGTGTTTGAGAGAGAGAGAGAGAGAGAGGGAGGGAGAGAAAGAGAGAGTAAATGTTCCAGTGAAACCTGCTCTGTGTTTGTCAGTTAGCCTTGTGTAGTTGCTGACTGTGCAGGTTTGCTTCCACAACCAACAAAGGAGTTGAATGGGTCAGCAAGAACAAATCTGGACATTAAGACACGAGTTGATGTCAAATCTAGTGAACATCTAGGAAACTACACTCTTTACCAGCTTCTAAAACAAACACTGTATCAGTCTCAAATGATAGGACATTTTTTTGGGTTCTCTACTGACTGATACAAGCTCAGTTATGTTCAAATATACCTTCTTTTTTGCTTCTCATTATGCATATTGACCGTTTGTTCACTAAAAGATCATGTGTACATATTGAATGTTTAGTCTATAAATAATCATGTGTGCATATTGAATGTTTGGTCACCTGAATTCAGTGAAGAACCCTCTCAACCCTTTCTCTTCCAATTTCCAAGGGGCCTAACCATTTCTTGTATTAAATCTACAATGGTACAAGTAGAGCAAGTTGAGCACACACATAATTCTCACAAACAGTGGCTTTACTGCAATAACCTACTGTATTGGCCAGGCTATCACTCCTCACTATCATTTTTCATTTACCTAAACCACTGTAACAGACGAAGGCTTTGTGGAGCAACCAGAAGGCAGAATAATAATGTTGTGATAATGCAGCTCTAAGCTCTCTAGTCAGTTCCAAATAAAATAGGTCACACCTGTATTGTTTGCGTAACAGTAGTGACACTGATGAAAGGCGTTGATAGCATTCAGAAGCAGTGCTTAATATATTACTCCAAAGGAGCTTTTATTTATTTACGCACTCTGTGGTAGAGGAATGGTAATAATTGGTTACAGTGTTTTTAGTGATACACCATGACTGCACCTCAGAAATAGTTTCTAGTCTGTTTTGTAGGCTGAACACATTTCCTGTTCTAAAAACAGAGGGTCTTTGTGTGTGTGTGTGTGTGTGTGTGTGTGTGTGTGTGTGTGTGTGTGTGTTTTTGTCGGTGTGGGTGTGTGTGTTTGTGTGTGTGAGAGAGAGAGAGACAGATAGATAGAAAGAGAGGAGAGAGAAAAAGTTCTAGAGTAGTGGATGAGAAGACTTCAAATTGGGCTGGCTAAACTCCCAGTAATAACATCACTGGGACTGAGCAACCAACCTCCGTGTAAATATCCTGAAGCTCTGTGTGCTTCACATGCATTTTTAAACATTTACATATTAAACCCATGTTTTTCTCTTTCTGCAGGGTAAACCATGACTACCTTGCTTCTTCTGTGTGCGTGTTTACATGTCATCTCAGCATTGACAAGCTCTGATGGAGGTAAGTGGAAACAAGAACAAGGTCATTTCTTTTACACAAAAAAAAACAAAAATGTTAACACACAGTTCATTGTTACAAGTAGTTACCTGTTGTTTTTATGCAGTAGCACTGAGATCCCAAATGCTAACAGTGAATTATGCACCCCAATGTTTATGTGCATTCGTGTTCATGTGTGCTCTGCAGATGTGGGCAGCACGCTGAGCGTCAGCATCCCTGTGGAGAAGCCGCTGCTCCCTCTGCTGGGAGGGAAGGTGGTGATGCCCTGCTACTTCCAGGACAACACCGTCCAGGACCCCGGGGCCCCCACCATTGCCCCCCTCTCCCATCGTATCAAGTGGAGTTACATCTACAAGGGCAAGGTGTCCCTCATTCTTGTGGCCTCTAACGGGCAGGTCCGGGTGGAGACTGACTACCTGGATCGGGTCCACCTCATCAACTACCCCTCCATTCCCACCGACATTACCATGGAGATGAGAGAGCTGCACTCCAGGGACTCTGGCTCCTATCACTGTGAGGTGACGCACGGCATCGAGGACAACTACGACTCCGTTCATGTTCAAGTACAAGGTACAGAGGTCAAGCAAACAGTTTAATTGAAGATTAATTTATTAATATATTAAAATGATTACTTTAAAATCCACTAGATAGTCTTCAATACATTTGTGTTGATTTTGTAAAAGATGTAGTTGATAAATATGGCTTTCTCAGAAACTATGACCAGAAGTCTTCTTTTCTCTGTCCTGCAAGGCATTGTGTTTCACTACCGTGCCATCTCCACCCGCTACACCCTGACCTTTGAGAAGGCCAAGGCTGCCTGCATTCAGAACAGTGCTGTTATCGCCACCCCTGCTCAACTCCAGGCTGCCTATGACGATGGCTTCCACCAGTGCGATGCTGGTTGGCTGGCTGACCAAACAGTCAGGTACAGGCAGTCTATGTTGTACGCCACATGTAGTATGTATATTATCACACACAAGAGTTCATTATACAACTGAACATAATACTGTATTGCTCTTATGATTAACTAATACATGGCAGTCAATAACAGCTTAGGGTTAGGGTTGTGAGGGGTATTGAGGTTCAGCCATTAAGAACCAGAGCAGCACCACCATGCAAAAATAGTAAGTGACAATTCAATATCGTGTACATGTCAATATCAATGCTGTAGGTATCCTATCCATGAGCCCCGTGAGGGTTGTTATGGAGACAAAGAGGACTTCCCAGGGGTTCGCACGTATGGAGTGAGAGATGTCAACGAGACTTATGACGTGTACTGCTTTGCTGAGAAAATGTCAGGTATTTACTTGTGTTACATTTGAATATTTGGAGCCACATGCCCATGCATGTGTGTGTGTGTGTTTGTGTGTGTGTGTGTGTGTGTGTGTGTGTGTGTGTGTGTGTGTGTTATAGTGGGCTTATTTTTGCACTGTGTATTCACATATTCTCTGTGTTGTTCCCCATGTCTGCTCTAGGAAAGGTTTTCTATTCCATGTCGGTGGAGAAGTTCACCTTCATGGAGGCTATTGACCAATGCGCCAACCTGGGGGCCCGTCTGGCCACCACTGGAGAGCTCTATCTAGCCTGGCAGGCTGGGATGGACGTGTGCAGTGCCGGCTGGTTGGCTGACAGAAGTGTGCGTTACCCAATCAACATTGCCCGTCCTCAGTGCGGGGGTGGCCTTCTAGGGGTACGGACTGTGTACCTGTACCCCAACCAGACTGGCTACCCTTACCCTGACTCTCGTTACGATGCTGTCTGCTTTGAAGGTAAAGCCTATTTCGGATTAATTGTGTGTGCCTGGCTAACACTATAATATTTGGCATTGGAACTTGACTTAATCTGTATGATGGAGTATTACCACACATGACGATTTTTTTCCCATGACGGGATTACATGTTGACTTTAATCTCGTCATGGCAAAAAAAAATCTTCATGTGTGGTCCTAAACCTCATAAAATCCTGAACCCTAAATCTGAGTGTGTCGTAAATCGTAAATTATTTGCCGTGTTTAACTGTTTAGAAAGATAAAAATATCATTCACCATATTCCCTACAGAGCATGAGGAATCTGTGTCTGCTACTCCCTCTCCCTTCCCTGGGCCAGAACACAGCACCACGGAGGGCCATGTAAGTGTTGGCACGGTGACCAGCAGCCCCGCACTCTACCCCGGCCACTTCACCACTGAGGGTGAGGCCCGGAGACCACCACTGGAGCCCACTGAAGTGCCCCTGCCTTTCCCATTCGCCAACACATTCCCCAGCACCGTCACCGAAGAGGTTATCACCATGGCTACCGCCCGGCCTGATGTGGGAGTGCTGTCACCCAAGGAGAATGACACAGCAGGTTGGTGACATGAATGGCTTGTCCAGAGGTAGTGCTTTACTACTCTCAAGTTTCCAAAAGACAAGTGCACTTTATGCTTTCACTGAGTTCATTGTTATGGCCCGTGCATTGACAACTTGGCACCATCAGCAGAAGTGCAGAAAGTTGTCAGTTTTTTTACAAAGTAGCCTATAATTCCTCTTGGTCAAAAATAACTCCACTGCAAGTAAAAGTTAAATATTCACCAAAGTAAAAATATGCAAGCACTTTTTTTTAATACTTAAGCATTCAAAGTGCAAAGTATTCCTCTATTATTTTTCTTCATAAGAATCATTATGTTTTATTTTAATTGCTCTGTATTTACCTTTTTGAGAGATTAAAAATTTGTCACCTGCCTTTCTTGCTTCCCTTATTTCCCTCTCTCTCTTTCTGTAGGTGTTGTGTTCCACTACCGTCGGGGCTCCAGGCGATATGCTCTGACGTTCGAGGAAGCCCAGCTGGTTTGCCACAGTCAGGGCGCTGACATCGCCAGCCCCGAGCAGCTCCAGGCTGCCTATGAGGCAGGCTACCAACATTGCGCTGCTGGCTGGCTCAGTGACCAGACGGTCAGGTCAGTCAGGATCAATGCACAGTTTGTAGAGGCTCCCCGACCTCTAAAACGCATAAACATACATCATATCATATCAGTCAGAGATAAAATGTGTAATCATGCAATGTATTATTAACAGCAATGTGGTGCAGCAATGTAGTGCAAAGATACATTTTGATTAGATCAGAGTTGTAGTTGCTCTAGTGTTTCAGTGAAATGTATAATTATATAACATGAAAGTGTTTCACATTAAGGTATCCTATTGTTGATCCACGGGCCAAGTGCTCCGGACACCAAGAACAGCATCCGGGTGTCCGCTCATATGGCTTTAAGGATGCAAGGGAGCACTATGATGTCTACTGCCACATGGATCGTCTGAGGGGTGAGGAGCATTGATCCTGTAATTTCCCACTGGGAAAACCTTCTTCCCAGGATCAACTGGGAAATCTACTGTAAATCTCAATATTTTCACTGATGTTCAGCATGGCTCTTTTCCCAGGCACGGTTTTCTACGCTAGCAATCCATCGGGCTTCACCTACTACGAGGCCCTGTCTTATTGCAGAAGGCAGAACGCCGTGCTGGCCTCCACAGCTGAGCTGTACGCTGCCTGGAGCCAGGGCTTGGACAGCTGCCACCCCGGTTGGCTGTCAGACCGCAGCGTCCGCTACCCCATCCGCACCCCAAGGCCAAAGTGTGGCGGAGGAAGAATTGGGGTTCACACTGTTTACATCTACCCGGGCCAGACCGGCTACCCCAGCCCCTACTCCAGATACGATGCCTACTGCTACAGAGGTACAGTGGGACACACTGAGTGAGCTGGAAGTCATTCAGTTTTACTAGCCCTAGATGTACCATTCCATGTTTTATAAAATGTATTTAACTTAAATAATAATTCATATTTATGACACTGTTTTTATTTTTTTCTTTTGCAGCAGACCTGTCAATACTTATCTCCGAGGGTAAACTGGACTCAACTCAGATGGTTGACGAATTAAACATGACCGCAATCGCAGATCTTCTGAGGCCTGGTACATTGCATGAACTCAGTCTGGCATCTGGATAGCTTGAATGTACACTAGAAGCCTACAGTATTAAGCCCTTTTACATTATCTCCTTATCGTCCTTCAGTGCGTCCAACCATCGCTCCACTCTATGTGGACATATCTGGCTCTGGAGACGTGTCCGGGGATGTATCCGGGAGACCGAGCGGAGAGGAGCCTGGTTCTGCCGTTGATGGCTCTGGCATATCGGTGAGCTTCGAGGGCAGCGGTGATCAGCTCTCTGGTGAGGGCTCCGCTTCTGGCCTAGAAGAAGAGGTAGTGGAGGGCAGCACCATCATCTTTCAGTCTGGGGATATCAGTGGCTCAGGCGCTGAGGACTCGGGCGATCTGAGTGGAGACAGGAGTGGCGATCCCATGGTCATCCTGGTTGACGGTCAGCTGGTTGACCAATCCATCCCCCCGATCAGTGTACAGCAGGAACTTGGCAGAGGCCCCTCGGATGTCAGCGGCTCCGGGTTCAGTGGAGACTTTATCAGCGGTTCTGCCTCTGGCATTCTCATCGACCTCACCGGGAGCGTGTCCGGCTACCGACCCTTTGGGTCCGGGGACGTGAGTGGCTTTGGCTCGGCATATCCCTCTGGCTTTCCATCTGGCACATCAGACCATCCTGGCAAGGTCATCCTGAAGGAGGACGAAGTGTTTGAGGAGGTGGAGCATCCCAGGGGTACGGAGGAGCAGGGCCAGGGCTCTGTGGAGGTCAGCGGAGAGGGGAGCGCGCGCCTGTACATAGAGATGCCCCCTGGATACACCCATGAGGAGTTGAGTGGAAAAGAGCCAGACTGGCATCCCACTGATCATACCCCTGAGATTGTGCCCGCTACGGTCTGGGTGGAGCCGGACGTGTTCCCAACAACGTGGGCTGACGTCACCACAGAACCCCCTGTCACTAGCAGCAGCAGCAGCAGCACCACAGTATCCAGTATCACCACTGCACCTTCACTGCCACTGCAGACTCCACACATAGTGGAGGAATCAGCTCCTGAGGAACAGGATGGTAAGGATGACAATCTGCTTGAGATCACCTTCCCATGAACATTACGCACTGCAAGGATGATACATTTCTATAATATTGCTACAATTCTATAATATTGGTACATAAGTTGAGTAATTATCATCAGTCCTTAAAGATCCGCTCAGTAAGTCTGTTTTTTAACCCTGCATTAAACATCCCAAAGCTGTAAGGGGAGCTCTGTACAGCTAGCTGTATTGTACAGCTATCTGTATTGCTAGCGGAGCTTTCTCTCACAGCATGTCCCGTATTTACTATACAGGGCTGTAGAGCGGGGCGCTCAATCGCTGTTTGCAACACAACAGGCCACTCTAATAGAAATAACGAGTTCTAAGTGATTTTATGATGACGAAAATGGTTGCATAAACTTACTGAGAGCTTCTTTAACCGCTGTTATGTATGTATCTAAAGTCTGAAAGACATTGGTTTGAAGGAAGTTCTGTTGTAGGTGATGTTGACCCTTGTGAGCCCAATCCCTGTGGCTATAGGACATGTTCGGTCCAGAATGGCATCGCAGTGTGCCAGTGTCAACCAGGAGAGACAGGAATTGACTGTGCTCCATGTGAGTCTTACTGTTCAAAAACTCAGAGGCTCATAATGTCTTTAATATTTTAATACATTCATCATAGTGAATGTGTGAATGGGAACGGAAACATATGGCTGTTATTGTCAAGATACCGTTGAAATGTAATATTATTTGTATTATCATAATTACGCCCCCAACACACACACACACACACATTTGTGTTATGATGGTTATGTGTATCCATTCGCTCCAAAGCAATTATTGTTTGAGTGAGGACTTAACATAAAACTTAACATAACAGAAACTTAACATAACACCCAGTCACATTTTATGACAAACATGTGGATCTTTGCTGGTGTCTACTGCAGTCCAGGGGTGTGAGCAGGGCTGGGTGGAGTTCATGGGGAACTGCTACCTGCACTTCTCCGAGCGAGAGACCTGGAGCAGCGCCGAGCAACACTGCCGGGAGCTGAACTCCCACCTGGTCAGCATCACGTCCCAGGAGGAGCAGGAGTTTCTCAACTGTGAGTAGACTAACTAAGACTAACTAAGCAGTGTTTTGCACACCTGCAACGCAGATGATGCTCGAGTGGTGTTGTAATTTTCTCTTCTACCCAGCCAACGATCAGGACTACCAGTGGATAGGTCTCAATGACAAGGATGTACAGAATGATTTTAGGTGGACGGATGGAACTCCTCTGGTAAGTAAGAAGTCTGTTTTTCATTCTTCCTTCATAGAGAACCTTTGCCTTTTGTGTGTTTCATACTGTACAGTTTTGTTATTGAACCGTACCTTGGTGTCATATTTATCAACAGAGCTATATAAACTGGAAACCAAACCAGCCTGATAACTACTTCAATGCGGAAGAGGATTGTGTGGTGATGATCTGGCATGAGAAAGGCCAGTGGAATGATGTGCCCTGCAACTACCACCTACCCTTCACCTGCAAGAGTGGGCCTGGTTAGTGCTAGAGTCAGTCTGTTTCCACTGTACTCCATGGACAAGAGTGATTGAATGGGGTCACAATAATGAATAGAACACATTATTTTAATAACCACGATAAGCCCCGGAGGTCTGGAGTAGGTTAGGGTTAGGGTTCTTGCTTCCAGGGGTGCAAACAGAATTACATTAAATTATCACCAAAATTCTTTGTAAGTGCGCATACACATTTTTCCTTTCAATAGCAGTTGTTCACTGAATAAAAAGGAATAAACCGTTTCCACTCTTTACCAGGATATGGTGTATATGGTGATCTATAATAATTGACAGTAATGCAAATGTTTAATGTATTTATTATCAGTGTTGGATTTACCCCGTTCCCAATTATCAGATGTTTTAAAAACATCTGTATTACAGTATATGAAGCCATATCTTCACTCATGCCGATGCACTGTTTATGCTCCACTATCTTTAGTCATGTGCCACTCACCTCCAGAAGTGGAGAACGCCAGACTGTTGGGTAGCCACAGGGATCGCTACCCAGTCAACTCCATTGTGCGGTTCCAGTGTAATGGTGGCTTCACACAGCGCCACCTAGCTGTGGTACGCTGCATGCCTGATGGACGATGGGAGGAGCCACAAGTGGAGTGTATAGGAAGTGAGTTTCTACCTTTCACCAGAGGCTATCATTGTTCTTTTTCTTGTTTGTTCCGGAGTTATAATTCCAATGTTTGTGTCCCTGACATCCTCAGGAAACATCAGACGAAACAAGCGGTCCTTCAAGCAGCAGTCCAAAGTGGTCAACAGTCAAAACTGGAGGAAACACCTCTAAACAGGACAGAAGAGACTAACATTAGGGAAAAAGGGATTTTGTTGATAAAGAACATTTGTATGAGACATTTTTTGCCTGGCAAAACAAAAATACACAAGAAAAAAGAATTGCCCAATTTGTGTCACCATTGACAAACTTTAGGTTCTCCTGAATGGAAAGATATGACTTCTTTTCTGAGATCTTACTGATTTCACTTTGCAGTGCACACCACCTCAGTTACACAAGTGACCACAACCAGACTGATATGTAATTGCATTTGTGTTAAATGGTTTAACCAATTCCTGATGTCATAAAGTAGGTTTTTTCTTTTTTACATGAAGAAAACAAGAAAAAAGAGACCTTTGTCTGGTTGACATTTACTGTGAATGCCTTTTGGCCTGAAAGATGGAACTGAACCTTGAATGATGACATAATGCACACTATTTTGGCCTTCTTGGCACAATCAACTACTTTACCAAGCCAACAGAAGTAGCTTATTGATAAAATAAGATTTATCTGTGTCCAAAATAGAATTTGAGAGAATACTTTAACCTTAAAATATTCATTGGTCCTGTATGACAAATCAAACGACTATTAGACAGTAAAGTAGAGTCTGTCAAAACATTGGTGTCTTTGTCCATCACTGTCTAACTCTTGAAATAAATATTTGGCACCAAATTTACTGTATAATAGAATAATTTATGAGAAAAGTATATGCAGGAGATCGAGATAAATGACATGCTTGTGTTGACTTTACCACCAGTGATCAGTTAGGACCCAAATGCATGTTTCTGAGAATGTATGTTGGTGCGAGTTATATAAGAATGTATTAGGTAAGTGTGCGAAGGAGTGCATGCGTGCTGTGCATGCATACATGTGTGTCTGTGTGTGTGTGTGTGTGTGTGTGTGTGTGTGTGTGTGTGTAACTATGTGTGTACGTGTCTGTGTGTGTATGCGTATGTGGATAGGTATGTTCAGTCCTTCTAAAGCACACAACAAATGTGATTCAATATGTGCTGTAAATGTGTGCATTTATGTTTGATGAAAGACCCTGGTTTGAGACGAAAAAACAAATAAATGTTTGAATACCACATTTCTGCTCAGTTTAAAGATATAGTAGAATAATAATGTTGATTGAGTTTTTCAAACTACTAAACTATACTAATGCTAAAATGAGTGTGTTTTAAGACTATCACTAATGATGGATGTTATTTTTGGACATTCTGGAGTCCGTTTCTGTTCATATATTTTGTGAAGACATGCATTCAGGCTCTTGGAGTGCTCCAGTCCTCACCAAATATTTACGAAAAAAAAAAAAGTGACTGTGCATTGCTCCAGTATTTCAGCATAAAGATCCTCTAATTCAATTAGGATGTATCTTTGATACAGTAGGACCTATTAAATTCAACGTGCGTCAACCTTATGGTATATATAAACAACCTGATGACACATCTCAGAGACCCTGAGTACAAATTCACTATTTAGTGTATTTTTACCCCTGGCATCCAGAATGTGAAAAAAAAGACACAAAAAATGCATGAATGTCCCTCTCATGGCGCACAGTAAGGACCTTTATCCAGGGCTGGCGTGGTGAACAGGCTCTACACAAGTGTCTTTTCATGCGCCTCATCCATCCAGCAGCCCTGTTTGGTAGGCAGGTGTACACAGGACGTGTCTTAGGCTCAGGAGATCATACAATTTCTGTTTACATTGCAAAAGGTTAGGGGGCATGTGGTGGGGTGTCTGTCTGTGTGTGTGTGTGTGTGTGTTTGTGTGTGTGTAAGTGTGTATGTGTGTGTGTGTAAGTGTAAACTTTCCTCCTCTGAAAAACTGGCACTTAGGGGTGCAGTCACTGAAATGGAGAAGTGCTTGTTTAGGGGATCAGTTAGAAGGTGAGGTGTTCGTTTAGGGGTTCAGTGCGGACAGCTCCTGGTTTAGGGCTTCAGTTTGACAGAGAGGGGGCTTGTTCAGAGGTTCAGTGGAAGGAAATACTTGTTTAGGGGTTGAGTTACACGGTTGAAAAGGCGCTTAGTCAGAGTCAGGAGAGGACCTTTTTTAGGGGTTTAGTTAAAGAAGATGGGTTTGGTTGTTGGAGAGGTGTTTGTTTAGGGTTTAGTTAGAAAAATAGGAGCTTGTTTAGAAGTTTAGTTACGAGAGGTGTTCATTTAGGGGTTTGGTTGAAGGAGAGGTGCTTGTTTAGGGCTTAAATTAAAAAAGGTGTTTAGGGGTTTGGTTGAAGGAGAGGCGTTTTTTTAGGGGTTTAGTTAATAGAGAGGTGCTAATTTAGGGGTTTGGCTGAAGGAGAGGTGCTTGTTTAGGGGTTTAGTTACGAGAGATGCTAATTTAGGGGTTTGGTTGAAGGAGAGGCACTTGTTTAGAGGTTTAGTTAATCGAGAGGGGATTGTTTAGGGTTTAGTTAGCGCTTGTTTTGTGGTTGAGTTAGGAGAGGCATTTGTTTAGGGGTTTTGTTAAAGGACAGGCACTTGTTTAGGGGGTTGATTGAAAGGAGAGGCACTTGTTTAGGGGTTCAGTCACTCGGAAGGAAAGGGGTTTAGGAGTTCAGCTTACTTTTCTTTTCCTAGATCCTGGGTCAAAACAGTTCTTTACTGAAAGTGTTCCCACTGTCTGGAAGAAGCGAGTAACCTGCAGAGTCACCATTTAAACCTGATGGAGCATCTAGATGTATAAAATGTGTTATTCGATTTCATATAATGTCAGTACAGCCATTTATGGGGAAAAAAATTTATTTCGGATGGAAAATATTCTGACTTCCTGAACTGACAAGCAGATATCTGTCTGGGTATATCAGCATGGAGAACTCCAAAATCAGAAGTCTTTCAGTGGCCTATATAGTTAATAGATGTAAAAGTGGAGTACATAATAGCAAACACATGTTCAAGAGAAGTACTTGTAATGAATGCTGACATACAAACATAAGAGTATAGACATATTTAACAAGTGATTACTTGCCCTGATTGTTACATTTCTAAATCTATGACAGTTCACATACTAGGTTCTGGGTAGTACAACTTACATCCACATATCCTAGGACCTAATTGTGATTCAACTTCTCTTTATTCGAGCCCCAGCTAAATATGTCCATGTATGTGTAGGCCTACATGCATAAAGCTCTTGGCATGGTATATTGTCCAGACAAGCGTATTATGAAGAAATCTATCTGTTTTTGACCAGGTCTCACATCATATCTATGTAATATTTAATGTAAAAGAGTCACAGTTACTTAAGCCATTTCTGAATGACTGATGTGCCAACAACAAAGTTATTTTTTTTATCAAAAAACCTGCCTCAATAGAAGTGGTACTACATTAAAATCATGTCCTGAGATATTCTGCAAAAATGAGCTACCAAATGACAACATAATGTAGTTGAGAACTGCAAAGTGATAGTTTGCCCTGCGGGGCAAATTAACACAAACCCATGTTTACCAGTGGGACCTGTAGCAGTAAACGCCATACTTCTCTTGGTGAGGAGGATAGCCAAAAGTACGCACACCAGGTTCTTTGGGACCACAGTTTGCACGGGGTCTGGTGATGGGGTAGCGGACGCTCCCATCCGCCAACCAGCCGGCGTCACAGCGGTCCAGCCCCAGGAACCTCCAGGCTGCGTAAAGATGGCCCACTTTGGCGATCTCGCTGTCAGCACCCAAACAAGCCTGCATGGCGTCTGTGAAGTTCACTGTCAGGGGCTGTTCCAGGAAGTAGACGGTACCTAGCATGAAACAGAGACCACATTGGTTGCCAATGCCACTGCATTTACATGTGACTATCAGTTTATATGCATTGCCATCCACTACTTCTGCAATTCACTGCTACCTTTGAGTGAGGCAGTAAAGCAGAAGGCATCAAAGCGTTCGAGGTGTTGCTGGCGGGGGCCGTAGCTGCGGACACCAGGGGCCAGGTCAGAGCCTCCACAGGCCTCTCTCGGCATGGACACGGGGTACTGAGCTGTGCCATCAGCCAACCACCCTGCGTTGCACCAGTCCAGCCCCTCGTCTTCCCAGGCGGTATAAAGCTGGTCAAACGTGGCCAGTGTGGCACCCTGCTCCTCACAAGCCTGCTTGGCCTCCTGAAAGTTCAGGTGGTAGCGCCCCTTAGAGGAGTAATAAGGGAAAACCACCCCTGAGAGCAGAAAGTGAGTAAGATAAGATCACTTTAGTTAACTTGGTTAAGGAGTTGATTACAGTGATTGTACTCTGTAAGCCGTCCAGGTTATGTAAATAGAATAGCTTGTTGTGTGCTAATAATGCAATTTAAAAACAGGTGACATATATAATCTGTTTTAATGATTAAAAATGTGATGGAAACAGGAAATGTTAATTGTGTATTCACCTGTTATCAAATAACAAATGTAATTGTTATCAAATAACATTTGTAATTGACCTCGAACATTTGATCTACCTCGAAATTCAAGTCCAACAGTGACGCTTTCATCCTCAAGTCCGTCGATCACCTCACAGCGGTAAAGGCCTGTGTCATCAACGCTTAGCGGACTGATGACTAAGGATGCATCTCCTGGAGCATCTCGACGAAGGCGCACGCGACCCCGATAACCACCGTAGCTCCGGTGACGCGCGCCTAAAGCCACCATAACGTCCTCCTCCCGGTTCCCATCAGTCTGGAGTCGAAACCACTTCACTCTGGTCCGTCGAGGTGTGTGGATCTCTGGCACATATCGGTAGTGACATGGCAGAGTGACATTGCTGCCTTGAACGGCAGCCACCGAAGACCTCGGCGCTTCGACATAAAGGCGCACACCACTAAAGTAAACTGCAACATGGAAACAACTTCTTACCAACGCGCAATAAATGATAACAAAGGAGATTATTTGTTAGACATGTTAGGCCTACTATTAACAGCAATACTACTACAAATAATTATAATATTATTGAATTATATTATTATAGACGCAAATTAGCCTATTTACCTTCTATTTAGAACACCTTGTAGACTAAGCTTTTCACTTTTAGAGAATAATAAATATTGTAAAAAAGCTAGCCTGCCTACTTTAAAATGCAATGCTTGATATAATTTAATGGAAACAAAAACTGACAAATACAACTTGTAGCCCAGCTAAACTATTTAATAAAAAATGAGATCTCTTACAGTTGGCAACTGAACATAATGATCTTATGTAGCCTACTCTCGCCATTGCCGTTGCCGTTCGTTACATCTTGGTAGAAGAAGCCGTTGGAGTATCTTGACGCTTCGCTGAGGTAGATCAAGTGAAGCCAAATGACCACCAGGTGACGTGATATCCACACGTTCATGTCTTCAACTCAGTACCCGTAAATTCTGTGTTGCCAGAAAATTCAGAACACGGTTGATGTTTTAATCTGGAACATTAATCTGTTTGCATGTTAACGCGTTTTCAATTATACAAAATCTTCGTTGAGCAACAAACATAGGCTAATCAAATGCAGATGCCGTGACTAAGGCTAGTTTACAGATGTTGTCACTCATTTTGGTAAGTCTGCAGTGATGAGAAATGATATGTCATTACTCTAAAATGCTTATTGTATTCCACAGGCAACACAATCAAACATAAGTTTAAAAAACTTGGGGTTATACTTATTTCTAATAGTGAGACCTTTTACTTAACCTAGGTACACAAATCTATCGTCTTCATATAAAGGAATGATTTTGGAAGTTTGTTGAATTTTGATTTGGTTTATCTTCAAACTACAATAATCCCAATAAAAGACCCATCTAGGTCGGAAACTCGGTAGAAAAAAGGTTTGGATCAAACGTAGCCTAATGCAAAGAGGAATTTATTCATTACTTTATGACAAGGAAACCTCGACATAGTAAATTTTCTTGGGTTCATACCATTTATCTTGCTTTAGTTATGCGATTTGGTAAGAACTGTATAACAAAAGATGTTTACTCACTCTTCTTAGTGTTTAAAAACTCAAGCCGACGAAGGGCGTCCTCCAGATTCCTTTGGGTCCTTTATGTGCGTGATGGACTAGAATACTGTGTCCACCCTGCCTTTTCATTGATATTTTGAAGAATTACGAGGAGTGACGTCATTTAAGAGAGGCATCCCCTTTGAACTTCACCACTGTTTTACCATCTCCTGAGAAAACGCTCAAGTGGCTAGCCTGGTGTCTGCGTTTCGGATGGATTACATCGCGTGCGCACCGCACTGTGTTTAACTTTGGTCTAGTCGTGACAAGATTTCGATTGTTTATTCAATAAAGAAAGCTGGTCAAAACAAACAATGATGAGGGACCTTTAAAACTGGAGTTATGTGACCTTGATTGTATTTTCAAAAGCTATGTTTGTCGTCGTTTAATAGTGTGGTGTTGACCTGAAATAGAATACAGAAAAGGATATGCATAACAGGACTGAAATAACACAATCCGTAGAAGAAAGCTGATAAACAAATTCCATTTTCCCTTGGAGATCCTTAGAATGTGTCAGTTTTCCAGAGAAAAGACGGAAAAGTGAGAGTCTATAGATAGCCGTGCAGATGTCCAATGTTTTCCGAACTAAATCACATGCCAACATCCACCCGAGATTAGATGCGTGTTCACTCGCACTCCACCTATATCCTACATAGACGCTAGAAGCCAATGCTCTCTATTCTGTGTAGTTTCCTATGGGAGAGATTGGCCCTCCACACCTGCTCCCTTTATAGTAACCTATCGCAGTTTTTGGCTTTAGCCACGCACAAATTGTCTTTCAACACTGGTTAAAGTATTTCTGTCAACTCAGCGTCGCGGAAAAAGCTGTTAGGCGGCCTTTGGAAAGGGCCGGATGTCAGGTTAACTTTCTAGTTTTCTCTATATACCCTCTTGTCGCCTCGCAGTGTCTCGAATTCCTAAACTAAGAGTTACTTGTCTAGCAGACGTAGCCCCATTAGTGCTGTGTTTGAAGCTCGGTGTGAGTCCGTTCTCAACACACAGATGAAAGCTCCTGCCTCAGGACACGAATACCAGTGCTGTGGGTATGGGTGAGGCAGGAACTAAAGTCTCCATTACTTATTGCAATTATAATGGTTACCGTACGATATCAAAAGTTGTTTTAAAGTGTGAATGTTTTAGTAGTGGTAGCTTCATAATTTCTGGGTGCTGGTTTCCATGGGCAAAGCCTTATGAGGTGTGCAGACTCTTTAGGCAGATGTTTTCAGTTCATTAGAGCGTAGTATTCTAAAGCAATATGTCCAGTTATAGATAGTGAAAGAAAGAGTAGGAATAATACAATAGACCAATGAATTGTCATTGACTAATTTTTTATGACATCAAAATAAATTTCCAGGTGCACATTTTAATTTTCTTTTTTTTATACACCCTTGTGATGAAAGGGAACCCTATATTCAAAGCAAGCATAACCTTTGCAGGCTATTCAGGCAATTCTCAACTCAAATGCACAACATGAGAGTAGTCTTCAAAGTACAGATGTAGAGAGGTGCATTTTAAGGTGTTTTTTTTCTATAGATAGTAAGTTGTTGGTCTTTGTAGAAGAGTGGGCTCCAGTGTCCTGTCATAAATGTTTTCTGTCCATTGGATTTGGCTTTCTGTTTTTGTTTTCATCGGTCTGAAAAATAATGTAAAATCTAAGTTCAGGGGAATTATGTAAATTGGTTTCATTAATTGGGCTACATTTCCAGAGCAGTCTGTTCAATATACTGCTGTCCTCCCTGTTTACCTCTAGGTCTGAGGGCTGTATTAAATGTATAGGAGGAGACAATGGAGGCATTGAGAAATGTCAGTGTACATGGAGGTCAGCTGACACTGGCATGACTGGACGCGCTAGATTTGTCCAGAGAGAACCATTACAGACTTAGGAACACGCACCAACTTCAGGTAGCTTAAACACGCAAGCCTAAAATATTCTTATACTTAGTATTCCTGGAGATCCCACTCCTTTTCTATCGCTGAAATCCGAGGTGTGCGTCAATGAATTCTTTATTTATTGAAAGACACAGATTTTTAGTTTTTTTTAAATGTGAGATTAAAAACTGACAATTATTCAGTATGTTGGCCTGATTTGGTCAATGTTCTTGAAGCAGCCCTGCCACCATTCATTTGTAGTGTACATAAAATGATATCCATGTTAAACTTAGCCTGCATAATGAGCATAAAATAAAATGATAAAGGGGTAATAAATCCTAAAACCTAAATTAACACAAGATGGACATGTACACACTAAACACAATGCATATATTCATTTAAATTGTTTATTAAGACCAAACAGGAGTAAACTGTTTAAGACAGAAACATCAAGAGGGATCCAAATCTAGACTTAAAACACAATAACAACTGCAATTTGCATGATGCATAAAAACTCAAAGATTTTAGAAAAAAAACAAGAACAAAAATAGTTGGGGAGTATTGTGAAGCTAATATATAGCAAAGATCATAGCAACACCCTTAGAGAAAGCTATAAAAAAAACCTATATAATTGGTAATGAAAATGATAAAACCCACAGAATGCATTCAGCCTTAAGGAAACACTGTTCTGGTTGATAAGTATTTATCAGCTTGTGAAAATAACCACAATCCTCTGTATTCTCAGTTAAAAGCAGTGCAGAGAAATACTGTTTTTATTTTTAACTATTCATTAATATTAAAACTCCTATCATATTGCACAAGCCCAAAATTCATAATTCATGGGGGATATCACAATGCCAAAGCCTGAACTTATTATGTAGATTGACACCTCGGACGGACATTAAGTGGAAGCGTAGAAATCATTCTTAATTTGATTTTTACCCCCTCTTCACCTTATCATTTAAGTAACAGCTTCTTCTTCAAGCAATCTGTTTCTCATAAACAGCCTTTAACTGCAAGGAAGTTCAGCTAATTCAGCAGCCATTATGCTTTCATCCTCTCTTTGCGAACAGCCTCAAATAAATCAATGGGGAAAACCCTTATTGTCCCATCCTGTGTCACGCAGTCACACAGTTTAATATGGAAGAGTTGCCTCAGCAAAGCAACTACCATTTCTGATCCACTTATGTTGTTTCACTATCCTGGGTCCTGATGATACTACCCAGCAAGTAAATTGGCAACAATATCTGTACCAAAAAAAAAAAAAAAAAAAAACAGATAACCAAGCCGGAGAACAATGGGTATGCTCGAAAAACTGCATCAAGAAATCATATGTAGCTTACATGCACATCATAAAAACCTCAGTAGCACAATGCAATAAATTCATTTCTACCTGAGAAAATATTTGGCAGTGTTGGGCCAAAACTTTTATTGGCATGAATGTTGACCTGTATATTCCTCAATTTAGTCACACTAGATCATAATTTGTTGGTTTACAATGGTGGTAAATTTGACACCAATATATAAAATTATCTAATTATGGTAATATATATTCTTATTGGGACACTGTATTAACTGTAAATTATCAATTTATTAACACAAATAGAAATGTATCCTCCAATAACTGTTAAAATGTTAGACACAAATGTTAGACCAACTTACAACCCATCAAAAGAAGCTGGAACAAACTTCATAGCTTTTTAATTTCTAAAACATTCACAATCTGATTACTTTTCTCTACTACTGCAATGTATAACTGTACTTGGAATAACAAAACCCTGCAACAATAGATTTACAACTACTCCGCTAATACCACAAAGATGACAAAGTGTGACTAGTTTGGTTTATGTACATCTCTCGCTAAATCAGTCTCGTAATTTGTCACAAAACAGGGACTTTAAGCAGCCAAGTGTATCCAGGACCAACTTTTGCAAAACCATAACTTGTTACTGCACTACAGCTCCGGAAACTGGCGGTGCTAGACTATATGTGGAAATACTGTGCAAGGCCAGGAACGCTGTACGGTCAACTCAGTTTTGTTCAGCCATAGTCAAGTATGCTTCTCTAATTCATTGTGGATACTGGCAATACTGCAAACCTAAAGAAACAAACCCTTGTCTGAGCCTTTCAGTTGCTACAAAGAAAAGAGTGTGTGATGCTCTTAAGCACCTCAATGTGGAGTTCAGTATTCATCGCTCAGGAAGTGAGGCAGCATCACTGTGGTTGGATCACGTGGAGAAAGAGAGAGAGAGTGTCAGCGAAAGACAGAGAGAGAGAGAGAGAGAGAGAGAGAGAGAGAGAGAGAGAGAGAGTCAGAGAGAGAGAGAACGCATGTGAAAACAGGATCAGGGAGGTCACTGAGTGGTGTGTGGTTAGAGAAGCAGGTTGTGTCCAAGGAGCTAGAGTCTGAGTCCCGCCAGCTGGGCTGGGCGATAGGACAACGCTGCCCTCTGGTGTTGGGAGCAAGGCAGTGCAGGCATGGCTCAGGAGGTAGGGAGGGAGGCATGGAGAGGAGGAGGAAGAAAGGGGAGGGGAGGGGAGAGAGAGAGGGAAGGAGAGAGGGAGGGAGGAGAGGTGCTACTCGTCGCAGCCCAGCAGCTCCATTCGCAGCGTAATGTGCTCGTGCCACGCCCATGGCAGGACGCGGACGAATCGAGCGTAGAAGGGTGGCTCGAACACGTTCTTCTTGTGGACATTGTTGTCACTGTTGCCGGGGAAGATCTGCAGGTGGAAACCACATAACTATGATGAAAATCAGGAATGAGATGCAACACACTGCAAGGTCTCTCTATGCATATGGTGCTATACCTATATTATTATAATTATTTGTATATATTAATATACTATTATTATTATTAATATGAATAATTATATTATTATATACACATGCATATTATTAAAGTAATGAGGAATAAAAATAGAGGGTGTGTGTGTGTGTGTGCGCGCGCGTGGTCCTCTACCTTATCATCATTAGTCCGCTCATCTTTGACAATAGTCCAGGTCTGTCCGTCATCACTGTAGGCCACCTTGAAAGCAGACACAAACTGAACACTGCCAAAGTCCTTGGCCCCCTGGGTGATGATGCCCGTGATGCGCTTGGGAGACTGCAAATCAACCTGCATGATACACCAAAAAAAAAAACATAATATGGGAGATGAAGACTAGCGCAGTCCAAGCAGAGGCCAGTAAGTGCATAAATATAGACATCACACACGCAGGACACATACTGATAGCAAAATACAAAAGAGCATCAAGAGAGGCATTACTCATAATAATAATAATAATAATTACTTATAATAATAATAATTAAAATATATTTATATATATTTTTTTTTATTATTATTATTATTATTATTATTATTATTTATTTATTTAAATTGACTTTATACAGCATATTTGTATAGAATAAATTAGTCATTTTAATACATTTGGGTACAATTAAATCTAATAGATCGAACTACAACTACAACTTGTTATATACACCTTCCCTAATGATTTTTTTGAGAAAAATATTCTCTGAAGTTATTTTGAAGGCAGCTAGAAGTACAAAAGTACTGATAAGTGCCCAGTGGGACCAGAACACAATCCTGACCTGCAGCCATTCGGAGCGGCTGTTTATGGCGGCCGACCAGGCGTTAGTCTTGCCCTGCTTGTCCAGGCGGGCGTAGTGCGGGTGCCAGGTGAATGCCTCTATGCCCCACGTGCGGAAGGTGCTGGAGGCCGTCATCTGGGTGTCACTGATCAGTCTGGACTTGACGCCCAGGGGCTCAGAACAACCTGTCATGTTTAAATAGACTGTGGAGTGAGGACCCGGGGCAGAGAGGGAAGGGGGAGGAAGGTAGAGAAAAGAAAAAAACGAATGATAGACAAGTGGACAGGCAGCAGTAGCACAAGCCAGACAAACCAGGTTAGTGGCGAGCGACGGCAGACGGTAGTCAATGGCATGCAGATACAGGTACAGGAGTCGCGGGCGAGACTGTGTGTGTGTGTGTGTGTGTGTGTGTGTGTGTGTGTGTGAAAATAAAAAGGCTATGTGTGTGTGACTGTGTTTTGAGTAATGTTCAATGGTAGCCAATGCATGCATGGTACAGGCGTGTGTGTGTGTGCGCGTGTGTCTGTGGTATGCATGTGTTAGTGTGTGTGACATGCTCATAAGTAGTCTGCAAGACGGCCATGCAAGAGCAGGCACTGCCAAGAGAAAGAGACAGACAGATGTGGGCATGGAGTACTGGTATGCAGTGAGGAGCGAGCGAACGGAGAAGAAGCAGTGAAGGACGGACAGGTCCATTTGCATTAGTAAGTTCACTCTGTATTCAGGGCTAATGCTGAGCTGGTCACTGCTGAGGCAGCATCTACAGGTGAAATGGAACCGTCCCAAAACCTTACTCAGAGAAACAAGATGTGCAATTTCTTGACAGGCACATTCTCATCCCAAACTGTTTTAGAGGTACTTTATATATAAAGAGGCAACAGAATGTGCTGTTGAGTCAAAATAATGCTTCTCAGGGCTTTTTTGCATCAATGGAGAAGTAATATCCAATTTAATTCAATACTGTGCAATTGGGAACCGAAAACTATGCACACTCGGCAGAGCATACACCTCGCATCTTTTTCTGTGGCTTGGAAAGAAACAGCATGACTTATTTTGACCATATGTGACTTCCAGATGCCAAAAGCTACATCAAGCTCGGGTCACGTGGTCTAAATAAACCAACTGACTGTAGACAGCCAGCATGTGTGTGGGAGTGTTCACATGTGTATAGGCTTAGTCTGACTCAGATAGCCCGTTCTTTGACAACCTCATGCAAATACACATGCATGGGCCGATTCACCAGCAAAATGTATGCATGAAATCAATTAATTTCCCCTTTCATTCCAACTCCTGGCTAGATACAAAAATAGTTCCCTATTCTACATAGACTAATAAACCTGTTATTTGGTTTTAACCTGTTAATGGTTATATTTACACTCGATACAAACAAAACGGTCTCAAGATCTTGCTAATTTACGTATGACAAGAATTTACCATTGAGTTCGCAGCCCACCAGCTCCATGCGTAGGGTGCAGGCTTTGCGGCAGACCACAGGGATGATGCGCAGGTGCTGTGCAATAATGGGTGGGTCAAACAGGTTGGTCTTTGTACCATCGTTGTCCATGTTCCCGACAAATACCTGCAAAGAGATGAATAATCACGTCCATTACTCCAGCACGCGCCTTTACTCCAAACACCAATCATGTTGATTCTAATTAATTGCATAGACAAAATTATTTCCAAACTGATATCTTTTAACAACTTATCTAGTATTAAGGCATGAAGTGTATGACCTTTGACCTCTGATATTGTTAACTTTCCCATGGATGCAGAGGGCAGTGATATAGGCTGCCAAGTACTATTTTTATATTTGACCAGGCCTACACCAGCAACCCCATTGGTGCAGTGCAATGAGTAAGGCTCACCGTGTCTTTCTTCTGGTCCTCCAACCTGTACATGGTGTAGGTGCGTCCGTCCAGGCTGGACGCAACCTTGAAGGCCTTGATGTACTCGGCCACACCCATGCGGCTGGCGCCCTGGGTGATGATGCCTGTGAAGCGCATCTTCCTCTGCAGGTTAACCTGGACAAGGAGAGCATTGCATTTAATAAACAACAACAGACAGACAGGAATCTAAGGGGACCTCGAGAGCTTAATTCACCACGAATTGCGGAAACGGGCAAAACACAAGAGAAAATCATCTGTTTAACATATGTGCAGCATTCACAAATTATGCTCCGTCATCTCACACAACAAATCACAAAATAACAAAAATGTGCTGTAATTTTGGCTGCATGTGCCTTTCTGAAGCTGAATCAAATGGTCCATATGTGCATACAGTGCATAGCAACAGAAACGAACAGAGTCAGATTTACACGCCGAAATATTTTTCTAATGCTCATGCATGCAAATCACTCATGTTTCCGGAGAATTCTTACTGACAGCCAAACCATGGCTACCACTCTTGTGGTCTCTGAGGAATGAAAAGTCTGGATCTGTTGCAATGAACCATGGGATATATGTGGTTCTTTACATGATATATGTTGTTCCTTTCATTTATTGGCCAAGAACAATTAGGCCTGTTCACCTCGATCCAGGGATTCCTGTCATGGCTGGCGGAGGTCCATGCGTTCACTAAGCCTTTGTTGTTAAGGCGGGCCAGTTCAGGCCCCCAGCGCTGCAGACCCAGAATGCCGTAGTGCACAGAGGAGGCCGTGATCTGATGTTCTGCAATGCCCCCACCCTCCATGCCGAGAAGGGAGATGCAGCCTAACAAACACACACACACACACACACACAAAAGATTTCAACACAGCCATTTTCCTTTCTTGGTTTGCTTTGTTTTGAGAGCAGTCCTTCAATCAACAAACTTCAATGACCAGTCATTTTCTTACAAGAGACTTCTCACTCACACAGGAGATTTATAGGCATGTGATTTGGGTTTGTCTGCCATGTGGCTTTCTTTTCCCTCATGTCATGGCCTCTTCTGTGTGAAGCGCAAGAGCGCCACACTACTATATTTGGGTAGCTGGTCATTTTCACAAGCACATTGGTTTTCCCCATTCCCCACTGCTCTGACAGAGGAAATTGCTAGGAGTGATTTTTCAGCACTTGGAAGGCAAATAGGCCAGTGTTACAGTGTATCTGTACATTTATAATAGATGGATAGCCATTTGTACTTACGCAGGTGGCAGTGCTTTCCAACATAGGGAGACGGGCACTTGCAGTTAAAGTCCCCCTCCAAATCTCGACAAACACCTCCATTTTTACAGGGTTGACCAGCACAGTCATTGACATCTGAGAAGAGGAAAGCATTGCATTTTGGACATTAGGTGTAAAAAGGCTACAAATTCAAAGCAATTTCAATTGTCTGTTTACTTTTGACTGCCAGAAGATGGCGCCCTAGGTGTCAGTGCAGAGTTATCTTTTATAAGTAAGTGTTGTTAAGCAACGCACAGTGTTAATTATGGATGAGGCAAGAAATGTTGATACCCACACACACACACACACACACACACACACACACACACACACTATATAATATTTTATTTTGGGATATTTCTTTCATCTTTGACACTTTGCACACACACACACAAACAAACAATAAAACAGATAGATACATATCAATAAAAAAAGACAAGCTCACAAAAACCACGTCTTTGACTGCTGTTACAGTGACTGCTGCACAGCCTCTGGTACCCTAAGTTATTTCTCTACATAGAGCATCCCTAACAAGAGGTTAACTAGACAATTAGACCAACGCCAAAGATGTGTCTGGTAAATCACAGAACATGTGGTATGCACGCACACGCCCATCCTCAACCAATCGCAACACAACACCAATGTCCTGAGGTAATGCTCGTGGTCAGTCAGCAATAGAGTGGTCGACGTCTTGCCCTGTGTCGTAAGAGGATTGAGCCAGTGCTCTCCACACTCCACAGAGACACTGGGCTTTCGCAGGCCAATAATCCACTTAGGAGACTAGGGGCAATGATACCTTAGGTCACTCGTCGACATGAGGCAGCCCTCAAAGGACCGTCTGACACCTCGGAGGTCAACGCCCTGGACAGTTCTGCCACGGGCTACGAGGAGATCAAGCGTCAGGAGTCACTAGCAGAACGTGAGGCGCCCCGATGCACAGACGTTAGGCAGCATCTCACTGGCAGGACATTACAGAGCTGATGAAGGGGAAAAGGCATGTTTAACATGCCAGAATCCAGATGGGGACAAGATCGGGCCGGCCGGGCCAACCCTTCCCTCAGACATGCCAGGACTGCCCAGATGTACACTGGTGAGTCAGGCTAAGGAGTCTGGCAGAAGATGGCATTGCTGCGGTCTTCTTTCAGGCTCACACTGGACCTTGTGCTGGCAAACACGAAGCCTGGATGTGACTGATGACAAAAAAAATCCCCAAAGTCTTCTCTGATCATTAGCCATGAATACGTCAAGTCTAAACTGGCATTAATTGGCCAATCATGATGTCGATGCGTGCCAGTCAGTCTGGAGGAGCAGTACCAAGGGCTGAGGGTGGGCGTTGGGATTTAGTGTTCTCCCAATTTCCTTCCTAAGTGTACCAACGCCTCCCAATCACTCATAAAACTCGCACTGATGCTTGTGTGTGGCTGAGCTGATTGGTCACGGTATCGGGTGTCAATACAGCAGCAGATTGCCACTGCCATGGGAGCAGCGTAGAAATGTCAATAAGGATCCCATGGACTCCACAGCATGACCCAGATCAATTTCAGCCCAGTCAGCAGGCTCCGGCATGTGATGCTGGGAGCGCGCTCACTGGTTACAGGGGACACGGCAAACACAAGTGGAGGAAAACAGAGGAGCGCTTTTGTTTGGGCCCCTTGGCCCCCCTGCGCCATCTTAATGGCATCTTGTGATCCCTACTGCTGCTGCTGCTGCTGCTTCTGCACAGACAGGCCCGTGGGATGGAGGCGGACGGGGCGAGCAATGCCGAGTCATCGTTATTCCGTCACCTTAACTGGCTGCTCGCTCTCGGTCAGGCAGGGGCTTGGCTCCCCGCACCTATTTTCATAGCCACCAGCCAAGTCATGAGCCTCACATGGAAACTGTCCCAGAATCAGCCGCTTGCCGTGTCATGCGGGCCAGTCTGATCACAACTGGCAGTAATTCTGGTCTTGGGACAGGAGAGTCTTTCACTGTAGTCGGGGAAGGGCAGGGGGAGAGTACAGGAGTATTCCCCATGGGGATGTGCTAGGTGAGGACATCAGAGCTGATGATGATGATGATCATATGATAGTTCAACGAAGTAGGCCACCACACTGGACATCTTCTGAGTGAAAACCAGGTGACGGGTCTACTGGTTCGTAATGTTACCAATATGTTTTCAGTGTGGTTCACTCAACTGTCTGCAAAGAAAGTGACAGACAAATGAACCCATTCAACTTTGGAGCGGCTCTTTTGTGCTGAATGGTGCAAGAAAATAAGTTTTATTATTATATCTAAACCCACATTTGGACAGGGTGGTCTCAGCTCTCCGTCATTCTGGTTTGGTTAGATTTTTCCCTCAAACACACTACACACATATTTACACCGATGCAATAATAATTGATTTTGCATATGGAGAAAAAAATGAAATTTGCATATGGAGAAAAAAAAAATCATTTGACTTAAGTAAAAACTTTAGACTGAACTGTGACAAATGTCTTTCACACTTGCAGCCCAAAAGGTTCAACAGACCTTAAAAATACTTGCCAAATGTCGCCTATAAAACACTTGCCTAATAGAATACGTAATTCACATAATGTGTGTAGTTAATGATTAATGTAAATAGAAGGAAAGTGAAAGAAAGACAACCAGAAGAGAGAAGCTGTAAGTGTGTCGTGTGTCCCAATGGCAGAGAGGCCAATCGCGCCTTTTTTTATGACTCCATTTACCTGGGGAGTGGTGGAGCACGCTAAAAGGCTGGCTTCCACAGAGATTACTTTCTCACGTTGCGAGGCTCGCCAACTATATCTCTTTTGGTTTAAAATCTTTGTGAAGTCTAACAGAACAATATCTCACTCCCCCCCCCCATTTCATGCAAAACTTTTTCTTTCCAATAAAGGTAACCCCCCCCCCCCCACACGCACACAGATACACACATACACACATTTCAACTTGTCTAAAACCTGTCTAGGACTAAAATAGGCAGGTCGTCAAACCAGGGGACCCATCCAATCTGAGCAATCAAAGCAAACGCGGCTGGCCATTACAGCAGAGTTAAAGCTTTTGACACAGATTTCACGGCTCTTCAGCGGGCTTTCAGCCCAATTACACATGGCGGCTGAGGCCCTCCTGTCAGGCTCGGCTCAAAACGGTCACACCGTCAGCGCCGACTGAACTCCGCTCAGCCGCCTCCACTCTCCATTTTACCCCGGCAACAGGGGTGGTGATGGTGTGGGTGTGCAGCTCGGAGCTGGAGGCCTCCCACTGTTGGCTGGACAACAAGCGTGAGCGAGTGTGCCTATGTGCCTGCATACAGTACATACATGTACATGTGCTCTGCGCATGTTTAGTTCAAATGAATGCGTTAGGAGGGTGAGAAATCTGCATTAGAGAAATCTACACAGAGTTTCTCTGCGGCACATCTGCACAGCAGTTTCACACAGCTAACGGCTGCCCGCTGAGCAGTATTCACTCAATCCCACTGGAAGTATTTTACCACTTCCACAAATGAAGACACTCCCATATATTTTCCACATAATTATTATCATTGTCTTATCTATCTTTGTGTAGACTTCACATTACTGACTCAATATGAAGGGTATGAAACCTAATAAAGGCTCTTAATGATTATTACGTTATATACAGTAACTATATTACATCTTATGTCACTTTGCTCTATCTTGCAGGCACACTAGTGTTTTTAATTACTGTTGAAAGAAACATTTTTTAGATACAATAAAGTCAGTGTAATACCGGAAAGTAAGGAAGTTTGGTTAGAAAGCCATTGTTTTAGGGAATCCACACTAAAGTATCTGCAGTGGTTGCGTCAAATATGGGGAAGCTTTTTTTATGGTTTTAGGCGACTGGAATACTATAATTCTTTTGCTAATCCGTAAAGCACCAATGTGTACGTGTACTATTTTTGTAATACACATGCTGGCATTATGATGTGGGGAAATGTCTGAGATAAAAAAACTACCAGTAGCACAACTAGTTCGGACACACAGCTAAAGAAAGACTTGAGGGGATCCAAACAGTACGAGTGTATATTTAGTTTGGTTTAAACCCTGATAAAAATCCTGTGGAGAATCTATGACACTATACTGTTGTTTCCAGATGACGTCTCCCAGTTCCATATAAGTAAACCTCTTTGGATGACTGCTACTCCAATGGACAAGCTTCCAACAGCGTATATGTGTGTGTGTTAAAACAGCAAAAACACATAAAAGCATATAAGCAGGAAGCCACATAGAAGCTCTATAGCTCTCTGGAATTTAAGCCGAAAGAATATTTTGTGGTTTCTACCATGCGGTTACTCAACTCAAAAGAAGCAAAAGTGACTTTATCCTCAATTCACTAAACCTCCCCAGTGTTTAGCGGTGCCGATCAGGATGCGCGGGGTGTCATCACACTCTTTCTTAATTGTAAGCGACGCTTACAATGCTTTGAGGGGGCTTTTTCTGGGACGCACTTTCAAAAGATGCAACTGCTGAAAACGGGCCAAGGCGCCAAGCCTGTCTGCTACATCCGGCTGCGATTGCCTCCCTAGGGAGTTAAGAGCCCCATCTTTGAACATTCCCTTACATTCACATGAATGGGACTTAGGGGACTAAAGGGAATTAGTGAGGGCATTAATTAGGGATAAGACATCCGAAATGTGGTCAGCCTCTCACCATGGCACACACGCAAAGCCCGAGGAGTCCAAGCGAGTCCAGCTGGACACATCTGTAGTTTTGTGTGTGTATGTGCGCGCGCGCGTGTGTGTGTGCGCCTGTTTGAACATTTGCTCCAGGGGCTGAGTGGAAGCTAACAGTAAGCTGATACACCACAATCAGCTTGCTGTATCTGGGTGTAATTTTATTGCAAAACAGCACACTGATGCGGATGACTCTGCACTTTATAGGGAGTGCTTGTGCTTCTGCATACGTGTGGTAGACTGGGACTGTGGTTACTGTGGTTAGTAGCGTGTGTGTGTGTGTGTGTGTTGGAGGGGGCCCATTTTTGCTGATGGCTGCAGTCCTAACATGCCCCCAGTCCCCCGCCGGGCCGAGTGTCATCCGAGCAGAAAAGCACGGGAGCAAAGAGCATCTGAGCCGACACTCACGGGCCGCGGAGCATCAGCCGTACGCACAGAACCCGCCTCAGGATGGAGTGGACTTCTGAGCCTTGGTCACATTGTGCGGTTGCATAATGTATGCGTGATAAGAAGAGCTCCAGCGTCTCAACACACACACACACACACACATATAAAGCACATGACGGCCACAGAAAGGCCTGTGTATGATAAGCTCCACTTGATCCAGAGAGCCCCCTGACACCTGATATTGGGTGCCCATTTGGAAGAGAGGTCCTGAGGTGCTCCACACCACCCTGAGCCTCTGCTTATGCTCACGGAATGCAACAGCATGTCTACATATAGTTAACAGCACTGGGCATCCTGAGGAATTTCACTGCCCATAAATAACTCCTAAATATATAAAAGGACAGCTTTACAAGGGCTACAACAAAATGCCATGTATACACACACACACACACACACCGCATGGGTACTGTAATGCTTTTTGCTGGCTGGGCCTGCAAATCTTTCCACATGTCCATGATCTCCTAGTGAGACAATTTGTCTGATAAGTCTCTCGGAAATGAGACAGCTTTGGGGAAGCAGCAGGAGCCCAAAGCCAAGTGCCACAGATGAATCTCAGCTCGAGGCTTTGGACCAGTTCTTACTGTTTTGGCAGTGGACGCCATCAAAGCCCTCCTGGCACTTGCAGACATACTCGCTGAAGACGTCGCCACGCCGAGTTTGGCTTATGACTTCACACACGCCATCGTTCTTGCAGGGGTTCGGTTTGCAGGGTCCTAGAACAACATGAACAAAACCATGATTGCCTACAAAAACATCAGCATAGAACATTATACGATGAGTAGGAATGAGCAAGACACTTAAAGATACAGGCACGACTGACTCAGACTCAGGCGAGTAGCACCAACTGGTGCACCAATCAACTCGCTACTACTGCAACCAGTTTGATAATAACTCGGACATTGTCTTCAGCTTTTCCAAATTTTGAGGAAGTGAACTTTGTGGGGAACTCATGTCAAACCACAGCTACCTCATACTAAAAAGCATGTGTTCTGAGGTTACCCGTCTCTGTGTCATTGCAGGTCTCGCCGGTGAATCCATCTGGACAGATACAGATGAAAGGATTTTCCCCCACTCCAGTCACGCAAGTGCCTCCGTTGTGGCAGATGTTCACCTCACAGTAGTCACCTGAAAGGGCAGATGGGCGAGAAGTGGCACAGAGAAGGACAGAGTTTGAAAGAGACCAACATGTTTTGTTTTCATTCACCACACAGTGACACATGAAGAAACATGCTTGTTCATTTCCTGGATATATTGTGTGGTTGTTTTGTGCAAAGATGAACCTTTCAAGCCGTGCCTGATATAGTTTACTGGTCTGATACAGTTTACTTTATTACAAAATAAAATGTTGTGGGGGTAGAGGATTTATTTAGCTAGGCATTCATCACAGAAGGAGAGGACAGGGCCCCACGCAGCTGCTACAGGGCACACAGTGCCTGTTTCTGAATCAGGCCATGAGCCGTCATGAGTAGCTGCTGGAGCTCCAAATGCTGACAAAGCCAACACGAGCGTGAGTGCTGGAGACTTCCATACAGACCACACCAGCATTGGTTCCTCATTAGTCAACTAATCCATGTTGAAGCATGTTAGCAGCACACAGAAAGAATCCAGATCAGCGTGAATACAATTACACTTGGCCGTTTAGTTTGTATATGAGGGTATCGGAGAAAGAGCTAGAAGTGGAAAAGGTAAAGGGTGCTGTAGAGAGAGAAACAAAAAAAGAAAGTCACAAGCAAATTGAAATAAATCCAAGCAATCTCTAAATGGAAAAACTGGACAACACTGATAAGTCTGAACCTACTTAGAACACGGTTCCCTCTGTAAGTGAAACTTTAAACTCACTGACTTTTCCATGACTTGCCTTGTCAAACACAACATTACCAGTGATCTTCACTATAATTAAGCAATAAGCTCCGAGACATGGCTCTTTACCATAAATATAGCACAGCCGATAGGGTGTTAACCCCTCCTCAGCTGCGCTATATTCAAAGTACAGAACAGACTCAATAGGCTGGTTGTTTTTTCTAAAATGGTTACCATACCTACCCAGCTACCTTTCATTTGACAAGCCACAGCAACAACATTTGAAGCAGTGTGTTCATTAATTACTCCTCCAAGAAATGCCAAGTCATGTAACTTTTGAACGCCGCATCAATATAGAAAGAAATGTGGGTTTGTGCTGTGCTATTCAGCAGCCTACATCACCATACAGTGAATCACATGAATATCAGTACACATTATGTGGCTAGGTGCCTGAGACAACTAAAAGTGTGTGGGTGTCACCTTTTAAGTATCTGGGAGGTTAAATACAGCCCCAAGCCAATCTGCTGAGTCTATAATTCAGTGATGTCTGGTTCCATTTTCCGGAAAGTGACACTTTTGGCTCTCCTGAAGCTCTGGAGAGTGACACTTGAGGCGCTGCCACTTCCTCTGCATTCCTCATCTACTCCGCTCCCAAAGCACACAAACAGATTCATCCGGAATAGCAACGGATAGAAACCTCTTCGGACAGGCGTGTGCGTGCAAGAACATATTATGGGTGATATATACCAATGGTGTCAGTCTGAGGCTCAGTCTCCCCCAGGAAGGTTGACTGAAGCCCTGGCCCACTCCTTATTCAAGCATTCTGATTCAAGTGCCTTGTTTGTTGATCTTTGCCAGGAATGCATTTTTCAGTCTCAGCGCTGCAATCAGCAGTAGCACTGCCAGCCAGCCAGCCAAAACCCAAACTCCCACACTCAGCTAGCTGCCACCACTGCACAGCTGCAGCCCCTCCATGTTCAGTAGGCAAGGGCCTGTTAGGACTCTGTGGCCCACTGCAGGGGAGCTCACATGGGGCCCTTCTGCTCTCCGCAGTGGCCTTGTTTGCATGACCTCCGACATCTGCCAGAGACATTTGCTGAGATTACAGTCACCATGAAACGTGTGTGTGTGTGTGTGTGTGTGTGTGTGTAGGTGAAGGGGGCCTTATATTGGAGGTGTGTGGGAGGGGGGGTTACCCTCCCACTGTGAAACTGCAGAGATTAGCATTGAGGTCTGCGGAAAGGAAGTGAAAGTTATGCTTGGACGCCTTTGATTCTTTTGGGCGTCAGTGATAGGAAACCTAAGATCATATTTAAACACTAGCAAGTCCAACACTGCCCTTGATGAAGGTACACATTCTCCTTAAACAAAGCCACTTGCTATGTTACAGATCAATATTTTCCTGTTTCTCCTGGCCTAAACCTCTAAGAACAGTGCTCTTTGTGGGGTTATGGTATGGAAGGGTATGTCTTTGTGTAAAATGCTGTATGGCAAAAATGAATGAAAAAAAAAAAAACCATGAGACCTTATTTACATGAGATTATAGAAGCTGGGTCAAAGATCACCATAGCTTCAGAGAGCTTTCATCTGGGTAGACCTCAAAAGGCCTGACCTCATATGTCACTGAAGGGAGAGAGGCTTAATTAAGACACGTGAGGTAGAGGAGCACTGGGGGGAAAAAGTGGGTGAACTCATCAGCAGCGGGGTTTGATCAACTGAAACATTTGATCTGCTTGTCAGCAGCTGAATAAGGCTTTTGATCAGCGGAATCGCTCTGGCAAACCTGCAGGCAGACAGCCTTCAGAGGCCAGCAGTGGCCACCTCCAGCACTCTAATACATCTCTATTCATTCCGTGGGACAGCTGCAGAGAGAAAGAAAAACGCACTTTCAATTCTCTTTTGGTGTAACACCACGTATGGTGAAGCAGAAACTAGTTTTATCTGTCCCAAAAAAACGACATGAGACAACGTAGGTAAGGATTTCGAAGAAACGGAATTCGAGCACTGTAGTTCTTGCGTTTGGGAATGTTAATCAAAATATATATGAAGAATGCCCTTGGATGGATTTTCAGGGGCACGAATTCTCCTCTGCAGTCAGAATAACGTTCCTGAAACCGGCAGAGTGGGAACTGGCTAAAGTAAACAGGGTGTGACACTATTCTAAATGGGCCATCCCAATGCTATGACTAATACACTGGAGAATATTTTGTTGTCCCAAAGTCCACATATGGTTACACTGCCCTGTTATGTCATATGAGTCACCAGCCGTACTGAAGCTGCATGGACAAAACAGACTTAAGCTCTGGGGTCAGGTCAGAAAGCTGCACAGACCACGTGGAGACCAGCACTTGGAGCAGGACAGTGGGAATGTCCAGTTGGAGATTATCATTTTTGTTTCATGACTCACCAAAGCACAGGGGTCACCTATTCAGCAATTGACTGCGGAGGCACAAGAGAAACCCAGGACTACAAATAATAATGACTGCTTGTATTTGCAGCAGGTGGGCTCCACAATAACAACAGACCTGCCATAATGACAAAGCTAGGCACACAAGCTTGTGTTAACACCCTGTGCTGTGAGTGTAAACATGGCTCTCACAGCTTTCACAGCTAAAGCAAGTTGTTTTGCTTCATTAATTCAAATAAAGAAAAGGTCAATAAGCCAGCCCATTTCCATCTGTGACACTGGTTGGGTTTTAATTACTGGCAATTGCACATTTGGTATGTTACACTTCTGCATTCTGTGGACCATTTCAATAGAATCTTTCATCTATTAACCTACCCATTTTCATTTTCAGTTCAGAAGAACTGCAGCAAAAACAGAGTCTCAAACGTTGTGAAAGATGGGTACATTTGACTTTGGAAACAAATGCCTTAAGCACCTTTAAAGTGTGCAGGTTGTCATTAAAATTAGATGCCACGTCTTGACTCGTCAAAATCCCATAGATTACCTCGATGCACATACATCATTGAGGTAATCAGGATTATGTACAGCAGTCTATAAAAGATACCTTAAGGGGCATTGACTGTGAAGATAGGCTGGTATGCCTGCAATAAGCTTTACAAAGCAAAGGTGCATTGGCTTTTGACATCTCTCCGGTTTGTGTGTGAGTGCATGACTGAAAAAGAGCAAGGACATCTCCATCTGTGTCTACATCCCTGTTTGTGTGTATGCGTGTGTGTGTGTGTGTGTCCATCTGTCCAAAAGCCTATATCTTCGCGTCGTTGCACATTCATTCTCACACCACTTAGCATTCCAACGTGTTAAGGGCATATAGCCATGTGGGACTCAATGTTCCAGAACTCTGTGAACAACCTCTGTGAACACAGCATCACGGCCCCTCAGGCCCGTTTAGACACCGGAAGGCGGAGTGCCAAGGAGCAGTTTGGTGACCTGTGCAATGGACCCCTTCTCAACTGGTCCTCCTCCTGATAATAATCACTTTTCCAGCTTTCTATGCACACGGGTAATTAATGACGGTGTGCATGGAACACAAACAGTGTGAACGCCACTACAGCTGCAGGTGAGATTTCAGTAATCTGTAAGGACTTTTCCAGAGCAGTACAACCATCTGTTTAGGAAAACAAAATAAACAACCAACTGGCTAAAAATACACTTAACTCATGCGTACCCAGACCTGCGCTAGGATGTTCTCTGAGGTTGCAACCATGTTCAAATGAGAAGTTTACCTTCAAAGGTAACATACATCATGCTCATGGAACACATGGGGCATATTCGGCTAGGTACAGGATAAATCTCCTGTGCTTTTTGCCTTAATAAAATAAACATAAGTGTCAGCTTTTACCACAACAAAGATTTGTTTTTGCGCAGTTTGAAATCTTAAGGTGTCAGATCATGGGAATGGCTCTTCATCAAAAATTCATCACAGCAGATTGGAAAGTGGGACAAGACTGAGACAATGACAGAAAGGCTCAAATGAGAGCTTCCAGACTGTGAGGGCACAGAATTAAACATTGATTAGGCATGATCCAACATTAATCTGAAAAAAGGCCCGCACTGCAATTGGCATTGCAAGTGAAGTAGCAAGGACAAATGGAACTCTCCCCCAAGGAAGTGGCTTTTGCTGCCAGATGGCAAAAAGCTATAGCTTGGCCATTTTCTCAATGGTTCAGGAGACAAACACACACAGGCTCTCCTCAGAAAGAGAGGAGTGGAGGCAATCTTTCTATATATAGCAGAAACCAGCTCAGCTGACCTGAGGCAAAGGAAAAGAGAAAAAGAGTCACACTTTCCTCACCTCAAGTGTGAACAGACTGAATAATTTAAATTGTGTCTTAGTGAAAAGCTGTTTTTCTTTCTGGCAAACAACTTGTAAGGAGTCAAGCATGGCATGAGACGGATGTGATCCGCTTCAACCGGCATTTGCCTACAGATGTAAATCACGGTCGGCTCAATGGTGTTTTGGGGCGGAAGGGCACAGTAAGTACAGGCATGTCCCACAGGAGTGGTCATTAGTGGCAGGAAGTGCCCGGAGCTTTGTCAGATTTCAGAGCATGTTTTGGTGGCCACATTCAGGGCGGTGAGTCACTCCTTTTGGTTGGTCACTGAGCCACACCTACAGTCTGCAGCCAGATTCATGGCCTGAGGCACTCTGCCACTAGTGGGGCACCCATACGTTTGCATACTGTTAGTTTGTGTGTGTGTGTGTGTGTGTGTGTGTGTGTGAGCCAATTGCAAAGGCAATTTGGAAAATGAAAATGAGAAAACATCAGGTAAACAAGAATTGAATTACTATAAACATGCAAACTGATGGTGTTGTCTAAGTTGCAGAACTGTAGCCTGTTTATAATGTGCTTTAAAATTAATAAGGACAGTAGGACACCCCTCTGCCTTTTAAATCCAACAAGCGTGTCAGTAGAAAGCTTGAGGTTAAATGACCTCAAATAGACACCTTAAGCAACGACTGACAAAAAAAGAAAGAAAGAAAACAGAACACAACAAAACATAAAACCAGGGCATGTCAAATTTTCTCTCAAGGAAAAAAGGCAATGAGCCAGAAGGATGGATCTTGATGTGCACAAACATAATAGACAGCATTAATCCGAGAGCTTTTAAGCAACGACTTGTTATATTACGTTATACATGAAATCAACACAAAGCCTTAAAGAAAGATACATTTTTCAGTGCCAATGTGAACAAATACAGAATCACCGTTACATATGTAATGAGAGCTACTTTAAATCATTGCAAAGACAGAACAATGACATTACAACCAACTAGAGACACAAATACGAGTATGGTAGCTGGAGCAGGCTCTTGCGAGTAAATGGCTAATGGCAAAGTACCATATACAGTATGCCGCTTAAAAACATCAGTATCGTTGCTGAGCAGCAAACCAGATTAGACATTTTGTGTTTTTCAAAAATTTAACTAAACTGAAAGACAGTTATAAAATAATTGTATCGGCGCGAACTGAATTTACTGGTTGTGGATAAGTGACGAAAACACAATTACACAGATTTAAAGTGGCGCTAAATGCTTTGTGCTAGTGGCTTCTTCCTTGACACCTACTCACAACAAGTAAACAACCAGCGCAGACACCACCATTCCCCGAGAAAGCGTGAAAGCCCGTTACAGTTACTGAAGACTAGGCTGAATTAAACTTACCGTTCACAGCAGATATGGCACTCAGAACAAAACAAAGAGTAAAAAGCGGCAAACACATTTGGGTGCGATTTTGGCGCTTCATTGTGGTTTTAAATACTTCTTTTAATCTAACTTGCGAAATTTCAACTCGACTCCGACGACAAAGGCTCTGAACTGTTGAAGCGGCTGAAGTCTGTGTGAAGAGCTGGGAGGCGTTTGTGCGGTAGCACGTGTACATGTGCTTTCATCCAATTACATCCTGTATTATAATTATAGGCCCTCCCCCAGGGACTGATTAAGCTAACGTTCAATGTAGCGTTGCTACAGCAGACTTGACATAGGCCTACTATAAGCAGAACAGAAGTCAGTTGCGTTTATTTCAAATGTTAGAATACCATTTTGCTTTTCTGAGTAGGTAGCCTATTCTCCTCTATTCTCACTTAGCCGTTTCATTCTATACTTCATTTCGTGGCTTTTTTGCCTTATTCACAATTTTATGCAGGCCCTGTGTGTGTGTGTGTGTGTGTTTGTTTGTTTGTTATCTTTATATAGAAGATGAGGTGGACAGGGGCATTAAGTTTCAGTGAAAGACGGATACATTAAATAACTATTTCTGGGAAAATACTGGTAGAGGGCCAAGAGGACTAAGCTGACCGAGGTCATGGTGGTGGGTGTGTACAAGCTCATCCTTGATCTCAGACCAAGTTTATATGTTGATTGTGTGTGTGGGCGTTGCTTAAGAAACCCTCTTCTTTTGATGGAGTTTGTTTGTTTCAAAGCAGATGACTGGTCCTTATGGCAGATGTTGAGCCCTGATCAGCCTTATTGATTCGTTCAATGAACGAATGGGTGTATTCATACACACATTCCTTTCATGTGCCTTAATAAATAACATCTGTCCATTCAGGAGATTAAACTGTGATCTAACGACTGTTAAAATGTAATTAACCCTCTGTTATGTCTGTCATCTGTGTTTAATTACAATGACACATGGTAATTTGTTTTGCTAAACTCCTTATAAATGATTGATATGTCTTGCAACACAAGTACAACGATTTCAGACCCTCCAGGTATTGGAGAATGAGCTATAGACAGTCCCTAAAGCAATTTATCAGTGTTCCATTCAGGCTAAGTGCTTTTATGGTGGTTTTCTTCCAAGTGCCTTTTATTGTCATTGGATACTTTCTCAGATAATTCGATTGAGGTTGAAGTGGGTCTGCAGTAGGTTTTGGCTAACAACGCTACTAATGGACATGTGTGGTATAGTGAGATCATGCATCATGTTAGATTGGATAATTTGATATTAAATACTGTGGATACCTGCGTTGTCTCCAGTTCTCAGAATCAACAGCCTGATAGGCACAGGAAAAAAAATTAAATACTTTAATTTGCTTCATTGAGTTTTTTGATGTGGTAGTTTGGATAATAAACACAACAATAATGTTTTGGCTATGGGAGAAATGTGATCAATGACCTGTATCAGAAACTAGGCTACTGAATTGGAATGGCCTTTTAATTGTGGGCCTTAGGTTTTAAGCCTCATAAGGGCTGGCTGTGATGGATAAAAAGCAAACTGTAAAAAAGAAACTGAGATATATCATAGTGAAAGAATGAGTAGAATAAAAAAAATGGAATTTCATGCAGACAAGTTTAAGGTGGCTAGCTCCCCCCAGTGGCCAGTCACAGAAAAAAAAACAGCCTAAAAAGAACAAAATGAAAAGAAAGTATTTTACTTACTTGTACATAGGCTACAGTAAAACATAAAATAAGGGGGAGGGTGGAAATACCTTACCTACATTAGACATTAAAACCTGGAATTGTAAAATATAATATAATCTGAGAAGCACAAAACTTCTTGGATTACCAACTTTTTCAGCATGCAAGGCTCTTCATAACCTTAAATCATTATTATATTTTATATTTTATAACTTACAGATAAAAAATATTTTATTCCCGTTTCTGGGAGCAGCCTAGTATCACCACATCTGCAATGCAATTCCAAAGACTGGATAATCAACACTCAAATTAAACTTTCAGTTTTAGTACAATGTTAAGGTTTCTATCTAGTGAACAATTAAGAGAGTGATTAAGGTTTAATTGCATTCTTAGTTCATTTCATCGCATAGCAGGCAGCATTCATCTGATCGCAGACTGCTCACTCATGTCTCCACTCTGTGATCATTCTGTTATATGATTTGAATAGTTGTGGATATTAACATATGTTGAAAAAAGAAAAAAAAAAAAACAAGAAAATATAGGCCTGTAGTTTTGCTGCTTAATTTATTTAAAGGTGACACAATAGTCTATTATACGTAGACCTACTATTTTTTATATTATGGTGAAATTATTGGCTGAAATGACTGAATCATACTTGTAGTTAACTTTACTCTTATTTGGTTCACCTTTCAAGTCACACATTTTTCATAATAATAATGTAGCCTAATGAAAATTGCCCACAATAGAACTTTCAGTAACCAAATTCCATCCGCTAGGCCCGGATAGCATCTGTCTACACCTGCATTGCAAATCGTTCAACAACCAGCTGCTGTGTTTATGTGAGTCGTGTGACGCAGTGCTTCTCTGTGCTCCTCATCCAATGCTAGAGCCACATGTAAATTAGCTCTCCTCAGGGGCTCAATAGCTCATTCGTCGCGGGTGTTTGTTTTGTGCATGGCTGAGTGACGGAGAGTGGATGCTATATGACTGTCATAATCTAAAAGCAATGTTTTATCGAAATGAGTGAAGTGATTCTAAAGGAGATTTTCAAGACCGTGCTGTGGTGTGTCATGGTATGTATTTGTCGCTCGCAAGTTTCATTCTAGTGCAGTGTTTGTGTCACTGGCGATTGTATTGCGTTGATGCTGTGCTTGTAAACATTCAGAAGAGCGGCGGGCATTTTACAAATAGGCTAGCCTACCACACAGTTACACATTTGCTATCGTATAACATTTTAATTTCGCATTTGTTTCGTTAATTTAGACTTTTAATTTTACTATCACCACAGTTTGTAGTGCATTACAGTAACCTGCTAAGCCACAAGCTTGTCAACTGTGTTCACTCTGTAATGATTCCATCAGTGACCAGTGGCGTTGAGACCTGTTGGAGGCGGTGACCAAGGCGTACTATTGCCAGAGGACCTGTCAGGTTTGAAATCGTATTCCTTTGATTCCTTATTTTCCTAATTTGGACTAGTTACAGAGGGGTGACCATGTTTTTACATTTTAAAGGGATCATTTAGCACCATGAGCTCACTCAGTGAAGGAGATGCTTACAGCATCACACCTGAAATGCCAGCCATGTTTGATGGCATGAAGTTGGCAGCTGTGGCAACAGTGCTGTATATTATTGTGCGCTACTTGAATTTGAAAAGTCCCACTGCGCCACCTGATATCACTTTCCAAGACACACCTCTCAACCACTACGTTCTGAAGTCTTGCCCCATCCTCACCAAAGAGTAAGTTTTCTGACAGATGCAAAAAGGCATCCAAATATGTGCCACTTTATTAGTAAGACTAAAAGTAGCCTATTTGGCATAGTTTTCTGTTTTTGGTTTAAGTTTTGCCTTTATATAATTGTTTTTGTCACTTTTTCTGCACAAGCAATTTCAGTCTTTGGCTGTTAACACTGAGCTATAATTGCCACATTGTACATATTCTGTAGATATATCCCACCCTTACTATGGGGGAAAAGTGGACACTTTCAAACAGCCTTGTATGGAAAGATGGGCCGAGTCGGATCTCCAAATCCGTGTGGGCTTCGGAAGTACCTTCCCATGCAGGATGGAGCAACAGCCACCTTTGATCTTTTTGAACCTTTGTCTGACCATATTACAGGGGGTGAGTGCTTTGTGTGGATTTGCCACCCTTATTGTTTCAATTGCATGTACTTAGACTTGTTATCCAAGTTATTTTAAAACAGGTTCATCATTAGTATTATTAATACAGATAATGTAGATGTAATTACCTCTTTACATGCTGTTAATGCTGTTTTGTTTAGAGGCAAGCAGACCATGATTCTTGTATTTTACCATCTTATCAGTTCTGTTGCTGGAATATTCAATCCAGCCTGTGATGAAAGAGGGTTATTTGATGCCCTAAAAGTCTAACCTTTGTTTACAGATGACATTACCATGGTGATATGCCCAGGGATTGGCAACCACAGTGAGAAGCACTACATCCGCACCTTTGTGGGTTACTCCCAGAGCCAGGGTTACAGATGTGCTGTCCTCAATCACCTGGGAGCGCTGCCAAACATTGAGCTCACCTCACCCCGAATGTTTACATATGGTAAGTGATTTGCTTTATTGATCTTATCAGACTGGGATATATCACAATTACACACATAGTGAAAACATTGGTAGTTCATTTAGTGCCACCTCTAATTTGATAATTCAAACAAATTTTGTTCAGTGTTTTGAAAGATTAAAAAGGTGAGATGTGATTTAACCAACTGTAATGAGAAAGATGGGAAGTAAGTTAGTCAGTCAATTACATGCTACTGCTCACACCTCTGGAAGGTTGCACGTGGGAGTTTGCAGCTATGGTGGGCTACATAAAGAAGGCATTCCCCCAGACACAGCTTATTGTGGTCGGCTTCAGCCTGGGAGGCAATATTGTCTGCAAGTTTCTTGGAGAGAGCCGGACCAATCAGGAGAGAGTCTTGTGTTGTGTCAGCGTTTGCCAGGGCTACAGTGCTCTAAGGTGAGGAAGTGTCAACAGCACACTTTTAAATAGCATAGTAGCCTATAGCTGGGAACAGCAGTAGTAAAGATTCCATTTGCTGACGCTCCATTCAGGGCCCAGGAGACATTCCTGCAGTGGGATCAGTGCAGAAGGTTCTACAACTTTCTTATGGCAGACAACATGAAGAGGATCATATTATCACACAGGTATAGACATGCCTCGGCACAGAGAATCAGATTAATGTAATTTAATTGAATTGCTCCTTGCACCCTGCAACTTGTAACTGTACATACTACCCCTTTCATAGTCCAGTAGCACCTACTGCAAGAAGCAGTGGTGAAACGACTTAGACTCTCTTAGTCAATTGTGTTGCATAAGATGAGATAGCGTTTTTTTTGAAGATAGTGACTGCAACTACATTATATATGCATTAGAGAATCTGTGGCATAATTAGAATGTAATGCATGTAGCATGGAAAAGATATCATTTAGACTTTAACAATATTTTACATTTTGTAGGGGAAGCCTTTTTGGAATGAATTCAAGCAAAATGAAGGCTGCTGACCTGAGCCGCCTTTACACAGCCACCTCACTCATGCAGATAGATGACAGCATTATGAGGTATAGTAGCCATATTCCTGTTGCTGTTACTGCTATTGAACTATATCTTTAATATGCTAATTCCAAATGCCCTTACTGCACAAAAACCACATATATAGCAAACTCTTTGGTCTGTATGACAAATGTGATGGCTAACTATTTGAAAGAAAAGGAACAGTACTTAATTTGTTCTAAAATCATACACAACATAGGCATATGAATTATAAATAGCAGCTTTACAGTAACTTCAGCGGACTGGTTTTGAATGGCTAACATCCATTCGTGGTTTGTGTTGGCTGACATGCAACCAGTTATGTAATGACCAGAATATCCAATATGACCTATTTGGAGGCCATGGGAACTCATTTGCATTGCCATGACTGCAGCTGGGTCAGTGTGATCCTGAGGAGGAAGCAGTAGTTGGTTAGAGCTGGTCCTACATGTATATGAGGGCTTCTGCTGCAGCGATGTGAAAAGGTTAATGTGACATGCTCTGTCTGTTTCCATGTTCCAGAAAGTTCCACGGACACGATTCCTTAAAAGAATACTATGAAAAAGAGAGCTGTGCTCACTATATCTATAATGTACGTATGAAAGGTTTTCTTTCTCACTTCCAGTGCACTACAAGTTCCAGCATTACCAGGAGCATTATATTAAGTTGTAGTTTATACAAAAATGTTAATCAGTGACAAATATAATCACCATGATGCCATTTTCTAACAGGTCAATGTCCCACTCCTCTTGGTCAACTCATTGGATGACCCTCTTGTCCATCAGTCTCTGCTTACGATACCCCGGACACTTGCAGGTATGTATGAGCCAGTTCTGTTCTGATTGTACAGTCAACCACTGTATGAGGGCTCTAATAATTTGACATAGTTTCAGAAATCATAGCATTTTTCAGTTTCATTAATGTGTTAGTATCATTTGATGTTTTTTTCTGATACTGGACTGAAACAGAACTAAAGTTTTGATCAGCCTAGAGATTAGGGCATTGTGTTTGTATTTTATACAAATGAATGCAAACATGGTAAAAGACAATGTAGTGTTTAGTTTGTTTCTTTCTTTCTCCAAGTGTGTACATTTGGCAGTAGGGTTTGTTGGACTTCTGTGGGTTTCAGTTTCAGTTCATTCAGCTGGATTGTGGCAGCAGCAGCAGCACCTCTGCTGAATTGGTGGCAATTAATTTGGAGTGGAGGAGTCTTAATGGCTGATCGTATTGGCAACATTGTGTGGGAACATCTCATTCAAGGATCTGTCTTTTGCGTGCACTGTCACGCGCATGTCCTCGTTGTGCTAATGGCCCTAAGCTCCTGTCTCTCTCTCTCTCTCTCTCTCTCTCTCTCTCTCTCTTTCTCTCTCTGGTCTGCTGCGGCTCAGACAGCCGTGCTGAATTTTTCAGGGCCATGCGATCCCTCCCCTGTGGGATTTATTTATATGAGGTCTTGGCTCTGCTTCCTGCTCATCCATGGCCCCAGGGTTGGTCAGAGGAGCACCTTATCACTCTGTCCTAACATTCTACCTCCACATTTCGGACATCTCCCCGTCCAGCTTAGAGCTTCCGTGCCAGTTTCTCTCCTGGCATCGGCCCCCAGTGGCCGTGTAGGTTGCATCACACACTGTGTACAAACACCATTCCTTCAGGCAGGCTTGAAACCAGAGCAGTGGCTAAACCCAACAGAGCGGCCCGGCGTGGTGATTGTTTGCTGTTTGTGTTGATGACAGGCTGGCGCCATGGTGGCGTGGCCCATTAGCTGGGTGGGAGGCACCAGGGAGTGCCATCTGCCCTGTCTGCTGCAGGGGGTGGGGGGGGGCAAGCAGAGCTGTGTCAGAAAGAGTGACTCAGCCCTGGGACTCTCAGCACCACACCAGCTGTCTGCGTGCACACTTCTGGTCTTCCACACTCCCAGCCTCCCCGCTATGCTTAGCTCAGCTCAGCCTTGCTCTGAGCACAGCGTGGGCCGTGACTCCATCTGGGTCTGGGAATTAGCCATCGGTCAGACGGTGCTCCCCTACTAACCTACTTTTACAACCCAGCCAGAGGCCACAGTCTGACGATGACGGTGATAGTAGCAGAGTGTCGGGTGAAGCCAGGTCATGATTTGGCTGTGGTGGTGTGTGTGTGTGGGGGGGGGCATATCAGGAGAAGGCATTCCTGAAGTCTGAGGATGGATGGATGGATGGGTGGCCAGTGTCTGGCATTGCTGACAGATTCACCACAGTGTCGCATATCGTGCTTGTTTGGCTTCTCAGTTTGCCGGCCACAGATCTGCCTGGACATTGAGATTAAGAGGGGGAAGATACGAGAAGTCCGGGAGGTTTTGGGTGTCAGAAAGACAAAGGGCCCTGAGGAAATGCACAGGTGTGACCAGAAATCGAGCCATTTCCTTCAAAAAGTTTTAAGAACAAATTACTCTAAACTCTAAGACTATTCTTTGGGGAGCCTAAATGTCAAAGTGCATCCTCCTCACCCCAACTAAATCTGCTCATCCCAAACAATGGGATCTTCTGGTAAACATCAATGAACCTGAATGCACTTGGTAAACTGAGATAAGCTTAAACCCCCACGACTGAGCCTGGCCATGTTGACAATCCTAGCCTGTTTCCCGCACTCATACTGTGATGGACTATTAACACCTTTTGCTCAGTCAGGCCCACCTAAACACAGTACCTATTTTTTCAGTCTTGTATTCTAAACATATTTTATATGTATACAATTTTAATGTGGTCATGTTTGGTGTCATTAAATGGTCGAACGAACAAAACTTTGAGATTAATGTCCCTTTTACCCCCCTTCCAGCTGTTCTTGCGTTTACAAATACCTTGTGATGATCAAAGGTATCCTATTTAAGATAATGCCAATATTTAATTACATGTAAAAAGGAAGTGTTTGTTTTGGTTGTATATTTAGGAAAAAGCAATAAGACCTAATCTTGGAGCTGTTAAAGCTGTTGGATAGCGTTTATACTTGTATCTCCTATCTCTGTTTACCAGACCCAGTTCTATTGGGCAGAACTTAAGTACTAGAGGATATACACCTAATTATGGTTAATGGTTCATTTCCACTCAGTGGACATTCTATAAATTGGAGTCAGATTGGTAAACTAATTCCTTGCTTAAATCTCATTAGTAAACTGAACAGATAGAGCTCTCAAAGGGACAAAGCAAAAGGCCTACTGCTCTATCTGTGCTACACCTCTACTTTGGCAGAGAGAGGGGGGCTACAGTATACAGTACATAATCAACATACTTACATAAAGCAGCCATCATAAACAAAAAGGAAAAAAGTAATCTCAATCTCAATCCCAGTAAGGGTGTGGTCTTTCACAGCCCCAATCAGTCCTAACTTACTCTGTAACAACCATTAAGTTGTATTTGTGCTTCTTAAAAGTAGTTTCAGTAACTGATTTGTAAGATCAACCAATGTCAGATTTGTTCATGGAATTCTCCATCTCATGGTGCCCTCTACAGAAAAGAAATCTAATGTGATCTTTGCCCTGGCGCGTCACGGGGGTCACCTGGGCTTCTTCGAGGGTGCTGTCCTCTTTCCCCAGCCCCTCACCTGGATGGACAAGGTGATCATCAGCTATGCCAATGCCATCTGCCAGTGGGAGAGGAAACAGCCTGCCTGCCAGACCACCTCCAGGAACTCAAAAAGCAAAGGCAAGGCCTAACTCTGTTAGCCTCCTGCATCACTTACTCACACTCACACACACACACAAACACACACACACACACACACACACACTTCTAGACTCTATGGATCCAGGAGGATATCCTCAGTAATAATCGTGTTTGGTTAGTGAGTTATTTGGACTGGTGCCTCTTAAAGTGTGATTATAGCACAAACAAGTGAATGGACCCTCAATCTGTCCTTATTTTTATTTATGTTGGGACGCTTGGTAAAATGTCACTAAAAACTAAATAAATATTTTAGTTACTTTTATTTTCAAAACATGCAAGACATGCGATGGATGCAACATATCAACTATTGAAACCAGACAAAAATATTGTTTTGAGAGAAATATACACTAACTTGGAATTTGCTACTTGCAACATGTCTCCAAAAAGTTGAGAAATGGCCAATAAAATGCTGTAGAAGTTGTATAATGCTAAAACAACACAATAAAGTACATTTTAAAAGTAATTATATTAACTGTCAGCATAAATATATATAAGAAAGACCATCACAGATTGGTTGGGTCAGAACTAAAGATCTGGAGACATTCATTACTCATTAATTACATAAAATTATTGAATTTTCCAAGATTGCATGTATACCATATCCATTTCTGTATTTTGACTGTTGAAAGCAGTTGAAAACTCAACCATGCAACGAGTACTTTTTAAGTAGATATGTTCAGAGGTTTAACAGTCTTATATAGGCTAGAGCTCCCTGTGGTTACACAAACACAAAATTGTTATTTTGTCTTGCATTCTCCAAGAGACAAGTCGTCATTCTTGTTTTAGTGGTCAGGACAAAAGAGAGCATTTATAATAATATGGGGGTGTAGTTAGGGCCTTGGTTACTCATCTGGAGAGTTAATGCTGAATAATATACAGGGTTTGGATACCATAAACACCCAAATATTATATGTTTTGAAGGACAGCCTTAAGTAACAAACTGCATTCAGTGCTAAATTCCAATAGGGTGGCTCCATCATAACGGTTACGAGATGCTAAAATAGCCAGCATGTGGTGCAGATCTGTCAAATTTTACACACAACAAAAATGAACATGATGAAGACCCATACAAGTTGAGCTACTGAAATCATGTCTAGTACAAGAAAGAACACTCATTTTATACAAAATTATCCTAGCCGTTAACATAATTAACTCTGAGGTGCTCAACGTTTTTGAGACATTGTCGCTGGCCTCAAATTTCAAATGACCATAAATATCCCATATAACAAAGAAATGTTTTCCTTGGACTATTCTCAAACAAAGATGATGATTGTATGATTTGAGAATTTTTTTTTCATTCACAGTTTACACAACGCCCCAACTTATTAGAATTGTTTCCTTCTGTTTGTTTTGTTGCGTACCAAATACAGCCTTTGGTAAGAATGGTTATAGCCACAACTTCATTTTGTGTTTTTGTTTTATGATTTGTTTGTTGTTACATGAGATATGTTTGCAGTCTGCTAACTACTGTGAATTGTAATATAGGTTTCATATAACAAGTCACTGAGCTTAACTCCAATAGGCTGCCCACTATTGCGGTTTAGGGCGCATACTTCAGCTAGACCTGCCTACAGTAGTTAGTGAAAACCGACACTAGTCTACACATCACTAGAGACGCCTGCCTTGTACACTCTTGCGTGACTTGTCCTCCTGTGAACCTCAGAGTTGCCTTACTGACACTCCCGTGTGCTGGCTCTCAACCGGCTGTCGTGTGGAACAGGTGCTCCATCTGCTGTTGTACTGCAGTCAAACCAAAATGCTCTCAGTCTTAGTCTAGGCTTTACCATTGAGTCCCACTTCACAAAAGTAGATTGCACAACGCACACTGATGAGAATATAGTACACTGATGATACTAGTTGCACATTTCTCCTGAATGTTGCACTTACATGTATGTGGGTTCTCATACTGAATGGAGGAGGAGTAAGTGATGAAATGAGAGATTATTTTCAAAGGATTGTGCAGGACTGGGTTCTTTGCCATTAGAGTATAGGTGGTTTCCACTAAAAATCAAGCAGGTGCAGTTTACAGTGGTTATAGCAGTTATAGCAGGTGCAGTAGTTATAGGTAACATTGACATCAGTAAACTGTTTTGGCAGATTTGGCAGAAAAGTAGCTTGTCTTTTTGTGACTCAGTGTTTTTCAAGTACTGTCAGATTCTGTAGAGAATTAGGTATCAGCTGTATTTAACTGATCGATCTACAAATTTAGCTCCATAATTAGATAATTATTCTGTTTCATGAAATGAATTTATTGAATGTTCTTTCAAGTTGCTGCTGTGCATTTGAATACTTTTCAAAGGATGTAATGTCATTCTCTTTAGAAAGTATAATGCTTATAGTGAAAAACATTTGAAAATAGAGAGAACTTTGTGATGGACAAACAACCAGCGCAAAAAGCATTGGTGTCAATGACATCTAATTTGTTTGTGTTGAAATTCAATGCCCAACAGAGATCATATGGTCTTACCTTGTCTTACCGTGTCTACGTTGTCTTTTGTTTGTTTACGACATAAATATATTCAAGGATCATAGTTTGTCTGTCGTCACTTAATGAAACTAGGATCCTCTAACCATTGTGTTTCATGTCTTTAGGCATTATGCAACTTAAAAGGAAATTAACAGGTCAGTAGTTGGCAACAATAAAATTAAGAGAAGGGAATTTGAGATTGTCATTGCTGTATTGTTCCAGTAAGTATTTAATGTCAGTAACCAGCTAAAATGCATTACAACAAAGTATTTATTCTTGGTATAATTACCATTATTGAGCCTTATCTTTTGCAGATGGTATTGTGTAAAGTTACCTCTTTTGCAGATGATACTGTGTAAAGTCACATTCTGTCCCTTTTTGATGATGTAAACCTCCATAGAAAGTGGTGTGTAATGTATGTATTATGCAAAGACTGGAGGATAAAGCTCTTCAATAAATTATTTTCATGTATAAACCGCTTGTCATTTTTACAATTTACAATAACAATGTTTAATTTTTAGTTTGCAGCAATTTATGTGATACTGTAACTTTATCATCCTTGTCTGAGTGCTCCTCAGAAACAGTTAATTTAATTAAGAGTTCTGTCAGAATTTGAATAAAACAAAATTCCAAAACTTTTCCAACTGTATCCAAATGGATATAATTTACTGTAGCTTTGCCACTGCTTTACACTAAAGAAACACCTTTCACCTTGTTTGATAGTACACTCCATTTGCATTTAGCACTTTTAGCAATAACTTAGGCCAACATCTGTATATACAGTTTATTGTACACATACTTGTGTAGTGCTTGTTTGTGACATTTAACACTCTCGGACATTTATACTTTCTGGATACACACATTTCCCATTGGAGTCAAATAAAAACAAAACAAAAGAACAGATAATTGGTCTTGATGACATCACTGTCTGGACAAACACATGCTGGGAACTTTGACACTACTGGGATGCATGTTGGGTATCATTTGTTCTAGAGAAAGCCACTTAGCAAAAAGGAGCGACATAGGAAAGGACTTCTTCCTCAGTCCTTCGTGGTGTTATGGATGATAAAAATGTCTTCAGTAAAGCCACTAGATTAAGTGGCAGTCAGGTCCCTGATAGGGTTTAGGCTACGTGGCTCAGAAGCTAACTAGCTAGCAAAGGTTATGAGTGGATTATTAAGGCACTGAGTGAATTCAGGAGAAGAAAGGGAGCATGTTGGTCAAAAATATTTCTTCTGAAGCTCCCGCTCACTTCATTCCATTGCACTCAGGCATAGATGTTTGTTTTTTTACACAGTTCACATTAAACTACACTTTTCTGAAAAGGAATTCCATAATATGATTTCTCCCCAGGGGTCTGTGTGTGTGTGTGTGTGTGTGTGTGTGTGTGTGTGCGCTGTGTGCGTGTGGTCCCAATGGTCATGTTCAGTCAAACAGCTTTGCTGATATGGCCTTGCCGTCATACTTGGAACCTTTCCCGTCGAACTCTGAGGGCAGAATGTCAGCATCAAATTCCTTGTAATAGTTGTCCAGCTCGTCTCCATGGACAAACACCTGTTGGAGAAAAAAAAGAGATGCTGGTCAGGGAGGGTGCAACGAGTGTTCACTGGCCCATATGCTTTTTAGAAAATGAACAGCACAGCCTCATCATAATCTGGGAGAATAGCCCATAATCTACTTTCATTACACCTAAAGCTCATCAGTAAATTGTGCTGTTTTTCTAGGCTAGGTGATTCGCTCCATTTTGTTCACTATTTTTTGCATGTTTCTGAATGTGTACAGTAGATGTATGGTCAGTGAACCATACTTGCTGAACATACTGTATCACCTGGTTATGTGAGGTGAAATAGTTCAATCAGTATGTTTTTTTTTTCCAGTGGTTCACTTCTTGATAGCCAGGTGTTTATGCATGTGTTTATATTTTCGGTAACTTACTCTCTCCAACAGTTTGCCCTTCATCAGGGGCTTGACCACATTGTAAGTGGTGGTAAAGTACCATGGCTGATGGATGAAGTGCACTGCCTTGAAACGGGCTGGGAAGGAGTCCTACCAAACAAAAACACATTTGATGTTCTCTTAGTAATGCGTTGTTTACGAAAGAAACAATCTTTGTGCCGTTAAATGCATCATTCAGATAATAATGAACACATTTCATAATAAAACCATTTTTATGTATAACCACTAATGTGCATTAATAGTACTTTTGTTTCAACTTCATACATAGATTCTGCAAGATAAATACAGCATTTGGGTGAAGAGGTAGGCTAACTGTATGCTGATGTGCAATGTAAAGTTTTGAACACACACTTGATTCATGATTTACAATGTTTTTTGTGTGATTAACAATTGCTTTGTAGCAATGATCATTTTCTATTCATTTTCTATTTTGATTTTCTATTTCAAAATGTTACCTGTAACATGTCCACCATTTTCTTCAGCTCAGTAGGTTTGATGCCTGAGGCCTGCTGCATAGTGAACCCTTTGAAGTTCTCAATAATGCAGAAGCCATTGATCTGAGTCTCTTCATTCTCCAGGAGTTTTTCCAGGATCACACAGTAGGCCCTCAGGATCTAGGGATTGAGCACACACACACGCATACACACACACACAACACAAACATTTACCTTTTTTTATAGATTAATATACACAAGTGATTAACGCTCTATATACAGAATGTGCATATAGACGTACCTCATCGAAGGTGATCTCTTCGTAGTCCCAGTTCTCAATATTGAAGAGAAGCACCACACGTCCGTATTTATCTCTGCTGGAGAGGATGCCGGGGTAGCCAGCTTCAATGGTGCTCCTCACAGCCTCAGGGGTGAGGTTCTCAAACAGCTCGGGGTAGTCGCGCCTGAAGCGTACATAACCTAGCCATGCAAAAGCATAGCAACATCACTATGTGCCAGTATTGAAATACTATTAAAATAGATAGTTGGATCAAAGATATATCAACTGGCTCTGGTTGTAGATTTATATGTATTTTGGATTATCTGGATTATCTTCAGTTCTAATTGATCTGAAATGGAATTAGAATTACAACAACGGCATTTCTTTGTGCATAATATCCAGGTTTATGGTAACAGTACTGTAATCTGTACTAGTATCTGTACTAAGAATAAGTATACAAAGAACTTGTTAGTGGCCAAGTGATGGTGCCTTACCCTTCATGAGTTCATAAGCTCTGTTCACGTCATACTTCCTGGCCCGGATAAACCTGAGTAGCACGCCATCAGGCTTCTCCCCAAAGGTGTCAAGCACACCCTTCCCCAGGTCCTCTCCACCTTTGTCTTTAATGATGCCTCTCAGCTCCTTCACGGAAGACACCCTCTTCTCATCTGTCTCATTCAGCTCATCCTTTGCCTGCTCAAGACGAACATCTGTGAGTCTATGCTAGACGCCACTCCGTCATTTATCCTAACTATGACAGTATTTATAGTGTCATAGATTTTTGGACAAACGAAGCAAACATAACACCAATCAAAGAACAGATAACATTATGAGGTTAAGAGGTAAGCATAACACTGTAAGCATAACTAGTTTTATTATATAATTTCATGAACCCGTTCACACCTTCTGCATGGTGTGGTCAGGAATCTTGGCACAGGGCCCAAACACGGGTCCATGGTCCTTGACCGTCAGGTGCTCAAGTTTGGCACGGAGGGCCTGCTCCTCTTCAGAGACCATACGATACGTTCCACTCTGGATGGGAGAAAACGTGCACATGTGAAAGAGTGCTGGTGAGGAGGTGGGGGTGGCACACGACCACAACATAACCAAAGCCTCTCACGACTCAAGACCACTGGAGACACACTAATAGTGGCTTTAATCCTGGCCCTGAGCCCAGCCCAGGGACCTTGAGGGGGGACTCGCATCAATAGAGCCCAGTGTAAGGGTTTCATAATCTGCCTCACATGAATGCAGAAAAGCCTGGTAAACCTTTGTCTGAGATCAGAGATTAGTGGCCAATGCTAGCAACCGTATCATTCTTTTAAGACCTGCCCTGCACATTGTACATATCTTTAGACCCTGGTCCACGTGAGGGAAATCAGTGTTTTTAAAATGTAAGGTAGATGCCGACCAAAGGGGAAAATCACATGACAGTATTATGTGGTAATAACAAGGGTATTGTGCATCAATACCTTAACAACACAAGGTAAATCATAAACAGATTTATTAATAAAAATGTAGTAACCTGTGGAATTTCTAAATCAATAGCTAGGCTAAGCACAAGACAGTATAGAACATTGACCTGAATTGACCTGGAACTAATTCTTCTTTTTCAATCATTCATACCACCCCATTGCAGAAGGGCATTATAAAGATTATATAGACGGGATTTACTCACAACAACAGCCATGTCTTCAGATCTTCCGAATACTGTTGACTTCACTATGAACAGAGGAGGACGTTGTTGAATTGCTTTGACCACATGAGAACAGCACAGTGCCTGTTGCTCCCTAACAACTTTCAAGTCTTTTTCCCCTCAGGAAAAAACTCTACTCAGTGCTTGTGGAGCAATCAGTTATGTTTATAGGGTTTGGCAGAATCACAAAAAATGTCATTAAAATGTATAATTATAATGGCACCACTTAATGGTAATGATACAAAAAATAGTGACCATATTTTCCCTTAAAATACTGTACTAGGCATAAGCAAGCAAGCAAACAAACAAACAACAAAGTCTTTAGAACCTGCAGTACAGGTAAAAGGGAATTAAAAGAGGTATTTATCCACAGATGATATACTGAGATTTACCATGCACCAATTTCTGAGATGACATGTAGGCTGATTGCGGTGGAGTTTCTATTCCTTCATAGCTTTATTCCCTAATCTAACATCTCCTATTCTTGCATTGCCCCACACTTGTCCATACCCAGAGCAATAACAACATAATCTCTGACCTCGTGATCTCTATCTTCACCTAATGGAATACATGCATAGCGACTATTTTGACCAGAGTACCAATGTTGCTAGCAAATGTTTTGATTTCAGTGGGGATCCAGAGCATAGGTCACTGCAGTAACATACTAAAACTATCAACAATTAACATTTGAAATTGACTGCCATTCTTAGAGAATAAAAAGGACAATTGATTTAATACTGACAAAACATAATTTGTATAATGTCATTGGTAGCAGTTATACAGAATATTCCTCAGTTGTGTGAAATACTCACCTGGGTTTAGACAGGGATGCTGTAGTTGGTCCTCAGATCCTGTGAACAGCGAGGCATGCGATTGAATGATTTGTAGTGTTACCCCTGGTAGGATTAGTGACGTCATATGAGATTATGCAGATCTGATTTTTTCTGATAATCAGAAAATATACAGAAGGGCACAGGAAAAGGAGAGACAACCCATCACCTTGCAACCAATCAAAAACCAGATAGAAAAGAAGAGGTGTGGCAGAGAACTCCATTAAGGAAGTTGATTTTAAAGTGAATAGGAGATGTGTGTGTGTGTGTGTGTGTGTGTGTGTGTGTGGGTGGGTGGGGGAGGGGGGGCTTACTGTGAGTATCTGGATTCCAAAACTTCTTAACAAGAAAAGTAGCTGTTGTTGCTCTCCCTGAACTGCAATGTGATTTGCTAGTTTAGACAGCTGTTCCCCCTTCACATGTGAGGTCACGCATTTAGGTTGTAAAAAATGCACTCCAACACACACAGATATAAATATTGTGCCAAAGATAATATTTGCCTTTACAGTTCCTGAAAATGATTGAAGATTATGAAATAATGATAATTCAGTCATGGACATTCTTTTTTCCTAGGCATTAGTCAAATCATATCACTGGTTTTCCAAAGGATAAAGTCTTTCAGTGTGAAGGAGTAAAAGGTTAGGCTTTGAGCGACATTATGATGCAATACTGTGCTAATGTTGAGGATGGTAATTTCCATCCATAACATACAGGTCTTCTTATATTTACACATATCCCCTTTCCCACACATGGTAAAAGAAATCTGAAATACTGACGTCACCTCACCCCTGCACGTTTTTACTCAAACCATGGGTAGTGAGCCTGGGTTAATCTTTTAAATAAGACTTTAGCCTCTCAATGATGGGCTCTGTGCAACCAAAGCAGCAGGATTGGCAACACAATGCTCTGCTCTGTGCTCCCACTGCAGCTAAAACCTCCCTAGTGGTCAAGACATTCACCAAAACACGGTCAATAATCCAGTGCTAAAACTGTTCGCAGCCTTGAGTCATTGTCCCTGTTGCAATGTGCCATGAGGTGAGGTCGGGTCTCACGACTGGAACATCTGCCAAAAGATTGTACCACCACTTGATTGTACTGGAGAAAAGTCAATAGGCCTATTTAAATATACTTTGCCCCCTTGAAATGAGTACTCTAGGCAACTACTCACTTGTTCAAAAACTCATGTACAGTAAGTGAAAGGCCTGTGTGTTCCATGACATGCATTGGCCATCTATGAGTTGTTCGGAAACAAATCATGCAAATCTGGCAAAAGCTTCAATGAGACCAGCAGGTCAAGTCCGCTTTTGGCCCCGTGGTAATCACGTTATTTCCTCATCTCCACATTAATCTATACAGGCTGGATTTAAGTAACTAACACAGGCTGTGGTGTGGCTCTTGTGCAATTTCGTCTTCACTGCGCACAGAGTACCTTTTTGTCCCAGCTAATGCTTGGCTTGATCCAACGATTCATATGGTCCATCGGTGGACTAATGAAGAATTGCTCCACAATGCATAGACGTTATATAGATAGGACACATAGCCAGATGAATTCAAAGACTTCTGTTGTGTCATCAGATATGGTCAAACAGTAAAAGGTTTCTCAGATCAGTGTTAAACAATGCTTGTTGTCCCTATAGTCATACAGAATACACAGTATATTAAGTAGTAACTTTTTACAACCAACTTATATTTTCAAAGGTTCAGTTTATTTGTCTCATACACTGACATACTAACATAAGACGTAGTAAAATTGCATATATTAAGTGTTTTGTTCGCAAGCATGTTAGTATGGCAGTGCTGATACAGCATAATAGCCTGTAACTACTGTATGGTGTATGCTAGGGGCTGCTCTGTAATATAGAGGTGGAGCTCCCATGTCAAAGGGCTGGCTGTCATCATTAGATTATTCTTTTAAAGCATTTCAAATTTTCAAATATTACTCCACACAATTACAGCAATACACGTTTATTCATAAATTACCCTATAAGTATCTTCCAGAGCACATCATAATGTTTTAAGTAGCACAATAACAAAATGTTTAACTTAACATTTAGAGTAGAAACACCATTATCATGAATTCTCAGTATGGTCTCTCATTACAAATGTAAAAGTAGACATTTATCAGACATAGCATTGTGTGAATAGCTACATGTCTAGGAGTAGCCATTTCAGTTTTTTATATTTCTTGTTTAAGTTTCAAAAAGTTACTGAGGTACTGTTATGACAGAGGGTTAGTTTTAAAATGATTCTACAGTAATTTAGAGATGAGGACAGATCTGGTGCACTAGGTAGTCACTGGCTTATCAATACAGCATAGAAACTGTACTATTCAAGCGGACGAATGGACAGTTACAATTTCTGTTGCTATATGCTGAAGTAGACAAAGAAATTGCATATACAGTACTCAATCATCTTCAACACCCCTTTGCAAAGGGCAATCTTAGTGGAGCACAGGGTTGGTTTACTATGCGTTCTTCCAGGCTTAATAAATTAACGCTAGCAGACTAATTTGCCAGCTCACTGGCTACAGTCCATATGCTCTGGCCAGTACTGGTCCAACATATAATGACCAAGTGATGGGTCAGGGTCAGACTGTGAGGGTGCCCGATCCTCTGCAACCTTCTGCTCCCATTGCTCCCTCACCAGCTTGTAGAGGTCCAGTGCAGCCCGGGCATCTTCTACTGAGGAGTGTCCCTTCTTTCCAACCTGACACAGAGACCACAGAGAGAGAGATCAGCTATAAGAAGCTTTGCAGGCCTGAGGAAAAAAGCCCCAGCGCTAACAAAGTAACATTGGGATGGCACTTGTGTGGTATAAAGCTGATTGCCTAAAATATACAAGTTGAGTCTAGCAGGTCGTGACAGATCCTTCAAATGTTCTTATTGGGGAAATTAATACTAAACCTGGGTTAAGACTGAGACTACAAGTTAGTCTATGACGCTCACTGGCGATAATATTTCAAACACCATTCATCTGAAGCCAAATTTTAAAAGAAAGGGCTAAACACGGGTACCAAAGGTGAACAGCAAAACACTTTACCTGAATATTTCTGTTGAGAAGTTTTCGGGCTAGACTTTTGAGTGATGCACCACTTTTCGAAGGCAAGCTACACTTCTGTCGAAGTGTTTGTGAAAACAAAGTATCTCTGATCATATGCCAAGGGTGAAAGAACCCCAAAGCGCTAAAATCATTGTGAAGAGCATGGCCAACAACAACCTTGTCCTTAATGAGGGATACAATCTGAAAACAGAAACACACACATACAGAAAGCATGTTAATACTATGCCATTACAACATTTTATATATTTTTTAATCGACATGACAAACCTCCACACATACACATGAAGAGGCCTACCTCTGTCCTGGCCTTTTCAAAAGAAACTGCACACTTGAGGTGCTCCTTTGTAATTCCACTCCAGCGAGTGCGGTAGTCTGTGACAGGATGATTTGGTTGAATATACTGGTCATACAGTACTTCACCATCATAATCCAACACACTACAGCGAGCCAGCTCACTGCAATGGCCTTTAGGTCCCGTACCCACCATCTCACAGTCCAGAGCCACAATTTTGGCAGAGCAGCTGCCAATGCTTGGTGAGCTTCGGCCACTGGAGGATGGGCTAGCCTCAGAGGCAAAACCACTGTCTAACTCCCAACAGTCACTTAGTGAAAGAACCCTTTTTTCTGTATTAGGCTGATCAGCACAATCTTGGACATCTGTGCTTTTACTGGATATAACGGTGGAAGTGTCAACAACAGAATCAGCTGCTGAAGAACATGCAATGTGTCCTTTAACCTCACACTTTCTCGGTTTCTTTGCAGAGTGAGTGGAATCATTTCTTTCGGTGGCGTCATCTGGCTGTGGTATGCTTTTTCGCTTTGTTGGCTTCCTCTTCTTGTATGGTTTTGTAATACTATAGGTAGGGTTATGTGTCCGAGGCTGTCCCCCCAATGGCCCCCAAGGGGAACGTTTTCCACGTGTGATATCTGACACAGACATTTTCACCGTCCGAAACTGCTTATCGTTACATCTACAAATATAAAGACGATGCCAGGATTAGTTACATTTGTTTTGTTTATTGCCAGTTACATGTAACAAGACCGACAGAACTCCACATGAATGTATCCACCAATATCTTATTTTCTTCCTGCGTGACTGTCTTTTCAACGATGTACTTGTTCACATGAACGATAATGCGTACACAAGTGATCGAAAACACCATTACACGATGGCATTTTGATATAAATTCAACACCTCACGTTATGGCATCAATAATTACTTTGTACACATAGCATAATCATAGCATGTTCGGCATAAATTAGCTTCACCAATGCTAGCTAACATTAGCCATTCTAAATGGTATCGTTACAAGTCGTTAATTTGACTTGATACCCTTTCTAATAAATCCATCGTAGCCTACATTTCGGCTATTTACTTACAGTACAACTGACAAACAAAGCAGGATATCAGAATTTACTCATTTGGTTTAAAGAACATACCATAGCAGGCACGTGGACCCGGTCAGACAGCCGTGAAAGGTGGTAGGACAAGTCCCGACAAGTCTTTAAAGCAAGGCGGTGATTGGTCCGTTCAAGCACTGCGCTGCAATCAACAACATTGGTGGAAGCATAGACTGTCTATGGGTGGAAGCATAGTAGTTTGTACAACCAATCACAAACACATCTGACGTGACGTCTGAGGCCTTGCTTGCCGTGCGAACGCTTTGAATCTATATTAATAGATCCACTATAAAGATGTCCCATGAAGAAATGGGAATCGTGGGTTTTTAATTGTCAGTGGTTAGAGACCGTTTTTCAAGTGTATTTTTGTTGCGGTGGATTGCAGCTTGTGCAATTACTCTGACAATGGAGATGAACAAGAAGAGGAAGTTAAATTTACTGACAATATATCTAGGTTAAATGCCACATTTGTGCAAAAGGGATGTCTTATAGCAATATCTTATCCATATGTTAAGGCATTACCGTGGCGTGCATAATGGCTAATCCTGATGTAAGGATTTAAGATTACTTACTTACTGCTATTAAAGCATAGCAAGTTGGTTCACTTTAACTTTTGTCACTTAACCTCTTCAGTAACAAAAACACCTAACTGCTCCCCATTTATCAAAATGAGTTACAAAAGCACTTTCACATTTGTACATTCATCACAATAATTTCACTCCCAACGTCTCCATGAGATTATCATTTCCAGTATTCATAGAAATGTACCACCTGAAACTACCTTACATAAGCATGGTGCGATTTCATCCTGTTGAATATTTTTATTTAGATGGCCTTAGTAAGCATTTGAAGCTGATATGACGCCTCGAGAAATGAACCTTTTTGCAACACATTTTGGTGAAAAGCTTCAGCAAAGCCTCATCTTGCCATCTCTACTTCACAGTATAGTTTTGCATCTAGCCAGCATTTTCTGCAAACAGGTAGGCTAAATGTATGGAATGTATCACTTTAATTGTCATTCGAGTTCAACAGATTCAACGAGTTCTAATGTTGCATTCCATTTTTTCATAGCGGAGGATGACTACAGAGAAAAGTAGTGTATATAAAGCTGACATCAGGCACACACATCTACAACTTCCTGTATCTTCACAACTCATATTCAGGTTTACATTAGCTTTTGCCATCTACCAAGGGAGATAAAAAAAAAAAAAAAAAACCTTAAAAGCTTTAACTTTGAGATACCTGCAAATACAATAAGATACAGATTTATCTTGCGGTAGCAGATATAAGTTACAGGTTTGTGCCTGCTTCAAATTTTTATAAGCCTTGGTGATTTCAAATTTACAGACCAGCCATGCTGCTATTACTAAACATTAAAGTCTGTACTTAGATGCTGGCAGATATCAACGGTCAGTCAGATCCCCTTGAAATTCTTAGCTTCATTTACAATACTAAAACAACCAAAAAAAATAAAATAATAATAATAATAATCTACAGCAAGTGAACAAAAAATTAATTGATTGTAACCAGTTTTTCAGAAAACATGGTGATGCAGAATTGGTTTAGTGGGCCTTTTATTTCACAATCCTTCCAAATGTACAAAATGAGACAAAATACAAAAGAAAACAAACAAACAAAAAAGAAAAAAGGGAAAAATTAACCTCCCCCGCCCCCCCCCCCAATAGGTTTTTTCCTCAGAAAACAAAACAATGAGTGACTGGAAACTGGTCTCATCACCAAAGTGCATTTCTCCATGGTTCAGAAGGAAACAATAATCTCGATTTCAAAAGCAGTCCACCTTACGAAGACCTTTTTTTTTTTTTAAAACCCATGTGCAGCCTGGCCATCACCACAGTCCAGTGTTCCCAGAAGGCCAAAGAGAGAGTGGGCTGCAGTCATGACTTGGATCAGAGCATTCTGTAGTTCTCTAGAAGATTGGAATATAATTTAGTCCTCCTTTCACAACTCTCCCTTGAGTGCACAAGGGCTGATGAAGCGTTTAAAGCTCCGACTTCTTCTTCTTCTTGGGCTTCTTCTCATCCTCCTGAACCACCACAGTATTGGTGGCCTCCCTCTTCAGATAGGAAATGAAATCACTGACCTCACGACCTCCCTGCAACAGGGACGATAAAAAAATAATTAAAAAAAAAACCACCACACACACACACACACACACACACACACACCAACAACCTCATAAATTAAAGCCTCTTCAGTATGCCCGTGCTAAATACAATAGAAATAACCAATCCAAAACAGCAGCACAATGATTAGAGGTGAACTGAAAACATACCTCATATTTCTTTGGACTATTTTTCTGTCCAGCTGGAGAGAAAAAGATTGTGGGGAATCTGAAAAACAGGTGTCAGGACATGAGCGGAGCGGGGGTTGAAAATGAAACTTATTTGAAGAGCATGTCAAACACTAACAGTGCTCCAATTCACGTTTCAGCAATCTGAATACCTAATTTAAGGGGGTCACATTAGCACCCGTAGGTAATTGAGTGCAAATACCCTGAAGGCACACTTCTAATGGTCAAAATTAAGTGTGGAATGATGTGGAAGACTTCCCGTACTCAAAGGACGACATGGCCTTCGGTAACACCACAAGCTTTCAAAACTAATAAACTGATTACTGTTCGTATGAGGAACTAATCATCGCATGAAACTAAATTCAATACTGCTCAATAGGTTACAATCCTAATTTCTAGCAACTGCAGTACAAACTTCATTTGGGACAGCCCTAACCAATTAACATGTTAGGAGAGTGCAAGTGTGCAGTGCTCTTGGTGTACTGCATAGGTGTCAAACTCTGGCCCGGGGGCCAAATCTGGCCCTCTGTGTAATTAAATTTGGCCCGCGAGATCATATCACATGTGTATTAGAGCTTGCCCGCCATAGTGCAAACACCTCTAATACTAAGTCCCTGAATGCTTTGTTAGTGCAATGGCCACTCGGTTGGGACCACCAGTGACACCTCCTTTTCTGTTGACAGTCATTAGCATCAATGCTACCAGTCAGCTTGGACAAGCCTTAGACACCTCTCCTCAAACATGACAAAACGAAAGATAGAAAACAGGAGCTTTCAAAAGAGACTGGAGGCAGATTGGCCCACAACTTTGTCCCAGTTTTTAATTTTGGCCCACTGTTCATTTGAGTTTGACACCCCTGGTGTACTGTATTGAAATGCACTCCTGGATTGGAACACACTGCAGTATTTTTGTCTAATTTCGGTAATTTTTGTCTTACCCCCGAACTTCATAGTTTGAGGGGACATCATTAGCTGTAGCATCCATCTTGGCAATGACGATGTTGGGATCATTGGCGAGCTAGAAGACACAAAAGGAGGAAAAACAGGGTTTATGTAGTCAATGGTAAGAGCACATAGAAAAATATTCTGTCAGGTTTACATATCACGACAGTCCTATACATCAAAGCTTTGAAACATACAGCTAGCTTTATGAATCAGACTACCAAGTCTCAATTCTTAGTGTTGCGGAAACCTCAATTACCACTTTAATACATTTCATAATGATTTCAGTTGTGTGGTAATCACGTTGAATAAAACAGGAAAAAACTAATCTACAAATTCTAATTTTAAAATGTAATACAGAATTTAATTAGAAATAAAATGTCTTAAAACTTATTTATTTGACCTCCAAATAAAAGTCAAAGTTGGCAATCTAGTGTGCATGACTGCTGCTGTTGTGTTCCTTTTCAACGTCATGTTGACTTGCCAGCCTCAAGACACACTGCATGGCATGCCATGACTCTGGTCCAATATGTTCATTTTTATTTTGTCACTACTTATCGACCTGTTGCAGTTGGCCACATTAAGCACACATGGCTGGGCTGGGACACACAGTTCAGGTGCATCTCTTGTTTTTAATGTAAAGCAACGTTTGCGTATGTCTATGGCATGAAGCAGACCCAGGTCTTAAATGTCCACTGCCCATGTGAAAAGCACATCTCCGGTGTGGCTCTAGTCATGCGGCAACCGCGCGTCATCTAGGATTTCAGAGTGGAGATTTCACACAGTTCAAAGTGTTGGCTACCCTAACATGTGCAGAAAGACACCAGGCTACTAGAAAGACACAAGGCTTCTACAGATATAACCAATGAGACATAATGAGAGGACAACCATTTTAAACCCAGATTAGCACTACGACAGTGCCAACAGCAGCAGTTCGTCACCCTGACAGCCAATTGCTGTTTGATTTATTTATTTAAGTTTTAATTGTAGTTATGTAAATCTTGACTTTGATCATTTTGTGTGTCTGATATGCTTTTCAACATTTACAGTATACTACCCACCTTTTCTCCCAGTTCATTGTATTTGGGCTCAAGGTTCTTGCAGTGACCACACCATGGTGCATAGAACTCGATCAAAACATCCTTACTGTCATCATTCACAATAGAGTCAAAGTTCTCAGCCACAACAACCTGTAGAGTGAGGCAGAGAAGGTTTCATTAACACCACACCCAATACCACACTAAACATATGCCCACTACTGTCTACACACTGTGTTGTCACAGCAGCATTTCCATTTAAATATCAGTAAAGACAATACAACTGCAACAGCAGAAATAACTTAATGTATTATCAGATTCTCTGTGTATTAAATATTAGCGTTGTCAATATGTCCGGTTTAGTTAGGAGAATGATAAATCCAGGCTCTTTCAATACCAGACAACCCACCCGGAATAGGCCTAAATGCACTTTCTTTTGTTTGCCTGAGATAACGAAAGCAATGGGCTTTAACCCATTAAACTCCAAGTTCAATCTTGGATTGATGTAATCAGTCACTAAAGTCACTGGTAGAGCGTTTTTAATCCTAAGAAATAATGAATCTTAAAAGCATAATTTACTATCCATTATGTCCTTACCTTGACTGGACCATCATTGTTTTCAGGAATGGGTTCAGACTTCAAGTAGCGCTTAAGTGCTCCATCAAAGTAGGCCTGCAGGAAACGCTCCAAAGCTTTGCCATCACGGCTGCACAAGAAAAGTGAATGTCAGAATTTCATAATGCCATCCTTTAATAATATGGAATAATACAACAAAGTACACAGTGCGCACGCACACAGACACACACAGACACACACACACTTTCTCTTCAAAACTGTTACTTACGAGAACTCCTCTTGCATCACATATTTGTCGCCTTTGGCTGTGCGGATGCCTACAACAGGTATTTCTCCAGCGCTGCCATCCAGACCCATCTCTGAGAGGTCGTGGCCGAAACTGTTCTTGCTGGCCACAGCAAAGTTCAACTTTTTGCCCTGGTCAAGGAATCCCTTGGCAATCTTCATCACTCTGCAGAACAAGATAGACACTTAATGCTTTTGTTTACTTCATAAATCAAATCGAGGGAAACCAAAAAGGCATGAAAGCAATGAAGATGAAAACCGTGTCAGCAGCACATTTGGGGGCATGGGATGGGACAAAGCTGAGATAGACAACAGTGTTTCCCCTAGGATCTCATTGAAGGTGCGGCGGATGAGAGAAAAAAACTGCTAATCGGTGTTGTAACGTAACGTGAGTTCTGAAGGTGCGGCGGCAAGGCTTGAAGGTGCGGCGGGCCGCCGCAGTCAAATGTACATAGGGGAAACCCTGGACAACTTCAGTAGGGCCAAGAAGTTACTGGTTAGACAGGTAAAAAAAAATAAAAAATAATAATGTTTAACCTGTTCCTCCAGTAGTTGGAGCCCTTGGGGTTCTTTTCATAGTCAACATCGTAGTAGGCCACCAGCAGGTCCTTACCCCGCAGCAGATCCTTGTTATCCTCATTCATGTGTGGGCACATTCCAAAACTACAACAGAAAGGCAGTGAGTAATATTTAAATGTAAAGAAGTAATTCATTTTGAAACTATCAACTTGCAAACACCTCAAATGGGCTCGTCATTACAAAACTGTATGGCCATCACCAAGACAATTAGATTCTACCAATGACTGTGTGTGTGTGTGTGTGTAAAGGTAGGTGTGTCAATTATTTTACATCACAGAATGACAGCTCAGAGATCAACAAACTAAAGCTACTATGTATTTACTCAGTAAATATCAAGCTAAGGGGTTAAACACAATGTTCAGTAGAATGACTAATGTGTAGACTTACATGTTGTCTTGGATGAACCGCTTGATTTTGGCATTTGTGAATGTCCCTTCACTGAATTTGACGCTGCTGTCCTCAAACTTGTTGGCTAGAAGTGGTGGCCGAAAGAGCACAATACCCCTGCAAAAATGTTGCAATAAATCACACTCAAGGTGGCTGCTCATCTATGTCTGATGAAAAGAAAAAGTGAAAGCTTAAAGTGAAAGTAAAACTTACTCTCCATCAATGTCGTATTTCTTCAGCAGGTCCTCATTGTTGGTGTGGCCAAAGCGATAGGACTCTCTGAGTGCACTGGCCGACTTTAGGAACTCTGCCTGGGCTGAACTGCCACCATCAGCAAAGAAACCTGAACAAAGCAAGACATATCTTAATACAAGCTCAGCCACAAATTACTACAATGACTATGGATTGTAGAAGTGTCACATTTCATTTGCCTTAAGAAATGAAGGACCAATACAATGAACCACAGAACTTTGGCGCTTTCCTGTAATGGAATATGTATTCTTTTTGTTGGCCACATCTTACCTACAACACTTGCATCACGATCTCCAATGAACTTATCAAAATCTGCCTGTGTCTGCACCACCACTGACGCTGGGCCTGCTTGTTTCTTCAAGTGACTGACAATTCCATCTGAAACAAAGACACATAAAAGCTAAGTGAAACCATGACAAAGACATACACAGATATTAGACAAATGGTTAGCCAAGAATGCCAATCAACTACATGTGGCATACCTGCAGTGCGTGGTCCATCATAGCCCCCAGATTCCTCTCCATCTCTGAAGATCTTAAGAGTTGGGTAGCCACTTACTCCGTACTTACTACAAACATTGGAGTTGGCAGTGCAGTCAACCTAGAAAGAGGAGAATGGTGTTTTAGGAAGCATCACATATGCGTCAGTGACATAATTTCATAAATAACACACATGGGGAAAGGGCAAAACATTAAGAGTACCTTTGCAAGTGAGACAATTCCTTTCAGACGGGTAGCAGCAGCTTCGTACTCAGGAGCAAGGCGTTTACAGTGACCACACCTACAAAATGATAAAATATGAGGGTGAAACTTTGCTATATACCTTAGGTTTTCTTAAATGTATAGTAAGGTAGAGTGGGAAGTTTAAGCGAAACTTCCAGGGCCGTTCGGGTCAGTGTGGGCTAGTTACACTAAATCCACCCAACAGCTAACGTAAGCCAATCAGAGTAGGACAACGAAACTCTAGCGACAAATCAGAGTGTTACAGCGGATTGACGGCCATGCCCACAACTTCTCTTCTTCCTTAGCAGTCTTGCCAATGTTTCTTCAAGCTAACTAACTAGTACAAAGTTGCGTTTTTATCGGCACGCTTATCCAAGATACAAAATTGACTTGAAATACCTAAACGGGCGAAAAATGGTCATTTAAAGGCATTTACAACGCGTTTCACCAGTTACAGGTTGGAAAGGGTGTAACGTTAACAATTAAACCGTGTACACCAAGAATGGCTGGATAAGTGCTTGTGGGTATCAAGTTAATTAACGCCAGCAGAAGCAAGTGGCGTTACTAAACGCCACTTACTAAACATGTTACTAAAAGCGACCTTTCCATTTAATTAATCTGTATGAGACACAAGTACTTTAATGAAACCTCTCCAAAAATGATATGACATAACTTACGTTAGCTATGAATCAGTATGAATGATACGCCATGCTAGCACTTAGCACTGACTTGCTAATTGTAACTTTGAGATGGAGGGACTGACTTATCTCAGGTAAAACTACTAAACTAACGAAAGTGACATGAATATTTAACCGGTTGCGTTACTTGTCGTGCTCAAGTCATGGTTAACGTTACACCTTAGTACTGTAACGCGGACTAACGTCAGCCAGCTTTCAGCAAGCTAATGTTAACGTTAATGTATCTGGACTTTTGCCCAATTTGATCCGAAATTCGTCATATATAATACCAAATGATAACACTGTGCATGCAACATCACAAATTATGAAAGTAAAGTACCACTTTGGAAAATATCCGATTTAACGTAATCAAACTCACCATGGTGCAAAGAATTCCACGAGGATCAATTCGTGGTCTCCAATTCTGCTGTCAAAGTCATCATCTGTAAATTCGAGCACATCACTTGCCTGGGCAGCAACGGCGAGAAAAGCTGCAAATAGAAACTTCAGCATTGTTCGATGCCCGAGTGTCTCCAGTGTATACAACTGGGTTCACCTTTATGCAAAACTGACTTCAGGCCGTACAATCACAGGCACTTCCCAGGCCTAGCGATACAGACAGTGAAGGAAAAGAAAGTAGCGGCACGGATGTGCAAACCGGAGCTTCTCAGAGTAACTAAAGTGTGGCATCTCACCATTGGATTTTCAGTAGCGTCATCGTCTTTCAATCAGCCAATCACAGTGAGCAATACATTTCCATGAGGAAGCACAAAGGCCCATTTTGATTTTTATCAGAAAGATAATGAATGGGATTCATCTAAAATAATCTGTGCCCAAATCTAAACAAATTTCGATGAAACCATGCTAATTTGCGTTAAAGTCTATGAAATGTCACGTCACCAATTAATTCGATTACGAAATAACATGCTCACTCACTTCACTGATGATAAAATTGTTGTTATTCTGTGCTGCACTGATTTTGTTTTATTTACTTAGATTGCAATGCAGGGCATTGCCAGTCTGCCACACACAGCCTTGCCCACTGTGCAATAATAGACCTTTACTAATTTAACATTTAACAATGGCATTCTAAGACCGTGTTCCATTCTAAGAAATCTTTTTGACTGTTCTCTAAATTCAGTGGTAAGTAACCTTATGCTGAACTTAGTTCCAGCAGACATGGGGACTGAGGTAATTCACAGATTTACCCCTATTGCTATTACAGTGTTGATGCAGTAAATAAGACAAATTAAGTGGTTTTGAAAATGTGTGGCTCTACCCTTTTTATAACATTTTTTTTTTCAGGAGAAATATATTGCTAGAGCAGAGATAGTACGATCCAAACTCATCCAGACTTTTTATCTGATTGACCAATATCAAGAGGGTCAGCGGGGCTCTCCAAAGTACTGTATCCGAGATGTATTTGGTAAGTTTATATTTGAAAAATTTACATTCAACTTGAGCAGACATTTTAGGAGCCCTCCTTTCAGGTGGAGTGTGTGTGTGTGTGTGGGTGGGGGCGGGGGTAATATTGTGTACAGCAGGCCTATTTGGTCTCCGGCCTATTACTTTAACATTCCCCAATCTTTTCACATCTGGTCTGACTTTTTTTGTGGGGCAGATTCTAAAACATTCCAGGGAAAAGATTCCCACCAACTGGTCCGCTTCGAGATATCTCCTCAGGTGGACCGCTACATCACTATGGAGGACCGCAGACGAAGTCGCCTTAAGAATCGATACACACGTTTTCCTCCTGTCAACATGTTTGCTCACTGGATCATTGAAAGTATCCTCACAATATAGATGTTAATAATTGATATTTTTTTCTCTCATTCTCTTGAGTTAAGTCTTAAGTTAATCTTTGCTAACCTTTACCAACCCTAAACTTTCCCTCTTCTCCTCTATGTTAATTAGTAGACGTGGTGTTGATATCTAGTAGATATCTAACTTTAACTAATATGAAAGCCCATTGTAATGTTAAGAATATATATATAGTAAGGGTTTTTATATCCTTAGGCATCTGATTGTTATCTGCTCTCCAAGATATTTCATCCAGTAGGTCAGAAGTCATCGCTCAGTTATATCCCAGCAGTGCTGGGCAGTGCCGGGCAAAGCATTTAAGGTTTACATTAACTCAGCCTTAGCCTATCAATAGTCGATTTGAATCCTGCCTGATACCCTTGAGTAAGGCACTAATCCCTGCTAAATGCACTCTGAGCATTTTTCTTTTTTAATTTTGCCAACTTTCCAACCTTAACAAATATTTTTCAGGTCATCTTTTTTCAAATATTATTGTTGCACTCATTATTTTGAACACTATTATATTACAGATTCAAGCAGGTGAGGAACAAAAACTCATTCTAATTGAGTTGAATTGGACTCAGTTGTATTGCTTCCCTTGCCCTTACCGTTTCATCATGATGCATAATATGTACCCAGAGATATTTGACAACATGGACCCGAAGCTTGAAATTTTGAAAGTTGTTTTGGATATAATGGATTGGAGTATCCTAGCTATTTTTTTCCTGGAGATCCTGCTCAAATGGTTGGACAATTTCAGGCATTTTTGGAAGAGCACTTGGAATGTCTTTGACTTTGTAGTCACATTCTTGGTGAGACTTTCTATGACAGTACTGCATCAGTATTAGAGCACATTCACGGCAGGCAGTATAATAATTAGTCTACATGATGGTTGTTTTAGTCTGTTGTTCCCCAAATTAAAGCCATTGGAGGTGCAAATTCAAGTTACATTAAGATTATTGAATACCTGAGGAAGCTCCGTATTCTACGGGCTTTAAAAATGGTGTCCAGATTTCGTCAGATTCGACTCATTGTGTTGACAGTGTCCAAAGCATTCAAGGTATGGGACTGTGTCATTGATTATAATTACAGAATCGTTTCAAATCCAGACATATTAGAGCAAAGTAATTGATCATCTGCATTGCATTACAGGCTATGTCTTTCATCTTCATGCTTCTGTTGGTGTTTGCTTACATTTTTGCTGTTGTTGGAGTCATCCTGTTCCAGGGTTACACTCGCTCGGATGTCAGGGGTCTTGTATACCATGATAGTTTCAAGTGTGTGACTGAATACAAAGTCCCATCCAAGATGTTATATTAGCCCATTCTTGACTCTTTATTAATCTTATTGTGGCATTCTGCCATCGCTCTCCACCTCTACCTCTACAGGGACATTACAAATTCTTTCATCACACTTTTTATTCTATTTACGCTGGATCACTGGTATGCTCTTCTGGCTGATACGCGGAAGGTTCCAGAGTTGGACCCAAACATCTGTGGAATTTACATCATTCTCTGGCTGATTATCGGCGCTGTTATATTCCGTAACATTTTTGTCGGGATTTTAGGTTTGAATTTATAATTTCGCATCACATTAATGTATCACTGCTTTCTACATGAACAGATGATAAACATGTCTTTTTTTATGATTCACCTTTTAGTGAATAATTTCCAGGCCATAAGACAAGATCTATCAAAAGAAGTCCAGCAAATTGAGAATCAACAAAAAACTGATCACTTCAAAGCAGAGATTATACACAGGTTAAGATGCAGACATAGCATACTTTTTCTAGTCACAATAGGGTTTTGAATGCTCTAATGCTGACCTGTTTTTGTTTGTTTTGCTCCCCAGGAGGAAAAGCCATGCAAAGTAAGATCTCATTTTATCAATGTTGTTGATAAACACAATTGACAAATATGTTTACCATAAAGTATGCTACAATTCTGTCTTATAAAAACCTTAGGATGTTACTTAAAGGTAGGATAAGCCTTTTTTCACTTTTCATTTATATATAATTCAAACTACATGTCTTTTCATAATCTGTTAACTTTTCATGAGGGCATAAAACTATTCTCTTCTCCAATTTAGTCTGTGGTCCAAAGATAATAAACATTTTTTTCAACAGAGGTATCTACCTTAAAAACAACAACATACTTATCAGTAAATTTAGATGAACAGGTGCAGCTTTGTACTTTAAATTAAAGTTCTATACAGTTTTTTTATTTGCATGCAGATTGCCACAATTAGAAGAGGAAGAAGAGATGGAGACGTCAGTAGACCAGATGGAGATGGCAAATATTAATGTGTATAGTACAAAAGACAAAGGTGAGATACACCTGGTCAAGGTATTTTACATATATACATTTAGTAGAGCTTACAAAAAGAGGACTACTCTGGTAGAACTTGGAAAGCCATTTCACAAGCAGGGAACAACAGGAGGCCAAAATAAAGGCTTTGACAAAGTCGTGGGTCAAACCCAATATATAACTAAGAACTGAATGCACTTGTGCATGTTTTTAGAAAAGTGCTAAAAAAGTGTGAAAAAATGAGAACAATTAGAAAAGTGCACAATTAGAAAAGTGCTAAAAAAGTGCGGAAAAAAAAGTACCGCCCAAGTGGTAACATAGGGCTTTATGAGTGTGTTTAGATAGATGGTCAGAAAATCAGTAATTCTGTTGAATTCAACCATCAGTGATTTTAATTCATTTTGGACTTTTGCCCAGGACTTTGGCAAACCGGCTCATTTTGACTGCTCTTAATGATGTGGGACTATATTGGGAATATTATGGGGTTATTATGATGGTAAATTAATACCATGGACTAATTACCGTCTAAAAGATTGCAAATTTGCAACCTAGCATGCTCCTAGGCAGTGGGGATCTGCTCAAGGTTTCTTCCTAGACCAGTACAAAAAAAAAGGGAGTTTTACCTTGCTTATGTTGCTCATTGGTGCTCTCTGCTGTGAAGCGCTACGAGACATGACATATGTTTGTTAAGATAGGCTGGTGGAGGGCCACATGAGTGATGGGGACTGGAGTTGGTTATGAGTGGAGTGGGGCATCCATGAGAACAATAGGTGGTCTTGTTGGCCTGATATCTTGTTATGATAAAGTCTTTCTTCTGTGTTTAGACTGGGAGACCTATGTGGAGGAGAACATGGTGTTGATGCAGCAAGAAGAATTGGATGAGCAGGTGTTCTGGCCCAGGGATTCCCTCTTCAGATACCTGGAACTCATGGAGATGCTGCAGTACAATCTGGACACTAGGAAACGTCTGCAGTCTTTGGCAGGTGAGGCCCACAGAAACCCCAAGATTCACAAATGTGTTCAAATTTGTCTGCAGGCAACACCATGGTGTTGTAAAACAGACTAAGCAACCAAGGCATGCAAACCCCTCTGAACATTTGCTATTTGGCAATGCTAGAAGTTGCTAATTGGTGTACAGTCAGCATTGTCATGCTGCAATGCTGGTTTTATTTTAGTTTGTGGTGTTATCCTAACCTCCACCTGGAACTGCACAGTGCTATTCTGGGTATTTGGAAAAAACATTGTATTTAACTACTTTTTGTATGACTAAAGAATATGCCATCCAAATTCATTTGGAGATGGTACTGGAATTATTCTGATAAAAACGTGGCAAAGAAGTTACATTGTGTTGATTGAAAGAACTGTAACTGTTTATTTTTTCAAAGGGGCAAATTCTCACTTACACTCTCTTTCATTCATTTGTTCCCTGCCATTGTCTTTCTATCATTCATTTGTAGCTCAAGCACTGCTCAATCTACATGACTCCTAATCTGAAGACAGTCTTTTCTGAATAAAATACTGTATTTATCACACTCTGCAATGTCTATGAGCTCTGGACAATCTATTCTATCAGTGCAATGACACCTTTGCTCTGTGAACAGTAGGGGGCACCACTCCCTACTAAGTACAGTATGTTTAACAGTCCAAAGGACAACATATCAGTTGTTGGATTTTATATTGTTATATAGGATATTAAAGGTCATTTTCAAATTTGAGGCCTGCAACATGTCTCAAAAATGACAGTGTAAATAAAAGTCAGCTTTTATTGTTGTGTAAAATTAAGTTTATAGACACTGAGCATTTTCTGATCTTGAAGTCCCAGTTCCCAGTTTCTCTGAAGTATTAAATTACTTGAGGTCCAATTGCTTTGACATCCACAGTGATACAAATCTTTGAGAAAATAGTGAAATCTGAAATGATGTTAACCTGGCATGAATACCTTGCAGTTTGCCTGTAAGCCACACAGGGGAATTAGAGATGCCACAGCTAACCTCATACATGATTTTTAAACATTGAAAACGGACTGGGACACTCATGTTCAGCTCTTATTAATTTGCTTTATGTCTGTGTTTAACTCAATACAACCAGATGTCTTGATGGAAAAGCTTGTGGAGCAATTCAATTTAAGTAGTAACCTGTATTTCTTTTTTTTTACCAATTGAACAAAAAGACTATTGGTCAATGGCATCCTGTCTGACCAGACGTGCAGCTCCACTGCATGTGTATTGTCCCCTGTTCACTTCATATACAAATATGTGTTGCAGCAGTGGAGCGTCACAACTGCACCACTACAGCCACGTCCACTCCTCAGTCACCTGAAACCTGAACAACTCATTCACTCACTCCGGAGTACCAATGCTCCCTATTTGCTCTGACACTATATAAACCCTCCCATCTGAACAGTCATTGTCTGACCTCAAACTGGATTACACAGACTTACGTGTTACCTCCACGTTTCCCAGCACACTTTGACACTGTATTATTGTTGTCTGAATCTCCTGTGCGTTTGCTATTGTTTGTTTATGGACTCCGCAGTCTCCCTAAACTATTCAGTTAAGTGTCTAATCTGAGCATTGATCTTGTTTGTCTCTTTGGAATCCTGTATGCATTCAGTTGTGTGACCTGAGTCTGTGTACTGTGACATAGAGCGGATAGATCCATTCTAAAGTATGCCGTTGACACTGCAATTGTAAGCCTACTACACAGTAGTAAAGCAAGTCCTGGCCCAGTAGTTGAAGAATTTACAGAATGGTGCGAGTAAGTAACGGGTAAGTGACTTACGCTTCCGACCCCCCCCCCCCCCCCCCGGACCAAGATGTCTACAAAAATATAAGGTTAGATGGTGGAGAACATGGATAAATACAAACATCTCGGTTCTATAATATCATAAGCTAACATTTGAGGCAAACTCTGAAGCTGTTTTAAAAAAACATCTGTACTATCTGAGGAAATTGTTTACAACAAGCAGCACCAAGGAGTTTTGAAAATGCACCCTGTACAGATTGGAAGCGGAAGCTTGCCAAAAGGCAAGTCAACTGTAGTCTTACTTGAACAACAGATCCGCATAAAGTTTTTCAACGCCTCCCATCTGGCCACAGATACAACCTGCCGGCCTGTATAACAAAGCGATTCAGAGCAGGTTTGTTCCCTCTGCTATTAGAACAAATGAACAGCCCTAAAACTTGAGGCTTGAGGTTATAATATTAGGTTATTTAATTATTTACCTATTATTGCCACTACAGTAGTTTTTATTCATGTCGCTCAAGAGGATGCACTATTTGTACGGTCTAATGTTAACTGTTTTTTTATTGTCTTGCATGCCTCCAGATGTTTTAATTCTGAATGACGTTTCAATATATGTTCCTCCCTTTCAACTTTCAGGTTTCTACTAAATTTTATGTGACTTGTTGCACATATCAAATGGTTGTGTATTCCTCTCAAACTATTTCGGCCTTTTTCAACAGTTGTCCTTACACTATGTTATCTTTATACTATGCTGTATCAAATGTATGGCGTGCATGTTTCAAAAATAATAGTATTTTGTTTTGTTTTTTTTTACTCAGCTTTTCCAGAATTGGATTTGTAGATGATTCATGTCACAGTTGATCACAGTTAGCGAATTCTCTAGTTGAAGTCACTAGATTTAAGGTTTCTGAATAAAAGTGACTAAATCCTTAGTAGCTCATAATGTGTTCCTTGACAGCACTCTCAATTGTTGTGGGTCAGATATGCATCACTGGGTTTCAGTTTTGCAGTAGCCAACATTAGGGTCTGTTACACAAGTTAATCCCGCTAATTAAGGCTAAACATCATCCTTCCTGTAATGGAATGACACACTCAGCTGAAGGTTTGGTATGGTATGGAATGTGGCTTTGACCATACCCTAACTTTGACCATACCCTAACACTGATTGTTCCAGACCTACAGAACCTTGGGTCTCTTCTATAGTGTCAAACACAATTAAAAAAAAAAGAAATCTGACAATATTTTTAAATATATTATAAAGTTAATAAAACAATAGAAATAATGAAATGATCAACAAAACATCCATAACGTTGGTATTATTCCCTGGTTCAACCTGCTTTGGTAGTAAACTCAATGTAGGGATCCTAGTGACTGTGAATCAGATCTGCACAACATTCAGCACATTTGTCTTTCAGCTCAGCCATATCCTTGGCTCTTAGCTGTGAATGGCTTTCCAGTACATCTCTATTGGGTACTTTCATGTTGGCCGAGATGAAGCTCAGGCCACATTTTACAACAAGATAATGTTGAAAGCTTGACAGCAAAAAAATATAGAAAATTTCAAAGGGTCGACATACTTTTCGGCAGCACTATGTTATATAATGTGTATTACTGTGGAATCAAATCCATATTACATGCTTATCTGGGGAAAATACAATGATAAGGGGATAAGTATAGAAATGTAATGGGCTTCATATAGCCAACCAGGGGCAATGAATCAGAGGGGTAATTCATTGTCAGCATTACTGACTGGCAGTTTACACAATTTTTACATTGTAGGCTGTTTATTCAGATATGTTACTTACAGATATGTCATTGATGCAGTGTGTTGAATACTGCAAAATGGCTCAGAAGGAACTAGCACAGACTCATAGCTCAGAAGGATCTTGCACAGACTAGACTCATTGAAACCAGTACTGACATATGACCCTGTATTCCCTTCTTTATTACACGCTCTCTGTCCGTCAACAATCCTAGGCCTAGGCCAGTGTTATTGTATTTATCACTCTGGCATCTCAGGCATCAGCAGGAGTTTCCTCAGCACTAGATCTCCATGGCAACTGCTCTCCTTTGCTTCCAGACTTAGAAGACAGGAGGCTGTGGCTCAGTGCTTGAAGGAGTCTGGCTGGCTGGTGGGCCAGATTTGACTGGAGTGCTGCACTTTCTGTAAACAAACCCAGGCAGGCTCACCGAGCAACTTCTAACACAACCCTTCTAACAATCTCATGTATGCTTGTGAACCAAATATGGTGAGAGCAAAGCTAAACACAGGAGGCACATGGTCCAGCTAGCAAACACTCCTAATGTTCTGACCACATAAAGTATCCATTCACATATCGGAGTCTGAGCACTCAGTTTGCTTAAGATAATGACTAAGCAGTGGACAGTGGCAGTGGGGTGCAGTTACTCATCCTTCACAATCTTGCCAACACATATGACCATATGGCACACAGCAAGAGTGGCCTGTTGGTTTGGTTCTTGCATGAATCTATTAATATATTTTACAGTGTCACAACACAAGACTAGGTATATGCCTGATATGTTCTCTTTTCTCATAATTAGAGTTGTTATACAGTATTTTGCTAATGTGGCCACGCATGGTAATCAACAGCATTAGTATAGCACTTTAGCCCTAGCTGGTTTGCTTGCTAACTTTAACATTACCTCAGTCCATCTTTCTTCACACCCTGTTGCTAGTACTAGATGGATGATAAAAACATTTCACAGACCACCTTTAAATACTGTGCTATCTATGAGGTGGTGTTGTATGAATGGCTGGCAATGGGGTATGGGCATGTGAAATATAAGTCCTCAGACTCATTACACAATGCAAGGCTGGCCAGCAGTTGGATCAGGATGTTAAATACTAACGGTCATAACTTGTATTTCCTCAGCTCTTATCTGCCTTGTTTGCTGTAAATAGAGGCCCGGTGACCCATGTCTGACCCACAAAAGCAGGTTGGTTTCTATGGTTTCCTCGTTCAAGTGAGTCAGGAATGTGAGAGATTTTCTAAATCTACCTTTTCACCAGTTCAGTCATATGGCTATTCATGTACAGTATCTGGATTATGAATGTGGTAGGATTAACTTGAAAAAAGAACAAATACACTGGCAAATACTCACAGAAACACCAAATGCCATTCTAGGATAAATACTACATATAATTTATTTTGCTACATGTATTTCAGCAAAAATATTGATCATTATTAATATAGTTGGATATGAGTATTGATTTCACCTGAGCAAGCATTCACATCCAAGATTATTGTTATTATTATTATTGTTATTATTATTACTGAACATTTCATATTGTAAAACTTGATTAAATCTGTTTGTCTGTCACTTGAATGAATGAGGCCACAGTAACACAATCATGTACACATGTACTTGTACACAAGTACAGTACATTCACTTCTCTGGTACATTGTGAGTGAGAAGCTCTTGAAATACAACAGACACAAGGCATGCTCTGAGGAAAGATTAAGGGTGGGTAGATTGGATGTCAATTTGGATATTGTACAGTAGGGTGGGGTGGGGGTGCTTTACAATAACTGTGGAGTTAATTGAGGTAAACAGAAGACTGACTGGGAGGATGGAGAACAAGGCGGGTCAGGGCACCATCTACTTAAACTGACTGACGGGAGGAGGGATGCGGATGTCTTGGCCCTTCTCCAACTTCTTCTCGCACTCAATTAGGTAGTTCACGCCGTCAATCACTGTCTGAACCAGCTGGACCTGGACATTCACAGACAAACAATGGTTATGTAAATGTTTATTAACTACACATCCATGCTCATCTCGTCCGCCCCTCCTATAACTCACTACTCCAGTCTACTGGGTGTACGTTTGTTACATTTTTTGTCATGAAATACAATACTTTTGTGTTTGTCTTAAATTTTATATTAATAATATCTCTCATGGGTATTTGTGACCTCTCATGCTTTTTATTAAGGTAGGGATTATTTAGATTTTGTTAGTTAACTTTACATGCTATAAATTTGAACTGTGTGTTCAAGCTATGAGTACTCTGTCAATTAAGATAAGATTGCACTATACTGTACATAAGATGTTGCTTCATTCTATCACTTTCACAGTGATATATTTTGTGTTGTCACAAAATCGTTGCACTGGTTGTAAAAAGGCTTGAGGCTGGCTCAACCACCATTATAACAATTCTTTTCTAGAGTTTATTTTTGAGATGGCGTTATGATAGTTAAATTCATTCTCCAACTCTCTAACTCCTGGCACAAAAAAAGCTCTGAACACAGCCAGGCTAAACACAATGTAATGCTTTCGAAATCTACCACAGGACACACTGACCTCTGATTGGCCAAGCCGGTCAAGGTTGGAGATGTCGAAAGTGCTGCCCACAGCTGCAGTGTCCACCCCTCCAGTACCTCTCTTCTGCAAACGCAGATTCTCCAGAATCTTAGAAAAGCGAGGATCCTTCAGGCAGAGACAAGTGGTTGATTAGTTAGTACCACTGACACAACAGACATCAAGTGTTCTAGGACAATGAGCTGGTTTGCAATGAAGTGGGTCAGTCCTTTGCCCCGGAGATTAAGCATTCTGTTATCCTCTCACATGGTGACCACATAATGGAGCGCTGTTCTAGAGGAACTACAAGAATTCCGGATTCCAGAGCTTTAATGAGATCTAGATTATCAAGCAAACCGCTATCTGACTGAATTGGTAAATGGGAGTTAAGTGTTCTGTCACATAAACTTAATAGAAAGCAACACTGGTCGTTTCAAACTGCCATTTCATACTGGAGTCAGAGAACAATGGGGATTCAGTGGCCCTCTGGGAAGGTGGCAGGCTTCAGCTAAAAATGTATTTGCTCAAACTATTTCAACATTGACGCTTAGGGAGGATCTAGACATTTTGGTGAAGTTGAAGGAAACCTCTTCTGTAACTTTTTGACAGTGATGGAAGAGTCCAGATTCAGTAGAAGGGACAAAATTAAATGTCCATAAAAATAAAGCCTGTAGTTACTATATGAGTAAAGGGATCAGGTATCAAGATATATTCATTCTACACACTAAAGAAAACAGGTAATCTCTGCAATCTATGCAAATTAGAATGAGCTGATTAATGCAATTGGTGGGAACAGTTAAAAGTATGTGATAAAACTTCAGCAGGACTGTTCCACCTCTATACACTACACTTCACTAACATTGCCTGCAAGGTACCTTGCTGAGGCGAGGCAGGTTGATATGGACGCCAGCACGCAGGCCAGTGCCCAGGTTTGACGGACAGGTGAGGACGTAACCCAGGCGCTCGTTCCACATGAACTCCCAGCCCTTCTCTGTGATCAGCCTCTCCACCTGTCGGAGGCACACAGAACACCACTTAGCTTCTGTTAACCACCAGAGAAGCCTCCACTCTCCAAAAATGCACTGTATGAATTCTGTAGTTCTCGCCAAGATCCCAATAAATTCAAAATGAAAATCAGGCAGTGCAGTAATCCGATGATGCTATGGTGTTTAGTAAACTGAACAAGGATGTTTACTGGGCCTCTCCTGACAAGGGTGGTTTAATGAATTGCATTGTTTCCCTGGGGAGCAAGAATGTTTGTGTTCTCCGCCTGCTTACAAACACATATGCATGCATACAGTACACACTCGCTTGCACAGCAACACATTTTGACGCACGTGTTGTTTCACGGAACGTCTCAAAGGAGTTCTGACTGTGCCTCACTGTGACTCCCACAGCTGGGCTGAATCTCATAGAGCTTTGTTTGAAACAGAACAGCCACTTGTCCCGCTTCCAAGATGACCGTGTGCCTGCATATGTGGGTGAATGAGTGTGTCCATTTGCCAATGCTTGGGTCTGTGTGTGTGTGTGTGTGTGTGTGTATGTGAGTGCTCACACATGAATGTGTGCATGCATGCATGTTCACCTCTTTTAGGCCCCTACAGAAGCGCTCAAAGACTCTCTTCATGTTGCCCCCCTTCTCCATGGAGATGACACGCGTGTGGTCCTCCTCATTAATCCAGATCAGAAAGGTCTTCTCATTATTGTGCCTGCAGCAATTAGTTCACATGCAAAGTTTTACGGAGGCACTCCAAACTGAAACTAGTTGCATTTTGTTGGTGTACATCACAGGAACTTGCTCATATCCCTGACATGTAAAAACGTTCTGTTCTTCACAGCTATCTTACACCAGATTCTAAAGAAACATGATTAAGCACCAGACCCAGAGGTTGTTATAAATGCCACCACTGTAATCACTGTTCCAATGTAGTACAAACCAAAATCTTCCAGGATACAGTCTCACAAAAACAATTCACTATTAATCACTTCATAAACTGTAAAACCATATTTGTAATTTATAGATTAGAGTGCCCTATGTGCAAAGTGTTCTATATAGGAAGAACGAAACAACGCTTACAGGATAGACTAGCTGAGCACAAATCCGCCATCCGCACAGGCAACATTAACTACCCAATGGCAAGACACTACAGTGAACAGCATAACAGCGACCCATCCACCTTACAGGCTGTTGGGATTGATCACATCCCACAGTCCTTTAGGAAAGGTGATAGGCAGAGACAGCTAAATCAGAGGGAGACCTTTTGGATTTTTAATCTTCAGGCTACTAAATATCCAGGCCTGAATGAGGACCTTGACTTTAGTGTATTTCTTTGATTGCATATTTACTACTTTACTATAATATTTGTGAGTGTGTTTATGTATGTGTGTCACTCTCTACAGATTGTTGACTTTGATACTGTAATGTATACTATGTACGATGTTTAAGTATCACTATTGAACAAGGATGACACCTGCTGGATATCTTATATGCTGACACCTGGCCTCTGACTTGTCACCTGACCAACACTGCTGCAAGGTGGAGGTTTCTGATAGGTGGACTTTTACTTAAAGAACTTTGTCTACCCTGGTAGAACTGTTTGATTCCCTGAAGAAGGCTTGTTGGCCGAAACGCGTTGGAGTCTTTTAAGGGTTAAAATGACCAAGCCACTACAATAAAGGCTTTTTAACTTTTCATACATGAGAGTGCCTTGGAGTTCTTTTTCTTGTTTCGTTCTGTTCTTTTGATGGATGTAGACATCATTACCAACCAGTCTTTGTAATTAAAGAGTCATTCACTGTTATTTACATCCTCACTGTCACCCGTAAAAGAGAAACAAAATATAAAGATTTAGTCCGTCAGCACAATTTATTCTGCTTGTCGAGGGCAGGTAAGGACACAATAGCATCGAGACGGTTGTAGAGTGACAGCCATGAATAATGGACGTGTAGCGCCTGGCATCGTGTGGGCACTGGTGATCGATGCTGCAGTGGAGTCTAATGGGATTGCACTGGCATCGCTCTATTTCTGGGCACTGACTGTAATGTGAGACTGAAAGGGCAATGTCAGCATCACTAATGCAAGGCTTCCGAATCCACTAGAGAGAAAGTGCTACAAGCAAGTCGGAATTTTTTACATATAAATACATATTGTTGCTTTTTGGTGTGCAAGATCCATTATAAACCCCTATGAGTCAAGTTAATCTGGTGTTTGTGGAAGTGGCGGTGAGGTGACAGTAGATGTGTAATGGTTGACGAATGATTGTACACAGATGAGGTACTGTGCGTACATTCCAATCGCTGCATAATTACCAGATAATGAGTAAATAATTCATTAGCATTTAATAACAAACCTACCAGATTCCTCGGGCATCGGGCCAGTCGCGGGCCATGCCTGCACAGGTCAAGAGTGGTGACACAGGCTTGTCGAAAAGGAAGTGATCCTGAGTAAACAAAACATCAAACCCTCTTGATTTTTCTGTTCACATCTCTGAGTTTTCACTCATCACCCATCTTCCTGTAAGCTACCGTATATCTTTGTTGAGCGAAAGTATTCATCCAATGACTGTAAATATAACTAGTATAGGACATTCTCTGAAGTGAGACGGCACCTGTGATCAAGCGAGCCAGAACTGACACTTTTCTTACATCAATCAACTGCTGCTGCTCCTGTTCAGTCATCTGGCCTAGGCCATAGTAACGACCAGACAGATCCCCCTTCAGGCCCGCCAGGGCGTCCACCACCACCCGCTCCACCTCTCGCCTCTCCGCCCGGGTGCACGCCGGTGGCAGGCTGAGTCCACGGATGCTTCGGCCCGTCCGCACGCGCGAGGAGAGCACATAGCGCTCGTCAAACATCCCTGATCTAACCTGATGGTGGGACACACATTACGGATGTTGTATTCATTCACACAGTGAGTGAGCCAATTTTGTATGTTATAAAAGTGAAGTCTTGCATATCAAGTGCAGTTGAATTCCTCTCTTTCTACCTTGCTGGCATCTAGATCAGTTGGATGGGTCATTGTTCTGGTGTCGTATCCATTGTGTCTCTCCTTTATAACAGGATCAAAGAGATCTGCAAACACCTGCCAGTGAAATAGAGGTCAGAGTTATTTTAGATTTATTTGAGAAATATGCTCATACAAATTCTACCCACAAATTTGACTATACACCACATTCTGTAATGTATTGCAATCACAGTATGTGTACGACTGCAATGTGTTGAAATGTGATGAAATGAAATGTCCACAGAAATAAACCCTGTAATTGCTATATGAGTTATAAAGGCATCAAGATATATGATGAATCAGTGTTTCAGGATAGACCCTAAAAGCATAGGGTGCACTATTTAGGGTGACTGGAAAGTACATAAACCAACCCTATTCATGTCAGTTAGGAATTGTTGAGTAATAAGCGACTAAAATGCATAGGTCAAATCCCTGACATCAAAGCTTAAAGCCTTGGCACAGCTGTGGCACATCTGTCCACTCACTGTATATAATCCCTTCTCGACAGAAGCAGATCCACATCAGGCATCTTGTCAGAACCTTTGCCTGGTGCAGTATAAGTTGATGGTTATTCTATGGTGGAGAGGTTGCTGCAACCTACACTGTTCATCTCCTCTCCTCCCCTCCTCACTTTCTTTAAACCATCTCCCTCCCCCTTGAGAAATACTGAGTCGACTGCAGTCTTCTTGGGGGAAACGACAAAGACACTGAACACAGACACTCAGCCAGAATAATTTCAGAGCTCCTTAATCTTCAGTACTGAGGCTCATGTAAGTAGCTGATGATGCCAGACCATTCCCACCATGACCTTGCAATTCGTTTGCTTGCCACTGAGACGCTGATTACCTCGTATGACTCCTCGTCTCCGGCCACCATGCCCACCGTCTTGATGAAGGGGTGCCCTGGATTATCAACGCCAGTCTGGATGGCTTGATCCAGAGTGTATCCATTCGGTGTAGCTTTGTCACAGAGTTTTGCATAGACAGCAGGAGTCAGATGACTGGCCATGCAATTGTTATGTTTCCGAAGGTCTGGGTATTCTGCACTATTCAGGACAGACATAAGGAGGTATTCTTAAAACAGGTGATAAGTGGTCCTATCAGATACATATGAGGTGATAAAATATAGAAGGATATATTTCCACCTGAATTGATTCCTAAAAACACCGCAGCACATTTTATTATGAATGCATAATCTTCCCCACCGTTTTCAGGCAAACACATCCAGTGTGCTCTTTCAATTTTTGACGTACTTTACATGTTAATAGAGACGTTCATTTGTTGATAGGCATGCGTGCAATAGATTCTCTATATGCTGTATGACGCCATGATCTTAATAAAATGCTGCGTGCATGCATACGTAGCTCGACATATCCCCATATTTGTGAGCTTATGTTCAGGTCATATGAGGACATTCCAGACAGTTCTATGAATTCGCCTAAGCATAGGAACGTCCTCGGTTTACGTTATTTATTTACATTTTAAAAACAAAAACTGGGATACATTACAGAAAATACATTGCATGAACAAACACATTCAAGTAGCCAATAAAATAATCTAGCGCGCCTCCGAATAGTCTACCCTACATAATAAAAATGATGCCCTTATGTAGGCGGATTCGTAGTCTATAGCATAGCCTACTTTGAAAGCAGATAGCAATGAGTAATGCATCATACATTTGGTTTCTCATAAAATCTGAACAAGTCGTTTTACCTGGCTGGATACAGTCTCCGAACCTGGGACCCGGCGTTTACACGTTGCTCCCTGCTCAGCAAAATCCCCGCCGTTAACGATCCAGCTCCAACTAATGAAAGAATGCCCACATTTCTTTTGGTGGACAAAATCCGTGCGAAGTTACTTGCCATAGTATTTCCACAAGATGAGAGTTGACGCAGGTACGGCAGAGCAGATACTTCGTTGTCGGTGTGCCGCTGAAAGTGAAGGAAAGGAAAACAGAATGATATGCGTGTTATGAATACAAAACCATGGCTATGCAAGAATGCAATAATATGAATCCCCGGGAAATTGCACCTACAGTACTTTATTCTTCCCTATCAATGCTAATTCAAAAGCCCAGAGTCGTGCTGGAGAAAGCTCTATGCTTGACTATTGGCAATACTGCTCATCTACGGTCGGGCGGTGCGCTGGTGTTACACATTACAATAGCCTATCCCACCAGATCATAACGAGGGTGACAGACCAAACGAACAGCCAGAATCAATTACAGATTTTTTTTTAAACACAATAGTTGCTAAAAAAAAGCAACAAAAAATTTACACTAGTGTCTAATGTGCACGAAAGTACTGGATGGACAAGGTGCCAATGGTCATGGGTTCAACGCCCAAAAGGCACTGATTCCGTGTCCACACTGTACCATTGTAACATCACTTTGTTTAAAAAAATGATAATACATTTTTTCCTAACACAATTATAAATCGAAAACCATGTACAGGAAAGTTCACAGGGCTGCATTGTGAGGAAAGTAATAAGTTGTTCTGCACCATGTCTAAACAATAGGTCTACTGTACAGTACAGTAGCTTTCTGTAGCTAGCCATAATGTCCTACTAGGAATCACACTGCCAAAATAACAATCGTGGGACATCACAGTTGGGTACCTCCGCTGTACATTCGCGCGTGGATATCCACTTGTAAGGCATTGCCTTCCAAACCAGTATTAAACCTCTGCATTTATAGAGTCAAACTGGTAAATAGTCAACAGTGTAGAAAGTCGACCCCCGTCTGACGGACAGCTAACAGGTGACTTGCTCATGTGTAACGGGCTTTCGAGTGGTGCTCTAACTCTCTTGTCCCATACATAATATCCCATCCTGGAACCATTCTACAGTTGCTCCCGTTTTAAGGATGGCAGAAGTCCCGGCGGGACCACTTCCACACAGGTAAGATGTGAAGTTCCATTCGTATCCCGTTTTACAGCGTTTAAATTATTTGGCCTAACGCAATATTAAAAAAAAATCCAGCCTACTAAAATACCCACAAATGACATAATTTAAGCAGCACATTTGAGTAAATCCCATACAGTTCACATTCCGAAGTTTAAAGTAGAATTCACATTCCACCTTTTGTCAGACTTACGTTTTGTGTACACTCCTTCAGACTCTGTTCAAAAATATAGCCTCAAAGTCACTCACTGAGGTAAGAGTTGGAAATGGGCGTTACCTTATCTTTCTTACTGCACATGATACTGCTCACTAGCACTTCAAACAGTGCGCAGGTTAGACATCAAATCACAAATCAACACACCCCTCACCTCCCCCATCCCATGAAGTCACTGTTGTGCTGAGTGATGTGATTATCTGCACAGGTTTTAGAGTAGGACCATGGCTAGATATCACTTTACAGTTTTACACACCATTACAGTTTTACACACCTTTCGCCTTTGACCAACAGGGTGTGGCAGGCAGCTGGTGCTTGAAATGACCTCATCACTTCCATCAATGGCACAATCTGGATTTGATTTGGCTGTCCAGAATTTACATGAATCTCTTTTCCAGCCTAAGATGGCCATGTCTGCCCTGCAATGGGTGCAGACATGTAAAAAAAGAAAGGTTTCCTCCACGCTCCTACAATTCAATATGGTGTATCGATGGGAGAGGACCAAAGGCAAAGTACATATCAACACAGATATGAAGTAAAAAAAATGCCCATTCTAGACTCTGATGAAGACGTGGCATACAGTACGTCGAAACATTAGTCCTCTATGTTGGCACTTTAGTAAAATAAAAACTTTTAAACTTCATGTCTGTGTTGCTCCAGTGAACATCAACTTTGCCTTTGACAGGTCCAGACGTGTAAGATGCAACTGAAGAAGATGAAACTAAGTAAAGAGCCAAGGCAGGCTAATTCTATCAATGGCTTTCATGTGACAAGTCAACCAGAGGAACATTATGCCAAACAGTAGATGTTTGCAGACTGGAAGCCCTTTAGATAAGAGAGCGAGTACATCACCACACCCTAGCCAATTAACACTGGCCTTCTACAAACAATGCCTGAATAATAAAGTTAAAAAGTTATTAACAAAGTTAAGGAAGAAAGATTTAGGATAAACTAACAGTCCCTCATTTGCAGTGCATTTTGCATTTAATAGCAACATAACTGTAGAGCAAGGGTTTAAGACATCTTTATTAAAATGATCTGTTAAATTTACACATTATGTAACATATATACAATCCTTTTTCATATAAAACAGATGATTAAAGTCCATATAAAAAAACAGCAACAAATAAATAGTCATTCAGCCTTGATCAATAAAACAGACCTGAGGTGTACAATGATAAAACAAATAAAAATTCACATACAAATAATTTCCTTTTAAAAGAATATTCAAACCATCAACTACTAGTATGAAAGTTGAAGGAGAGTGAACAGTTGAGATGAAATACAAAGACCTTTGTAAACCATTACTTCAGACAGACCAGAAATTAGTCGAGCAATCTCTTCCTGCTGTAGGTTCTTCCAGGGGCAGCGTGGCGGCGTGTCTGACTGAAAGGGGATTGGTCCACCTCAAAAAGAACACTCTTGCGGGACTCATCTGGACAACACATGAAATAAAGAACACACACACACCATTTTTGATATGGTCAAACTATAGCAAATAAAAAAAAAAACCCACACACAACAACCGATCAAGGCAGCATGTCAATTGGTCAAATCATATCAGGCTAATGAGAACCTATGGAGTTGTTTTTTCCTTTGGTAATTTGAAGATGATTCAGGTTTCCTACAGAGTTATTTTATGGCACAACTGATATAACAATTCTAGCATTTCATCTCTTTAAAAGTGAAATTGTTATCATTTTGAAAGATTTGTATTTACTACTCCAAAGGCCCACCTGGACTTAAGGAATACTCACAAAAAACAAACACAGTTGTGTATGTCTGAATATTCATCAACATTTTGACATGGCAAAACATTGTAGTGATATTCCATAAACAAACATGAACTAAAATAAGCCAATGACAACTAAATATAATACTGTTGCCTTGCAAAGTTTAAACAACTGCACCCTCTTGTGGTCTATCCATCCATTCTATTAGTGTGCGTCCACTCACAATAGAACTTTAAAAAGTACCGACACATTTTACTTCAAACATTAATAAAACACTGAATATTAGCATGCTGGCATGATGCCTACAGTATGATGCATGAGTTTCTTTTTTCACTTGGTTTACAACCCTATTCCAAGGGCGGGCAAGGGTATGCAGTCACCTGACTGCTCTTATCCAAGACAAAGACAATGCATCTCCAAGGCACTCAAAAACTACCGACTAACAAACAGTAGTTATATCTACCAGCTTTACATTTTTTTTTCCTGTTACCATGTAACTAGGGTCATCAAGTTGTGGCATGTGCATAAAACTGTGCAGCTGTCTTATATCTGCATCTCACCTTCCATCTCTGAGGTTCTTTTGGTTGCTGATGAGGTTTTTCCTTTGAATAACAATGGAGACTGTGTGAGAGCCAGGATCCCACTGGCAGACACAGGTTTCTTAACCTTGGAGCTGGGAGGAGTCACTACTGAAGAGGGAAAGGATGCAGATCAGAACCGGACATAGTTTTGCCAATTGCTTCCAACTAAAGTATATTGAAAGTAATTTAACAATTGTATCACCAAGGTAAAAATGTAATTAAGTACTGTACATGTACATCCACAATCTGTCAATTTTGCATTAATCTGTTAATGTAGTAAATATACCCATTATGACAATGTCTACAAAGAGCTATCTCCACTTTAAAAAGATTTGGCTGCAAAACCACTATATATTAGTCTATTAATGCAATGTTCACTTAAAATCTCACCTGCACTAATTGAGTCTTTTCCAGACAGCCACGGAATGTCATCACATCTAAGAGCATCTCTGGCATCAAACTGTGGGACCAAGGCTTCTGCCCATTCCATATCTTCAGCTGGGTCTAGCAGCCCTTTAGCAGGAGACGGTTCCACTACTCTCTTTCTGGGCTTGGATGTGAAGCCACGGTCCTTGCACTCTTCCACCTCCTGCAGTTTGAACACCCCTTCCAGCTCTGGGTCATCCAGTTCCTCAAGCTCTTCCCGTAAAGGTTGGCCCCATATCCCTTGGTCCTTGTTGCCAACCACCCCAGCTCTTTTCTTGCGGGGCCAGCTGTTTAGGCTGTCCGGGGTGGACCTACCTCGACTTTGTGGGGATGGGGTCCAGGGAATTGGCTCAGCTGCAGTTGTTGGGGACGGTGTGCCAACTGGGGTGTGTGTGGGTGTGTAAGATTGGCAAATGTACGTCTGTTTGCTCGCTTTACCTGGTGTGCCTTTGGCAGGGGTTCCGTGGGCACACAATGAGGGGGACCGACAGCCAGGATCACGCCGTTTGGTGCACTGTGCCAAAGGGCTATCAACTCTGGGTGGTTTGGAAACCCTGACACTGGGTGACCCCACTTGAGCAAAACCATCACTAAAGGCATCTCCAGCACTAAAAGAGTCTGTACGTTTAAATCTGAGCTTGGGGATCCCCGAGGTCTGCATCTCCAACTCTACTTGATAGGTGAGGGGGGTGCTGGCGGTCTTTGGCTGAGCTTTTGAAGCCCGTGGGGTTGAGAACTTTGGTGGTGCTGCAGAGTAACCAAGACGGGCCGCTGCCTCTCTCTGGCGGCGATCTGGAGTTTGACGGAATCCATAGCTCCGTGACGGTGTGGTGGCTTCTGACTCAGGCTTCTGAGAGCCTGTAAACTCAAACAATTCTGACTTGGATGACTTCCTGGAAAAGGAAATGTTCATTTTTATTCCACCTGTGAGTTGTGTTTTCACCACAGAGGCCTCGGCAATGTCAATGCTTTCCTCTTCAGTTGAGACCATGCTGATCTGAGAAGAATCCAAGTGCTGTGAGTCTGAAGAAGAGCCATCCTGTGCCCCTCTTTCAGCCAAATGGGCAGAATCAGACTGAGGATTTAAGCCTTTTAGCGACTGCTTGGGACCTTGCTCATCACTTAGTGAAGGTAAACGCTCGTGAGTTGATGATTTCCGAAGACTGTACTGCCTCCCTTGTCCAATTTCTTTGGGACTTTGCTTAGATGGAGGATTTGATTTCTTTGAAATCCCATTTGTTCTGTCTGGCGTTACTGGTGTCTTATTAGGAGACGGATGTAGGTTGTCCTTCAGTGGTGTCCTTGAGCGTGTCAACATGTAGTGAGGTGGCTCTGGAATTGGAGTTTTCCTCTTTGGTGTAGAGGGAGACTTGGTAAAATTTGTCCTTTGCATCCCTGACGTTGCCAGTTCTACTGTTTTGATAACTTTTTCAGGAGTGCAGGGATTTCTTAGAGCTCGTCTAGGTGAGTTTTGCAGGGGTATTGCGGGGGAAGTCGGGTGCATTCGCTTAGGTAATTTTTCTGGCGTCTTAAAAATATTTGATCCATGACTTACAGTCTTTGACGGGCTACAAAACTTGCCTGGAGTCAGTAACCTTGGGGACATTCGAGTAGGATAGCGTGGGGATTCTGGAACTTTAAAGGGTGACCTGACTGCCTCTGTTTGTAGTTTCTTTGGGGATGGAGACCAAGTCACACTCTTCTTTGGAGTCCTAAGGCTGGGGCTCTGGAACATCTGAGCACCACCAGGGGAGATGCAGTCAAGTAAGGTTTTTACTGGAGTCCTAAGAATGCCTTTTAGCGGGCTGTCTTTTTTCCCTGGGGTGCGCACAAGCCCTTTTATAGGACTGTCTTTTTTAACTGGAGTTCTATGTACGCCTTTAAGTGGGCTCTTTTTCGGGGTTTTCATAACCAAGTCTCTTCGACTTGGGGATCGGTAAGGGCTTCCCCGTCTGGTCTGGCTGTTTGTTCCTTGTGTGCCCGGTTTCTGAGAGGCTGGGGAGCCCAAAGGCATGATTGCAGATGAACGAAGTGTTCTTGGTGTTCTAGGTGTTCGATTTCCTATGGATGGTGGCAGCTCATGTGGAGACTTAGTTGGCGTTTTATATGCTGATTTCTTTGGTGTCTTACTGGGACTCTGTAAAAGAGAACATAACACATCTGTGGTGAAGATTTTTTTTATTGCCATCTATTCAATCTTTGTGGTGTGATTGTTTACACACACAGTATACGCAGTCTATATGGTACACTAAATGCACAATGAGATTTCTACAGGAGCGGTAAATAGGCCTACCTCAAAGACATCAGACTCAGTCGAAGCAAGTAAATTCCTCCGGCTGCTTCTAACTCTTATAGAGTCTGAAGAGGTGGAGGGTCTTCCAGGGGACTTGGCGGCACCAAACAGCAGCCGCATGGGAGACTTCACTGTACCAACACTAATACTTCCTGGTAACCAAAAAATGATAAATGGACAATTGCGCGTGCATAAACAATTTACAAAATACAATTACAATTTACAAAATGAATATTCATTCTATATCACAAAAACACACATATACAGTAATTACATCAAATAAGGACTGACCAACTGAATTTCCTCACATTTTTTCTCAGTGAGCTAATGTGCTTCCTCGACCATCTTGTTATCAATTAGTTGGTCGTGGTTTGTTGTGTTTAGGTTCGTTTGAGTATTACAGCCCCTTTTGTCTTTCAAAGTTTTTTTCATAGTTTCATAGTTGTGTTTTTTTCATAGTGTATTACATCGTCAATGATTATACAAAATTCCATGATTTTTCCAAGCCTAGAAAATTACATTTTCATTTTCTATGACTTTTCCGGGATTTCCATGACCGTGGGAACCTTGTCCAAGATCTCCAGCACTGCTAAACCATGTCACCTGTTTTTTAAAGCTGCAGTGCACTGGTAGACCCTCAATGTCGAATATTTACAGCAAATAGCAACCCTGGCGTTGTCATTTCTTACCGATACGGCCTTCACTACTGCAGAGTTGGGAAGAGGAAAGAACTCGGTCCAGGTTTCTAGAACGTGGTTGAGAGCTAGAGTAGAACACATTGGAATGTCGGCGAGTGAGGCTCTTTATCCTGGGACTTCTCCTCAAGTCTGCAATGGAAATAAAAAAACCTTAAAACACTGAAATAGTCATTGATAATAACCAAAAGTTGGACACCATGTTCTTTCAAATGTAAAAGTACAACGCAATCTCAGTGGCTGTAAAAATATTGGTTTGATTCATGAGAATTTCAGGGTGAGGGTTTAATTTACCTGCTGATGGTTTAACTGGTGATTCCTCCACAATGCTCACATCACTTTCACCTGACCTCCTGAACAAAGGTAAGGGTAGAGTTTCAATAATGTGGAGAAAGTTATAACAGTCTTAATTTCATTTACATTATTGGATAAAAAAACATAACTCACCTGCCAGTCATCTGTCTGTGTAGTAATCTATTGGAAACCTGCTTGTGTAAGGGTGTCTCACATACTTTCTTTGTTAAAAGAGAATGGTGATCTAAAAAAAAATACAAGACAAATGTCTGTCTTCCATCCAACATGAACATACAATTTTCATTTGTGTGCAGTCATTAATAGGTCAAACCTACCATTGTTTTCAATCATCTGTGAGCGTTTGCGTTTTTTCAGTCCCTCCACTGCAGACACAGACTGACTACGGGGCATTTTGGACCTCTTCGTTGGTGAGAACGTCTCTCGGTTGAAAAGGTTCCTGCGCACCTTTGTCACTTCTGTGCAACACAAAACAGCCCAACACTGATCAGTACTGAAAAAGGCTAATTGTGTATGGAAACACTGACTTAATTAGCCAATAAGACTTATGAACAAATAATTAGATTCACCTTGAACTTCTTGCTTTTTGAGTGGTGGTTGTTCAAGGTTCGTTTTCTCAACAGAAGTACTCAACTTAGGTTTGGTCTATACAAAAGTGAAAACGTGAAAATTATGTATAAAACAGTTATACAGATTCAGTATACATAAATACTCTGCACCTGAGGCACATCATGAAACAAACCATGGAGCAGAGGCATTAGGTCACAAATATGTTTCATATTCAAAATGATTATACAACTCTTGCAACAAAAAAAAAACACTCACCACCCTGGTAGATTTGCGAGGCATTTCAATTTGACGGAGGGTCTGAGATGCATCAGTCATGCTCCGATGCCGTGTAAGCATTCCACTTCTAGAGAAGTTAGACAAAAGGTGGTTTAAAGACCAAATCCTTTGGGCAGTTAACTTTTTGACGAATGGAAAATGAAGCATAGGAGATCATTAAGTTTATTTATTAATAACAGGCGACAAAACAAAACACTAACAGGACTAATCTCAAATGACATGAGAATGCAGAACCACCTATTGCTGTGATGGAACTATTCAGCAGTCAATGTACAATGTAGCTATTTAACACTTAGCTACTGTTTGGGCAGCAGTTTAATTTGTCTGTTAGTCAGTACCATGTGTCATGCGTTTTGGTTCCCTCGTCTGGCCAAGCTAAAAAGGGGTGGACAGTGAATCCTAATCCAGAGGTTTCAGTGATAAACAGGCTAAGAAAGTTCTTTGACCCACTGGTTAGTACAACAGCTCACAGTAAACCAAGATATACTTGTGTGCTTGATTCTCGCAGTGAATCAAGTGACCCCATGTCGCAGTGACCCCATGTCCTTTGCCTTGACCTTACCTGGTCTCCTTTTCACTGACCCTACCCCAAAAAAAGCCTGGACCTGACTCTTGCTGGTGGCTGGACTTAAAGAGGGGCTAAGCAACATTCTGTTTTTCTCTCTCACAAGCTCCCTCTAAAGACCGCTGTATTGCATTGTATTGCACTGCATTCTATTGGAGGCGAACCGCGCTGCTGAACATTGCAAGTGCTGTATCTACCGCTATTGACCACGGTGGCGCATTCTACACCGTTCGTTCACCGTGTAATGACTCATTTTAGCATCCTAAACAGTATGAAACGGATTAATTAAATGAAAAATTTTGCATAGTGGGCCTTTAAAGGCTTATCATGGGCTCAAACATCTGAACATGGATCCCAAACCCATATGGACTAATACACAATTATTTGCTTTTCCTGTACTGGCATCTTTCTTTTATTAAGCCAATACTATGCCAATATAAAACATATAATTTATGATTTATATTAGTATTTTTATGCATGCGACATCTCCTTCATTCTCGTCATGTACATGTAATGTTGTCAAAGCTTAAGGATAGCAAAGGATGTTTGCTTCACAGGGCATGGACTTTTAGGCAAGCAATTTTGTTCGACTACTAAAGAATTATATACGGCTAATTCATGAATACACTGTGAAATATAGGCATTAAAAACCCTCTGCCCTGACAAACACAAATGGAGAGAGCACACACACACACACACACCTTTTCTTGCGTGCTGAGCGACTGCGCAGCTCATCCAGGCGGTCTCCAGGAGAGGCTTGATTTTGCATTGCAGAGACAGAAGAGGGCGTGGGAGACACACTATCCTTCTGCACAGACTCGTCACTGAAGAAGTCAGACGGCAGCACAGCAACAAGCGCCTCAGGCAGCTGGGTACCAAGGCTGTTATACACATCTGCTAGGATCTGTGGGATGGCTGTCAGGTACCTGTGTACAACAGCAGAAAGCAGGGTTAATATTCATAGATACCAACACACACACACACACAAAATAAAGGGGAAATATGCAATGGCTTACACTGGGAGCAACTCATCCCGCATGAACTTGGCTAGATAGACAGGGTCTTTGGTCAAAGAGATTATCCGCAACATATCAGCAACCTGAAGACACAACAGAAACATACGCTGCTGAGAAACTTCTAAGATAACTGAATTTATCATTCAGACCACACAGACAGGTTTTTGTTTTTGCCAAATTTGTGTCAAACTCTCTACCTCTTCAACCATCTCTTCCACGCGCTCACTGCTCTCAGGGTCAGAGGTCATCTGACGGCAGAGCTCTATCCTGAGTGTTGCCTGTAACTGGCACCTGTAGAACAGAGAATTATCTGTTACATTTACACTTTGAGGTAAGAAGTCAAAAACAGCTCAAGTCATCCTGTTTGACTGTTTTACCACAACAGAAGAAAGGAATTGTAGACGCTTTTATGCAACATTTGTCCCTTGAGGTTTCAACTTGAGAACTCATTGTAATTTATTAACTGAACCTTGCTTTATTCTCCATTTTGCATCATTAGCAATGTTTTAGCATGCAAGGTCCTGGATCTCTAAGAGGCAGAGGCAGTGAGAGTTCAAATTAAACACGTAAGCAGCTTATGGGGCTTTATTTCAGAATTTCAGAGTTTTAGGGCTGAGCTGAGGGGACAATAATGAAAATGACAAACAGATTGAAGCAGTGAGGATAAAGCCAAACCTACTCTCTGATCTTGTTCTCAGCATCTGGAGCATTTCCATATTGCTGTCGAACAGATTTACTTGATTTTAACAGGCTCTTCTCAATTAAAGCAAAGGTTTGCTCCTGCCAAGAAAGTGACAAAAAGATCAGACAAATGGTTGCAAAAACTGACCCTGCCAATATAGTTCAGCTTTCCTGCCAAAGCTGAATTGACTTCAACAACACATTTCCAATAACTCAATAGAACATGAAGAATGCTTTAATAGAAATAAATTGAAATAATATGTCGGCTTCAGTTCCATTATTATTTGCAAGAGAAACTGGTGGCAAACATTGCCTGGCTAAACTGTGACCTTGCAGTCAAATCTCTCACCTCAGAAGAACTTGTGGATTTCAAAAACGTTTTCACCATGGTCAGTAGATTCTGCACCACGGATTGGATAGTGCACTGCCTCTCCTCTACAGCCCTCTGATACACAGATTTGAGCTGTGATAGCAGTTCTGCTTCACTTTTAAAGTCTGTCATAGACAACAAAACAAACACACTGTTAATATCACGGATGCTTTGAAAGGATCAATCATTTGTATTTTTTACAATAAAGAAAATAATTTATCAATGGTAATGACATTGTTGTTATAGTTGAACACTGTCTGACAACAGAATCACTCACGCATGGTGCCAGAGCCTGACTTGGCCTGGTCTCCTGATCGTCTTTTGCCCATCCTTTCTGACCCTCTCCCACCTCCCTGGGGCTCTGAGTCTGTATGGCTCTTCTGGGCCTTCACATTGAGCCGAGCAAAGTTTAGCATCTGCAGAGAGCGGCTCATGGTCTTCATCTTCTGTCTCACTGGCGTGCGTTGAGCGCCACCTGCAGGAGATAAAAAGAATTACACACAATCTGTATTGGAGGCAGGAAGAAAATCTCAGCCTAACTTCCATAGCATTCAAAACAACAGGACAGAGAGCCACACGACTGAGGCCACGAAAGATGGCAGTTGGACAGTAGTGTTGGTACGTACGTTTCTTGCCTGTCTGGTTGCATTCAGACGCCGTGGTCTGGTATAGCTCTGACAGCTCACTGAAAAGCTCCTGCTGGGGACCTGGCAGCTCCTCCCCCTGGGTCACGTCTACCTCGTCCGGGGCAGCATGGAGCAGCCTTGGGAGGAATCACACAAGTTAAGGATTGCATGTTCCCTGACAAAACAGCTGACACTACACAAAGATTTGATGAAAGTCTCAGTCCTGGGGCCTGTTGCACAAAACTAGGATAAGGGATTATGCCGGGATATCTTGTTTATACTGATAATGATTGGTTAATTCAGCCAGGATAACCAAGATATCCCGGCTTAATCCCTTATCCTAGTTTTGTGCAACAGGCCCCTGATTTGTAATCTAATATAACTGTCAAATTCTGTGAGCTGCTGTTCTGCTGTATAGTCTTCAGTGGTGTTGGCAAACAGACATGTAATGTATGTAAATAGCAGCCCATCATGAGGCCTCAACCAAACTGTAGACAGCATCTTCATCTTTAAACAATATGTTTGAGGTGAGGTGTGCAGGTCGGTCAGTTACCTCATTGACTCTATAAGGTTAACGCTGACCCCTGCTTCATCAGACTCTGGAAACCAGTATTCAACCAAGCCTGCGGTGGTGGTCCCATGTCTGAGCTCTTGGTTGGCCCAGTCAGGGATATTACAGTTGTTTACTTTCTCTGTGAAAACAGACAGAATTTAGGATTGTGGGACATTCTATAAACAGACAAATCTTTCTACTTTCAAATACAAGTAGCCTACTCTCTTTGGTCGTTTATATACCAGATCCACAAAACCAACTTTATTTACCTTAATCTAAAACAGGCCTATGTATTACGCAACAAACATAAGCACCGCTTTCAAAACTAATGACCTTAAAAAGGGTCAAACATAACTACTACTACAAGAATTTAAACATACAATAAAGCACACTGACAAAAGAGAATGGTCATAAAGGCCTCTCACCATTACAAAGATCTTCATCCTTCATGAGGTCATAAACAACACTCAGCACACTGCTGACCACATCAGGCAGTTCAGTCAACTCCTCATCAGACTCCTGCGGGACCAGGTCAAAGGCCACAGACTCACCACTGGGGACTGTCGGGGATTGCAGCATGGTGAGGAGAGCTGTGTGGGTTGAGAGAGGTGACAACACGGCTGAGTGCATCAGGCCTCCTGAGCTGACATCTGCCACCTGAAAAAGCATATTTGGTTACACACATACAAATTTAAATAAAACCATTGAACAATGTTTCACTAAATATGGACAAATGTTTAAACATGCAAATAAAGCACAATGCTTGGTAATGGGCATTCACTGGGAGGAGTGCAAATGTGACATTCATAATGTTGGCATTGCCAATGAAAAAAAAAAAAAGAATCAACAATAAAAAAAAACAAAGGAGGCATAACTTGGGATATTACCATGTGAATTCCTTGAGTTGAAATCTCTTTCATGAGAAGCCAAAAATCAGGCTGATCATCTGAAGTCTGCAACATCCAACACTCTTTCACAGCTTGATCCACAATGTGAGAGTCCCAGTTATGCAACAGAGCCCTTAGTGTGACCACCAAAGGTACAGAGAGAAGAGACTGCCTGATGGACATTGGCTTTAGGGACACGTTGGCACACAATGCATTTTCATCTGTGCAAAATATGAATGCGAATTAATCACTGCAGTTATTGTGAGAGAGAAAATACCATTTTACACAAAGATGAAACATGCTTCCAAACTTACCTTGGCCCCAGTGAAGAACTCCTCCAACTAATGGGAAGGCAAGATGATGTAACTTTTTGGAGCTAAAGATATAGTTGATGCTGGAGTCAAGTGGAAAGAGGGCTCTCCCCTCACTAAAAGCAGGAAGCACCAGCTTTGGGCCCTCATTAGGTTTTGGATGACAGATAAAAAGCAAGGTATCCATGGACACCATACTGCCACCAATTTGTCTCAAAGCACCATTTATCAAGTCTGTCCCAAGGCTATCTTCATTATTAGTTGCCTATAACAATAAAAACGGTGGTCATAATGTGGTCACCAGCTGAACTGCACACCAAGGCAACACAATTAGAAAACACAAATCACTGACCTGGCAATAAGGTGTGGTGTCGATCCAATGCAGAACAACTCGACGTTGCAGAAGTATGTCTTGCAGACCTTTATGGAGAATGTGATCGGCCATGTCCTTCAGTTGACCATCATTGCCCCGGGGGAATACAAAGTTTTCTATGTCAGCTTTTGAGTGCGGACATCGAGTGAGCACAAACAATATATTGTTGCCTTGATTTGACAGTTCATCTTCTGGTGTTGCTGCAGCTCTTCCAAAACGACTTGCTCTTTTAGGGCGCATAGTGAGTTTAGTGGGTGATGTGATATCAGGCCTGTCCCACTGAAAATCAAGCAAAGCTTCTTTCGTCGCATTCTGGACAGCAGCAGCAGGGGTGATCTGAAGCTTCTGATTGGCACGAGCCGACGTTTGTGCTTTTCCATTGCATTTGGATGAGAATTCCAACTCAAAATCATCAAACGACTTTTCTGTGATTTCCTTGAGGTCAGAGCCTCTGGAAATTAAGTTACTACTACGTGGTACACGTGAATAAAAGAATTTATATCCCCATCGCACCTTATCGATGCCATACTTGTTTCCAAAACACAGCAAAAGTCTCAGGATCCATTGTTTCAGTGATTGTGGACAGACACTGCCAGCATTCAGCTCTGTTTGGTGATCAACATCGATAACAAAAACCACATTATGCGAGGCCATAACGGCCAAGAAACTACTTTTAAGCCAACAAATTTGATTTAATTGACTTAACGTAATCAAACGTTAGGCAACTTCTCAGATTCAAACGTTAACAAATTAAACATAGCAATATCCCGTTAAACGGCTTCGAGAAAGTTGACGTAAACCAAGCAAAATGACTAGAAAATCATTTGCATATATGACGACCTTATTATCATCTTGTTCCGTAGGTATATTAGCCCACAAGATTTAATTTTACCTCGCAAATATTTTGGCTAGCAGGCAATTTAACCTCGTAGAAGACACATCAAAAGTTAGCAGCAGCTAACTCAGTCCGGACAGTAAGTGCTGTTATGGAAATTAACTATTTTGTTGACCCCTCTTCGTTGACATTTGCCGCAAAAAGTACTTATCTTAAACAAAACACAGTAAGTTACTGGACCGTAATGGTGAGAATGCAAAATGCCACGTAGGCTACTTCTGTTCTGCAATACAATCGCAATAAGTAAAATGTTAGCCTATGTTGAAATTCGCCATTTTCCCCTTCCCTCAAACTCTTCGCGCTTCAAAACCTTAGTCCCTACCCTTTTAGCGTCATTGGATGAAGTTTTACAGCAGTAGCTATCACTGGTTCTTCATAGCATCAATCACATGATCACGGGGTACGCGTTTACAGGGAGGGGTTTCATTGGACAGCGTTGAGTCATGTGTCAAGTGTAAAGGTTTAAAAACATTTAAATCGAATACACCCGTGACGGATGCTGGCCTACGTCACCCAAACGTTATTTTTTCTCTGTCTTGCAGACTGTATTGCATTGGTAGTAATACATAGGTATATTATCAAGAGGTTTGAAGTTGATTCCTTTTACTCTATTTTCTATCTGTCAAGTTTTTTGTTGAGATAAATAGACAGATAAAAAGGGAAGTTTCTTAGCAGCTGACCTATACTGTTGCATTTGCAAATTAATGAAGACTATGTAGCCTTCCGGTACTTTAAAGGATGAAATAATAACCCCAGACTGGTCCTAGCCTTTAAAATAGATGCAAATACCTTATTCCAAATTCTGCAATATGCTATGATGAAAGTGCATGCAAAACATGACCTGGTCGTCTCCTGTTTTCATTTTTCCTTTTTTGCTTCTCAGCAATGATTGTTGGATTGGCTATATGAAGAATTCTGTGCTTTTTATGCCAGCATGTTGCATGAAAGAATTAACCTGGGCAAATTAAGAGAAACATTCTTCACTCTGCGACACAGAAACAGCCCTGTCTTAATTATTCTGCATACCATGTTAGATCCAAGTGAATTGTCTTAAGTAGAGCACATTGTGGCTGAGTCATTGCATTGCTGATTTGGCTGTCATAAATGTTAACTCCCATATCTATTACCCAGGGCCTGGAGCTGACCTTGTTCTTGGAGAGTATAAGAACTGGGTTACCTTCTGTTCATCCTCCATAGGCATATTCACGTCATTGGTGGGATGTGTCAAGGAGAGAAAGAAAGAGGATTATTTTTTGTGCTCAAAAACCGTGAGCAAAAGGATTGCATTTGAAGACTTCAGTCTCTTGGTTCCGGCCCAAAGCCCGAGAGGGCTGCGCTGCGACTGGAAAATGTAGGTCAGACAGAGATTCTGAAACCCAACACACTCCAATCAGGCAGTGTACAGACACCTTAAGAACATTAAACCATAAGAACATTAAACTTAATGATAAACTTAAAAAAGGATAAATTTACACTTATTATTCTCCTCTGAACATTGCTCCAATACATTTTATATAGAATTGTACTGATTAGCAGCTATGTCATATCTTTCTTAGTTGATTTGGCTTAGTTTACTTGGTCATGCAGGTGTACAGAGTGGAAAATCTTGTGGTAGTGATTTTTCCATGTCTGATAAATGTTTTCTGCCAAGACTACTGAGTGTTTATCTGTGAAAGACTCAAAGGCCTATACTAGGATTCCTTGAGTGAAGTGAATAGCTGTCAAATGAACGGGATACATGGCCTGGGTACAGAAGAAACATGTGCTTATTGCCCAGGATTTTCTGGAACACACTTTTAAGTGAAGTGATTGAGTTTCAGTAACACATTGCATCCATATATGGAGGCTTTTCCCAAAGATCATAACCAGGTTTTAGCTTTGGCCTGGCACAGCACATAGTCTGAAACAAACAAAACCAAGGGTAAGGAGCATAAACATTAAAAACTAAAAAAGACTGATGGTGTTTCTGTCGATGTAGTTGTGTGTGTGTGTGTGTGTGTGTGACTGGGCAACAGGACAGAAAAAGAACAGGGTTTTGTTTGTTTTGGAGAAATAGAACAGGGTTTTGTGATGACACTTTCTGAACATCATATTTCATTTCTCCATTACCACAGCAACCAGACAAAAAGTAGGTTGCAGGCAAAAAAAAGATAAAGAAATAAACTAGAGCAGCCAGGCATGAAGCACGTATACATTCCTTCTGTATAGTATTACACTGTTATGATTGTGTACAGTATTTGTTTGAAAAACTCAGGAGTGTACAGGAGACAGACTATGAATTTTCCTCTGACGCACAGTGTCTTTGTCACTGACTCCACACACAAGCGCATTTACAGTAATGTGCCGTTTGCACGGCCACAATATGACAAATGTGCTCTTACAAATCACACATACACACTTGAGGAACAGTCACGTGTTCGTTGCATTCAAATGTATTGTGTGCTGTTCCAGCTGTTGCATCAAAATGGAAAAGGCAAGTGTGACTATTTTTATCTCCACTGTGGCCAGGCAGGTACCAGTGCCAGATCTTATGAAATGTCCAATGAGGAACAGCTATGTATATTACTAAATAACTGGCATCATTCTCACAAATGTAATCATAACAAAACAGACGGACCCATATGCATACTGCAGATTAACTGCATTAAGGGGTAGAAGTGTAGCTGCCCTGATGGTATGGGTTTTGCATGAGTCATGCAGGCATAGAGCAGCATGCGTCACACAAGATCAGTGAATGTCATGGCTTATTCAGTGTTTATATGTTCCCCAGTTCTTCAAGAATTCATAAACACAGTGGAGGGTCAGCATTGTTTAAAACAAGCACAGACCAGACCAGCAAAAACACTATAGTTTAGAAATATTTATTGAAGTAATAAGAAACTGTACAAAGATAACAAAATGAAATCAAAAAGTATAAAGGCATTTTCTCTGTGTATCTATGAAAAGTGACTTAACCAGTCAACAGTGTCTTTTTTACTCCTAATTGAACTAAAATGAGTAAAATAAATATCAGAAACATTTAGAAACAATATCAGAAATGTTCCTCATTTCTGTAAACAATATTGGAGTTAATTTTTTACATCTCTTCAACCAAGGAAAGGTGGCCAGAGATCAGAGCTTTCCGCTCAAGAAAAGGTCAAGAACAGGGTAGCCTATGCAACTGTCAGTGACTCCTTCCCTGCCAGAGAAGGCAGGTCCTCACCACATGATTAGAACATGTTAAGAATTTATGAGCAGGCACAAGGTGAAAAAAAACAAGAATGCTTCATTAAAAAAATACATAGAATCACTTTCAAGCTCTGCTTCAAGTTCAAATAGCTTTACACAGTAAAGTAAAGTGATACGTATGAGGAATTTTAAGTGGTGCTATGACTGCGTCACAATAAGCTACAATAAGCTCTTGGCAGGCAGTAGTTACTACTGTTACCCTGCTGAAGAAGTTTGGTTGAGAATGCATCAGATGCATGTCAAGACTAATGATATGTACTATTCATAAATATGTATGTAATATGTAATATATGTAATATGTAATATATTTTGATATACCATGTGACGGCAAATAAATGCACATAGGAGAAAAGTCCAGTCCAAGGAAAGGAACTAAAAGTTCATCTGTCTGTCCCTCTCTTCTGTCATCCAGTCCAGAGCCTCTCTCACTGGGCCGAGTCGGAGTCGCTGGAGTCCAGGCTGGCCTGTGTGGGGGTGGAGGAGCGTGTGGCACGGGCTGGGGGTCCTTGGTACAGCGTCTGGGTGCTCCGCCGCAGACTCTCCAGGGACTGCAAAAAGGAGCGGCGTGCGCGCTCTTCCTCCAGCGGAGAGGCACCCTCCTCCTCCACCTCGGCGATCTCAGAGAAGGTGACAGGCTGCGTCTTGAAGCGGGCCTCCCGAGGTCGGCGGGGCCGGCTGCGTCCACGGGCGGGGCCCTTGGGCACGGGCAGCTGCTGGGGGAACTCCTCCATGGTGGAGGCCAGCAGGTGGGCGGGCAACACTGGGATGCCCACCACCTCCATCTGACGGGAGGCCATGTGTGGCAGGGTGGAGGAGGCGGGGTGCGTTGTGTTTGTCGACGATGCCGGTCGCTCCCTCTTGCAAAGAGCCTGCACTTCTCTCTCAGCTCCCTCCTCTGTGGTGTCTTTGGGCTGAGTGTCCGTAGACAGCTTCACGTCAAGTGTGTGAACGCAGTGCTGCGAAATAAAACAAAACAATCCTGATGTGCTCTATTGAAGCAGTGTGTGCTCGTGCTTCTCCACCGCCTGTGGCAAAACCCACTGTGCTGTTGTCGTCAGCTGCCGGCTGATTCCGGTGTTCGGTGTGAGCTTTCCCCTGAGCTGCTGCTGCTGCTGCTGCTTCTACTGCTGCCGGCTCTGAGCTCTGACTGCAAGTCTTTCTGCTGCCAATGGTTCTAGCTCTCGGTTTTATAGCTGCTCACAACCCACTGGCTCCTCCTTCTGCTTCAGTCACCGCTCCTGCTGCCATACTAGTCAACCAGGATCAGCCCCCTTAAATAAACACCAGCCACATAGAAGGAAACTGGGTGATAGAGAGAGAGAGAGGTGAAATGAGGGGGGGGGGTCACATAAACACACACACAAGGTAACTGCATTGAAGTGTAATCTATGCACATGGTGACATTTGAAGATAAAGAATCACACAAATATGCAAAGATAAAGCACCTGCATTTGCACAACAATGGGCCTACGCATTGGGCCATACAAGACCACGAAAGAGTACGTGCGGCTCGGACAAGAGCCCAGAAACATCTGTTCAGAATCAGTCAAGAGCCTTTACTGAATTTATCACTGCCAAGCACATCAGCCATATAAAAATAAGCCTGAATTCAATAACTCATTTTAAAAGCTTCAAATCAAAAGTCACTGCTTCAACTTAAAGAGGAGAGGAAATGCTGTGGCCGTTGTTATGTCAACCAGACAAACAAACTCAGACCCAGTCAGTGGCTTATTTTGTGCATCTGTCATCATTGCCATGATCACCAGTGACAAGCAACCCAGCCGGGCCGTGTCAAACGTGGGGCACATGTACGTCTGCTGAGGTAAAACCTTTACTAGTCGTTTTACTGCCAGACATAAGCGGTGATGTAAGGTGTGAGAAATCGTCCCTGTTCCTGACATGCATTCCGAGGATAACCCTGCTCGAATGCTGGAAGGAGACCGGATCACCATATGTGCCAGCCTTCCCATCAGCCCTTGTGCCGAGCGGGGTGTGTGCTGACGTGCCTGTGCGAATGAAGACCCAATCTATTTCTGACACTCGGCAACAATGTCACTCCGCTCAGGTTGGGGTGACATCACCTGACAGATGCTTGCCGCTCTCATGACTCCCTTACTATGATGACCCCTTCAATGGGTGGGCCGTAATAGCTGCCGCCCTGTGTTAGTCAGACCAGGAATAGTGCCTGTAATGAAACCCTCTCAAGCCTGTCTCATGTATTACTAAGCCTGCCAGTGGCCTCTGTTTTGATTATTCACTTGGAGAGGTCATGCATATATACAGGCCAGCCAGCGCGGGAGGCTCATCTGCATTCTGTCTGCTTTATCCTTACAAGGATGACATAACTTTTTTCTGTTTAAACTGAATTTTAATCATTGGACGTGGCCAACTAAGGCCAATGTAAATAACAGAGATTTGGCCATTTTAATATAACAGGAAAAAGGTGACCAAAGACATATTCTTCACTTGTCTGTTAACCTTGCAGTGATGTTCAAAGGCCTTTACCAGTATATAAAATGAGTGACAGTTGGCTCATCCTTGATAGATGAGAGGGTGTTTTCATTGAATTAGCCGACTAACTTTAGCCGACGTGCTAAAGAACGACCTTCCACTGAGCACACCCCAAGGCTTCAGGGATTCAGCTGGTGCCTCATAGCCTCCCACTATAGTGTAACCAGACCTAGAAGCTATATGGCATTACAAGATCTCAGCCAGAGGTGAGCTTACTGCATGGACACTGGCCTTGTCCTAATTAATGAACCATCTTGATTTTCAGTTTCCACTCCAATTGTTTCCCAGGGCCTGAAGGATGAGTGGCAACCGTTGCCAGAGGTAGAGTTTCACCTACTAGCAAGGATTGCAGCTTGGTTGTTTCTCTTGTTATGTCACAACAATACACCTAGAGTTCATAGGTGGACACAAAGGCAAATACAAAGGTCCTTGTATGTAGCTGTGCCTGCCTGGTGAATGTCACAAAAACAACAACAGAAGCATGTTCAAGCCCCCATCGGAGAAGCAGCATGTGGTGTAAACAAAATCAAAAGTAGGTCAAAGTCAGGAACTGACAAGCTTTTCCCAAAGACAGGACCTATTTTAATACATGTTTCATGTTCTAACATCAAATGTATAAACTGTAAAAAGTAATGCATTTGAGTGAGGGCCTTACCCCATTCTGCCATCAAATGCACATAATAAGGTTCAATTTCATTGGCAGCCACACAGAAGTAAATGAGTTAGGATTATAAAGGTGAGATACCTAACAGGGCACAGAGAATATCTACGAGTGGAACTGAACTTTTGAAATGGCCTCAAAGTTAAAAAAAAAAAACAGATCAACAAACTAATAGTGATACAAAAAGTAGTGTTTACTTGTAAGGGCGGGGCCAAATAGTTTAGTGTGGAGACCCACACATGTTTTTCTCATTGGCATGAAAAGATGTCATCTAGATTACAAGAGTGTGTGTGTGTGTGTGTGTATTTTAAAAATAGCTCCTTAAAGGAATGGATGATGACCCAAGAGATTGCCCTGGAAGACACCAAGGGGTAAAAAAGCTGAGCGTATTTTTAGGGAGTTCTTCCCACGCTGCATCATGGATCTTCAAAAATATGTCACATTAAAAATACTCAAACTGGATTACTGATTGTTTGAACACTTACTATATGTTATGTCTTGTCTTGTTATATCCTGTATGTTACCTAAGTATAATGCCCAAAGCCTACTTGAACTTTTTTTTTACTTAACATTACCTTATTGTTTAGAACTGTTTTTGTTGTGCATCTGCACTTCATTGTTGTCAACGTCTACGCATGGGACAAGTGTGAAACGTAATTTTGATTCCTTTGTATGTCAAGTACATTTGAAGAAATTGACAAATAAAACTGACTGACTTTGACTTTGACTTACTTCCAGCCAAACTCTGATATCTTGATCCTTGTTTGCATGTATAAAGTTATGGTAAAACTGATTCAATACAGTATACATAGTCCAACGTGTTTTAGGTCTCCACCAGTGATAGCCTGATGGACTAAAAGGAGTTTCATCAGAAGCACATTGATGAAAGAACAGAAGCACAACTACTGTAGTAACAATGCCCATATTATAAACAGGCCAGGTGCCCACAGGGACCCAGGCTGAAATTTAGCCTGTGGCAATTTCCTCTCAGTATGGCCACCAGGACTTTTTTCATTCCTGAGACAGGCAGCCAATCAAAAACGTTCACTGGCACCATCTCATGTGATGGTGTTTGACTTTAACATTTAGATCCAAAATCAAGAAACAACAAAGAGAGGAATATGTTGATCCTATTTCAAAGTAGCTGGCAATTTTGGCTACTGTAGGTAGCTAATTCGGACTCATGAAATCAGTCATGAAAGCCCAGCTAATGTGCAATCTGAATAAAGACAGAAATGCATGTAATATCCCTTTTAGAAGATCTACCCCGACAAGATCTACACAGAGCACTGAGAAAAGCCACTGGCCTAAACGTCTGCTCTGCTATTCTCACGGCAAAATAATAATAAAAAAAAGACTCCTTTTTTGTAGACTTTGTTGTCTTATTCACAGTGTGCAACCGACTCACACTCCTCTCTAAAAAGATATTCCCCGACATTACCACAGGCAAATGGTAAGGTCGGCTGTTGTACTTGCTGAAGTTGACCAGTGTTAGCGCTTATGGGAAGTGTGTAACCTGTGGGACCTACACTCAATGAATCTGCCCATGAAAACAAGCACATGCATAAGCACACAAGTGACGTGAATTCTACCATTTTCCTAGACCCTTTAGAATCGCACCATTAAATCACATACACACACACACACACACATTCATCCACAAACATAAACCCATTATGTGTCCGCTTGGCTTAATTGAGCCAAAAGCTGGAGAGCACTGAGCTTTGGCCTCTTGTGGGAGATAGTATTTGACAATGAGCCTGTTGTCTACACCCTGCTACTGGCATTGAGGTCCATGGCTTTCTGACGTCTGGCTTAAAAGCAGCTCCGGGAAGCCTGGGCCCTCAGAGGACCTGCGGCTACTCTTGCACAAAAAAGACAGGTGGCAAGATTAGATACGACTAACTGGCGAACGAAGGCATGTTCTGCACGTACTGTGAGCAGGGTCTACAGAGCTAGACAGCTCTTCCCAGAAACACTAGCCCACTCTTGCATGAAATCAGCAACTCATTGCTTATGTTCCTCAATATGCTTGACCAAGTCGTTTGTTATTAACAGCCCCACTCACTTGTTTGCAGATATTTCTATTATATTCTAGTTTTTAGGTGCATGAAAGAAAACAGTCACTCAGCACAGGCTACCTGCCTCTTGTGCAAGAAAGCTCAGCCCAGGCGTGTCTGAGCCAATCAACCGACCGAGCACTCTCTCTCGACTTTACTCCTCAGGCACACATGCCCACCAAGAGTAATTAGAGGGCTAAATGCTGGCCATTTATCTCATTAAACAGCTTGAGCCGCAAACATCTCACAGTGCAGCACAGCAGTTTGTTCCCCCAGCGCAGACTGGCCCTGAGGGAAGAGCAAAGACCACTAAGCCTCTTGGCCGGATAAATGGCATTTAAAGAAGCACATGCGAGCACTTCAAGTTTTAATTAAACCTTCCCAACCAATCTTTCAAAGAAAATGGGACTGATCGCAACATGGCCAAAGCGGTTCTCAGCAGAGCTGCTGGGATGTGTGTCCCTACAGAGCTCTGCTCCTGGTTCGTTCACTCAGAGTCTGTCAACACTGGTGTGTTGCCATGTCATCATGTTGTCCAATGTGTTCACAAAGGGAGAGTGAGACTGTGTGTCCCAATGGCCCTTGGGACAGAGCTGTCTGTAAGAGGGCAGGACCCTGAAGCCTCAGACCTTGTAATAGATATGGCTCAAGAGACAAGCTATTAATAGCCACGTAATGGTGGTAAATAGTGTAAACACAACATGAGGGGACATGTTTTTACCACATGCATACACATGTGTGTCTATTTACTACTGATGGATGTTTTTTGCAGTTAAAAAACAACTCTAATGGTATCATGAGACGCAATACATTTAATGCATGGGACTGTAATTTCTGTACTTTTTTTTTGGTTGTGGATATTTAGCACATGCCACATTTTCCCCATATAGACCATTCAGCAGAATTTGTATGTAATAACTAGATTATGTCAGTAACCAAGGGATACTTGGCACTTTTCCCCTGGATAACCTGGTGCCCATACTGCCGTTGCCAAGCAGACCCTGTCAGATAACAGGTAGTCCCTTCCCCACCTCCCGGCCTTCTTCCCCAGACTCCTGTAGTGGGCCTGAGACAGGGACGCAAGTCTCTCCCCTCTCTTAATCAGCTCTGTGGGAGCCTCAGCATGACTCAGCCCTTTTGATATACAGTCAGGACAGACGAGCAAAAAAGTTCAATTAAAGAAAGGCTACCAAGTTCACACCAGCTACACTAGAGATGGGGAGGGAGAATCTTACTCCCTATAAAATTGTGGCCCACACTGGAGTTGTGAAGGATTCTATCAGAAACACAAACCAACATTTGAGAAATGCAAATAAGAGCCCAGAGTAAGCCAATCTTTTACAGTAGCCTAAAGCTAGCGAAAACATTGCAGTATGGCTCAACTTAATATGTCCGTGTTGTTTTTTATGGTATTTTTTCAAGATATAATACTAATTTTAGTTTTATCTGTATCATGTGAATGAAAGACTGACAGAATTCTCTAGAATCAGGTACATGACATTTTGTCTCCATACTCCTCCCAATAGATGACCACGTAGTTAAAGTTAAATAAATGTCTTGTTATTTATTATGAATTTATTTCATCCTATATACAGTACCTTGCTTCACAGCACTTTCAATACTAACAACTTCTTCAACAGCAGTGAGATTTACTGTCCCATCTAAAATCATGACCCGAAGAGTTAACACCATGGCAACTATCCATTAAGGTAATTTATATAGCTGGGAAAGTGTACACCACTGACTGTCCAAAGTAGAACAGTTAAGTAACACAACAATCCTCCGTTTCAGACCTAATTACTTGTAAAATAAATTTAAAAGACCCAAAACCTTGAGTGGGTAAATTGCACTTTATTTTTTATAGCTTAGTTTTATAATCAGAAAACATCCCTTTGGGATAACAGATCTCAGGTAATGGAGCGCTTAGCTGTGCCATCACATTTTACAACAAAAGTGCTTTCCAACCAATCACAACATTTCAGTCTGTTTTATAGACTCTTCATAGCAGGAACCAAATGCTACAGAAGAACGCACCAAATAGCACAAAAAGCTGATGTGGCCAAACGTTTTTGTCACACACACAGAAAACAACAACAAAAACAACAACAACAAAACCCTAGAAAGGAGCTTAAGTTAACCAAAGAGTCTCGGAAGGTTAGTCACTAAAACGGTGACTCACATCAGTCCTAACTTGCTCTTCAGATGGACGGGCTTCTGGCACATGGCAGTAGAAGGCCTGTACTACGCCTCCGCTTCCTCATAGGGACTCTGTGCTGAAGAGACATTCACTCTCGCCAGTCAGCACTCGTGAGGAGCATGAGCAGTGGGCTCCCCGGCTACATATTTGATTTCATTGTACTCATTTCTGTGCCCATACAGTTTCCACACAGTACAGACGTAATCTATGCATGTCCTGCCGTCTCCCCCGCGCCTTCACAGACGTATGCCACCGGTTAGGGCTCAGGATTGATGGTGCGGAAGGTGAGGTTGATACGGGGCCCTCGGTCATGATATTCTTTGGCCACTTGATGCTGTATGGGAACAAAATAAATCCAATCAAACATCTCCAATCAGAACTGTTCAAATACTGAAGGGCAAACATTGGGCATAGTTTCTCTTCTTCTGCAAGTCCTACTAGAGCAGGGTTGATCCTCAGCAATGGTGGCTTGAACTAGCAAGGACATGCATGCCGACACAACGTGCAAGATGGTTTACTTACAAGAAGCAAAGGGCATACCCTCCCCCCCTGGATTTATCCACAGGTTGTCAACAGGGAATTAAACAACAAACATGGCAGCAGGCTTGGAGGCCCAAAGTTGAGTCCGCCACATAGACCGAGTTACGAAACACTCTCCCCTGTGCGCGAGATAAATATTTAGTGCACACTTCTAGCTCAGGCCGAGGCTGTGAGGTTACTCTGAGTTACAAGCAGCCATGAACGTGGTCTACGAAGTATGAGCTGGCCCAGAAAGTTCACACACTGGGTACAGACATTCAGTTTCCTCCATAAAACGTCCTTGACCTTTTTATCGCACATTGTGTGTCTCTCTTCAGAATGCTAAATGATCTTGGCCAGAAAACCATGACAACTGACTTTCCTATTTAGACAGGTAACCTTATGTACTGGCTGGCTTGGAATATGGTTCGTCCAATGTTCCCACACTGTAAAGCAAGGTTTTTCTGCCTTGACTACACACACTTTCTTTGGCAATATTTGGCATACCGCCACTTACTCAAGAAAGGCAAACAAACAGTTCGGCATGCCGTCTGTCACCAGAATGACCTGAACTGTCTTCTATAAATACATGTCTACGATGTCCCAATATTCCTTTTCCATCAGACGTATTTTGTAACGGGGACAGAGGTGAGACCAATGAGAAATGTAATGGGGTTGAAGTTTCTTGCCTTGCATATTGACATTCAGACAGTGAATATTAACATATCATAACTGAACCAAGGCAAGGCATACACACATGTTCAAAAGTCTGTGTTCACCAAGGTTCACGATCCATCCGCCAGAGCAGGAGGTTAGGAACAGGAACATTAGTCTGTGACGCTCCCCAGTACTCTGTGATCATGTCATTTTCTGCAACAATAGCACACAGCCAGGGCACAGTTGCCTTTTCAAGGACTTCCAACGCCTACACTGGTTCTTCTTGTAAGCATGCTGCGGCTCGTGTATGCTAAAAGTAAATACTAAAAGTAAGGTTTTTTTTTTCCAACCTCCATACAGAATGCATCCATTAGATCCAATGCTATTCACTGTAAGTGAACTGTTACACTGTGTAGCTATCTATTCTGCCACGTTGGCACGGGCTCAGAAGTAGTAAGAGCAATGTTCAGAATGTGCCAAGGAAAAAATGTTTGATAGAGACACACTGAGAAGTTACAAACACAAACTGGACTTAAATTTAACCACCGCCATGCTATTTAGAAGTGTCCATTTGTCATGTCACCCGTTGCAGGCTTACATAAGGCTGGCTTGCGACAGTGGGATACTGGTTTATGTAACAGTGTGTATGCGAGTTGGGCTGGTGTCATACCTGCCAGTCCTCCTGAGTGCAGCCCTCCATCATCAGCAGAGTGCCGTGGGCCAGGGGAACCTTTAGTCTCTCCACGTACGTGTAGTCACCATTTTCCTCCTGCATCACACACACAAACACACACGCACACACACACACACGCACACACAGATCATGCTCCATTTCCTGGTAAACATGTGCGTGAAGATGTCTTTAGCGAAGATGTCTTAAATAATACTGGCAATCCTGTAAATACACGTGCACACACACACACACAAACAAACACACACACACACACACACACACATACAAGTTCACACAGAGGGCAAATGAGGTTGCGGCAGCTGTTTCTGCAGCAGTCACCTCTGTGTATTCTCTGTCTGTGTATTCCCTTCCTCCGGATCTAGCCCATCCATCACTACTGCTCTCTTGTCTTAACACACACACACATACACACACGTGCACAACACACAGGCACGCACACACACACACACACACACACACACACACACACACACACACACAGGCACGCACACACACACACACACACACACACACACACAGGCACGCACACACACACACACGCACACACACACAGACACGCACACACACACGGGCACACATACACACGCACGCACACACACACACATAAAGAGCGCACCGGAGGAGGTTGTTTACGGAGGCTGAAGATGCGCGTGTCGCCCAGGCTGAGGGAGGCGATGGTGGGCCGAGGGCCTAGCGAGGGCTCGCTGTCCGAGTGCCAGGCGATGCTGTCCCTGCCGTCACGATACAGGTTACACAGAAGAGAGTTGAAGGAGCAGCCGCTGTGTTGCTCGATGGAGGCTCGCAACGTGCTAAGCACCGGGTGCCACTGAGACAGAAGGAGAGAAGAGAGAGAGACGAGAGAGAGAGAGAGAGAAGAGAAGAGAAGAGAGAGAAAGAGAACAGTTGTGTAGGTTGTGGTAGGATGTGAAAAAATGAAATGACTAGTCTGAAAAGACAAGACTGCATTTTTGGAAGATTACAACATTACTGCAGTGTCTTCTTTAATCATGTGAAGCACATGTACTAAAGGAACTCCTTAGTATTACGTACACTTTTAGCATGGTACAAACAACAGAAAAAGTCAAACTAGATTAGTATACCTGCGAGTTGGCCTGCATGGTAGAGTTGGAGTATGTGTAGGGCAGCTCTCCATACCAACACGTTAGTCTGGGCTCATCATAGGCTTCTCCTTTAACAGAAGAAAATTGGATAGTTAGGAAATACACCAACAGTACAGTGTGTCAACATGTGCGTGTGCGTGCATGCGAGTGTGTGTGTGAGTGTTTGTATGAGTGAGAGTGAGAGGGGGGGGGGTGAGTGAAAGTGACTAAGCGCCTTTAACAGAGTAGAACTTCCACACGGTTGCACGCCGCACACTCTTTTCACAGCAGTGGCCTCCCCTCCATTCACTCCCCAAAGGCCTTGGATCAGTATGGCCGAGCCTGCAGAGGGCACACTCAATGGGCAGGCCCATTTCCCATGCTCTGGATGGGAGCCCTTGGCAGCATTCAAATGCTCACTGAGCCCCAGCATAATCCGCTGCTTGAAACCAACTCCAAAAGAGGTAGCAAACCCCGAGCACAGAGACGTTCCTTCATACTCATGTGATATCTGTGATAGATGCCGGGGTGAAAAAGGAAAGCTACAAATGAAAACATTGTGGTCCTAAAACAGGACCAGGCCTACTTTTTAGCTCCAAAGCAAATGTTTGTGTGGGACTGATGAATTTGGGGTTTTCAGAGCGGCCTGCAGGAGCCTTAACAAAACATGTCTTACTCTCCCCGTGGGAACTGATAAATGCCATAGATCTGGAGTGACATGGTAGACACTTAAAGGACAGGAAAAAGTGACTCAGAGGTGTACTCGTTTTTCTTTTCTTTCTTTTTGGTCCCTCTCATTTGGGAAATGAGAGAGTTGTTTGAATGCAGATGACTGACTGTCAACACGGCTGGATGTGTTGACTTAAGTCTGAATGCAGGGACAGGCAGTTAATGCTTGCCACTAAAGTGCCGCTAGTTTCATCAGAATCGCTCCATCAGGAGGTTAACGGCAAGGTTTACAAAACGCCACATCACTCTGCCTCAATGTTACCTGACAACCTCCAGAAACTAATACATACACATACTGGGGGAGACACTTCAAAGAAGCCGACGCTGGTCTTACACAGACAATCCAAAACTGAAAAACAGTTTAGATTTAACAGCCTCTGTTGCCACCCCTACGCCACCCCTTTTCTCTCTTACTAGGTCAGAAGCTTGCATAAGCTGGTTTGATCTGTTGCCTTGCTCAACAGGCAGCACTTTGGGAAAATAGTAATTGAGCAAAGTTCCCTGGAGATCAGAGATTGTATTATCTGAAGATTTTGACATTACTATTTTTTAGACATAACAGTCTTTGGGCAACAAGCTAAAGTAAATGACAGTATTACTGTAAAGTTGTTGTGAGCGTTATTTATGCAAGCGGCTCCTGATGACTGCAGCATCGTCACTGACCTTGCCTGTAGTTGGTCTTCTGTGACCATGGGAGCTCAGTGAGGAGAGAACTGAACATCCAGTCAGCCTCCTCCTGCTGGAGAAAGTCAGTAAACAAGCGAAGCCTGGAAAAGAGACAACCAAGCAAGCCAGATGTGATGAAGGGTGGAAACACTGAGCGGAGATTAAAGACAAGAGCAAATAAAAGGGAACTGCATAAACCCCGGTGCAGATTTGGCAGGTCCAAATGAACTGGCAGAACACAAATGGCGACTGGAATGTATAAACTTTCACAAACAGGCATGCCAGAGCTCAACTGCAATTTACTTCAACTGCACCTGAATTACTAGCGCAATGGGTTAGCCGTTTTAATGAGGTACAATTGCTCCGTTCTCGTCAACAAATCTCTCAAGAGGTCTCGGGGAATTAATTCACACACTTACAGAGACACTCCAGATGGCCCATGACTGATGTCATACACCCCAGATTTCCTGAAAGAAAAAAGACAAGGAAAAGAAGGTGGGATTATAGGTTGAATATCGAAGAACAGAAGGAGAGATCTAAAAAATGGTAAACCAAAAGGTAAATGCAGGGTTAAAGATGAGATGTATTTACACACAGCAACTCAGATCATCATGGCAGATGTACTGATTATAAAAAAAATCTATGTTTGGAAAACAAATGTACACAAATGTATACTTACTCAATAACCCTCTCCACAGGAATGTCTCGAGTGGGCTGTAAATCAAAGGGAAGAAGGTCTGAGCCAGGACTACAAAAGTTTTGTACCACTCTTTACACTGGCTTCACATGGGTTTTGCTAGTGTCCCTTTCCACCATTAACTTCTCTAAGTAGACCAGCATATAGCATAAGTAGGTGCACCAAAGACTTAAAAAGTTTGAGAAAAATTCAGCTGGCAGACACTAAGCTAGAATACGGTAAGCATTTTACACACAAAAATTAGGGGTCAGAGCTGACCATTGAAAAACTATGGGCAAGGCTTTCCAGAGGTCAGAGTAACCATCGCAGCTGAGATATACTGTAGACAAACTAGGTGAGAAGAGGAATAGAAACTACTGTGGGATACTAAATGATTTCAATAATTATGAGACTGTGTCCTAAATTACACAAGGGAAGTTGCGATCAAAATTTTAGTTGCACTGGCTTGATCAATGTGCATTTTGGTTGCACTGGTTTGATCAATGTCAATTTTGGTTGCACTGGTTGCTTAGTGGAGCCCTTACAAAAGTCTGAGAAAACATGATACAGTACTTGCCTTGGCTGGCTGTTGAAATTCATACGTGCGTGGCCCTGTGTTCCATGATGTGCATTGAGGTGTAGATCCAGGACCTAATCCTGAAGTAGACATCGTTGTTGACACACGTAAATTTGCTTATATTTTAGACCCATACTGAGAGAACTGAGGGATTCCTTATTGTTCCTTATTGTTTAAATTGTTTTTTTTTTGTTGCACTTTATTGTTGTCAACGTCTACGCATGGGACAAGTGTGAAACGTAATTTCGATTCCTTTGCATGTCAAGTACATGTGAAGAAATTGACAAATAAAACTGACTTGACTTGACTTGGATTCCCAGTCCTTGTTTACCTGTAGGGTTGTTGGGTTTGGCAGCTGTTGGTCTGACCAGAGATTTTGCCCAGGAGCCTTGGACTCTTGCTCTTTGTCGTTTATCTCCCATTGAGTAAACACTGTGGAGAATCCATCTTTATTACTTGCAAATAACTTTTTATTTCTGGAAGTAACAAAGACCTTACAATACCTTAACCTATGCAGTAAAGCCTTCTTTTCAGCAACACAATACTGCCACTTAGAGGCAACACGTAAATATTACATGGCCAGATGACCATACCATTGATACTAAATTGTGATTTCAACAAATAAATTAATTTAAACCCTGTAATTAGCCAAGTCTACCTAGGTATGTCTACTTAGGACATTTAGTTGTTTCTCCAACAGACACATACAGACACTCACCAACATTTCACCAACTCACTATAAAAGTTTCATACAGACCCAAATTTTTGCAAACATATTTTAGAAAAAATACAGTCAATGCAATGACACTTGGCCCGCACTCAACATATATGAACCAGATGTTAGAGGCAAAATGTTTATAAAGCTCAAGGCTCTTATGGTGTAAAACCCTCCTGTCTCAGGGCATGTCCTACCAAGCTAGCAGCAATCATCACACAAATAGTAAACAGATCTCTGGAGAAGTCTCCTATAATGAAATGCAAATCACTGGGCTTCAACTTCCACCATCATCTCAGTCCCCAAGAAACCATCTATCACTGGCCTGAATGGCTACAGAGTTGTGGCCCTGACTTATGTCAGCAGAAAGTCCTTTGAACGCCTGGTGGTGACCAGTGAACATAATGTGGTCAGAGGACGTTAGTAAAGAGTCCACTCATCCAGTACATACTCTCAATAACCACTTCCCCTCTGGCAGACAGATCCCTGCACACATAAACAACCAGACACAACAGCTTCGTCCCACTGCCATAATTCTCCCAAACTGTGGATAAGCAAGGCCACCACTCCAGCTACTGCACATTACAGCTTCATCATTCCATAGGCATCCTGCAGACTACTTTACAACCCACTTCCACTATAGGCCTATTATGTATACTGAAGTACAAGCTCACTGAAGTCCACAAGACCAGTTAACGTTAGTTCTGTAAAACAACATAACGCTGCTTAATGCAAACAGATTTAAGACCTTGAATATATCCTAAAAGACTTTTAACGTAAATCTAACAGTTCAATCACCATTCACGTCGTTATGGCATTAATCTACAATAGCACTACTTTACGTAACCTCCTACTCCTACCATTCTGACACGACCATAGACTGTATGGACACGACGGGACAGAGGCGTGAGGAGCTAGTATAGCCTTCAAAAGTGAAAAAAAAAAACGAGTTGTGTCGCCTCAACTTCATGAAAATAACACTTTAGATGTAAGAATTACAACACTGTCTTTACTCAGAACTTCCGTGCTGACGGACTTCTATACAGATATCTCACCGCAGTCAGTCAAGAGAAAAGTCGCTGTTGTCTGTGATCCAGATAGCAGTGCACTCCAAAATAAAACCCCTAGCAAATGTAACCGAGCCTAAAGGTTCCGGCAATTATTGGACACATTGTGCCAATAATAACGCTATAAGGTTTTGTCAGGGACCGTTTGCCAAAAGCTAAATGCCAACCACTGGGCAGGATCCTAATTGTATTGATTAGGGTGTGTGGGGCTTTATCGAATTTAGGATTCACCTGTTAAACGGGGTGAGGCACACAGACTTGACTTGACTTCTACAGCTAGCTATAACCTAGCAAACCTAGCAAAATAATAATAATAATAATAATAATAAGACATACAGATATAATTTATTATTTTCTTTCCTCGATTCCGGTTTTAATTTAAAATCTTTTCATTAAAAAACAGGGAGAAGTTGAAAACTTTATTACCAAACAAGACCGCTTTTTAAACATTTTGACAGTACATTTCAAACAAAACATTCGTAATAAAGTTTTGGTGGCAGGTTTTACTGAGAAGTGTAGCAAAGGAAAGAAATTAGGCCAAAAATCATTGCTGAATATCCAGCCAAACAGGATTGTGCTACACAGTATAAGGCAGCTATGCATCCACAGAGTTCCTTCTTTGGTACAGTGGATGCACTATTTTCAGAGGTTCATACCCCAAGTCCAAAGTCATTATCGACCTACGTGGCTAAATGGCCCTTTACATTCAGCCAAGAGTTTTAATTCTCTCAGGAATACAATACAAAAATCAGTGCAACTCACCAATATATTTCCAGCACCTTTACAATATCAAAAAACTAACAATTATATCAGAAAAAGACTGCAGAATAGTTATGGACTGTAAGAATAACCCTTTGGTCGTAAATAGAAAAGGCACTTATTGAGGTGGTTCCACTTATTGAGGTTGTTCATGCTTGCAAAGTATCATGGTACTCAATATGAATTAAGGCAAGATGTGTGGTAACATAAAAAAAATCATAAATAAAAATGAACTTAAATTAATGACAGCAGTTTCAGTTTCTCTGAAAATATACGCATTACTTATTTCAACCAACATCATGACAGATTTTTAAACATTTTGTTAGCAGACTGCTTCACATTAGTTACACCAAGCCATTTTTATATATCCAACTGACATACATCACAACGTACATACAAAATACCCTTTGGGAAGAAAATCAGACAAAATATATTATATAAAAATTAGACAGGACATACAAACACACAAATACATTGTGCATATGGACATAGCCATGGTTGGTCATCAATGTAAAGTAAACAACCTGAACTTCTAAAGCAAGGATAAGGCCTCAAGGTCTTCTTTGGTCAGCTCAGTTTCAATCACTTTGCTTTCTCCTCCTTCAATCTCTGCTCCCTCCTCCTCAGGTAACCAGCACGTTGAGCTTTGTTCATTCGGGCACCGAGATAGAGCACTAGTTGGGTGGGTGCAAGGACAGCAGAGAACCAGCCCTATAATTACAAAAGACGAGGGATTAATAAAGCCGTTTATTTATTGCAGTTTGCAGTTCCTTCAAGTCTGGTGAGTGTTCCTCAGTCAGAGTCTTCCATTAGTTTGTCATGTAGACAGCATATAATGCATTTAAAACAATAAGAAAATAGGTTCTTTTAGACACTTGGAGTAAGGGATGTACCATGACAGCATGAGGGAAATAGCCATTGGTTTGGTCTTCCAGTCCCACAGTGTTCACTTCAGCTGCAACATAACGGTCGGGCGTGGGCTTATCCAGGGTGGGTTTCCTGATCTTGGTCATCTTCGTGGCCACAAAGAAAGGCAAAACACTCTGTGGGCCCAAACAGAAAGAGTGGTCTTTCACAGTTAATGACTAAACTGGGAAGATGTTTTTGGACAGCAATGCAAACGCCAGACTGCAAATGCCAGATGCAAACGCCAGATAGGAAAAAAAAGTGAAATGCTAAATATTCCGACCAACTTACCTGGACAATGATCCCTTTGCCCTTGTACTCCTCATGGACACCACGTGAGTAGAAGTCCACAAAGGCCTAACCAAACAGGAAATGTAAAACATGTCTGTTAAACTACCATCATAAAAAAACAGACAAAAAGCATGACCAAATAAACAGGCACAGGAGTAAGGCTGAAGAAAAAACAGAGGTGGACTCTTGCCTTGGTGGCGGAGTACACGGTCAGCAGGGGAACAGGATACATGCCACTGGCGGAGGAGATGTTCAGGATCACACCTTTAGACCTGAGGGAAGACACAGACAGCAACCACATCATCAAAATGCTGCGAGTCACAGTTTGCAAAGCAGCCTTAACCGTCTCTAACCCACAAAATTCAGCCCTGGAAGCAATGGCATAGAAAAGTGCTTTTGTGTGTATACACACAGACACCATAGGCCAATCATGGTTGTCTGGTGTGTTGCCATGGCACCAGCTTGCTCATGCAGTCCCCCTGCAGCTCTGCTGATGTGCTTGAGAGAGGGGCTAGGGGAGCAAGGGTAGGTCCTATTACCAATACATTTGTTAGCCTTTCAGATTGGTCCAAAGCAGACTTGTGGGAGCCCAATGAGAAGACTACGCTCACCCAATCACCTACCCACCCAACACACACGCATATTGTAGCTAGAAGCTTTTCAATTCACAATGGCACAATGAAAGGCAAGTGTGTGTGGGTGGGTGGGTTTGGTGGGTAGGTTGGGGATACCGTGCAAACACCCTCACACATGCACCAACACACGTGCCCATGCCAGCTCTGTTGGCTTCAATGACACACACTCTATAAGGAGCTGCTAACACAGAGCCATGACCTGCACAGAGGGTGAGGACTAATCATTCAGTAGCCCTGCTCACACAACACTCTGCTCTAGATGCCTGCACAAGTAACCAAGACTACATGTACCCTAGGAATAATCTCAATGAATCTCAGAAACAGCCTATATAGATCCGACAATAGCTGGTCCTGTGGCATACTATATTTGTGCCCTTCAAGAAACAAGCAGTCGCTTACCTCTCAACCATTCTTGGCAGCACTAGACGGGTCATCTACAAGAAAGACATAACACAAGACACAGATTAGCCAAAAAACCTTTTACATAAAGGATGGACAGTTGGGGTACCACAGTGATGGGATAGAAAAAGAGTTTTCGTTAGAGAGAGAGAGAGAGAGAGAGAGAGAGAGAGAGAGAGAGAGAGAAAGAAAGAAAGGAGTGGGAGAGAAGGTAGTGCGTGGGTGTTCAGAGCAGACAGCAAAGGTGTATTTGAGTGTTGCTCTGGGAACAGAAAAACTGCAGGTACATCAGCAACAAAGGAAGGGGAGGAAGACTATGTTTAATTGTTTGTTTGATTCACTTATATAACAAATACATCACCATACATCTTCATAAATTGATCACCTTTTAAACATTGCTACATAAATGCAGCAAGAGAATTGACAAACATTTTTGAAGTGCACATACTTCCTTCATTCCATGCCTTCATTAGGTATTCAGAGAACAAACAAAACTTAGTTCTTAATACAATTGTACTCACCTGGCAAACTGAAGTGATGTTGACATTGATCATGGTGTAGATAAACTAAAAGAAATAACATTTCAAAGAACATTTAACTTCATCAAATGGGGTTAGACATTCACAATCAACTGCTTCCCAATGATAATGTAGAATATGATAAACTAATGCAGTATAACTCACATTGTCCAGGTCGGGGATGTTTAAGAAAAACTCAGGGTAAGGATAAGAGATTCCCACATTGTTCACTGAGAAAATTCATAAAAAGATAAAAAAAGATGTAAAAAATACTAAATGACAATTCCATTTATCACCACAAGGTGGAGAAGTAATACAACAACAATGAGGGTTTCCCCAAGACATGCATTAACCAAAGATCATTTTGGCTACAAACATAAACTTTAAAAGCAACAGCTAAATATAAAGTCATTTGGTTCACAGAAAATTTAAATCACACACTTGATTAGCACAAACAACATAAAACTCTTTCATAAAATGGCTACATGACACTATGCATTTCAAATTCACCTCCCTTCACATGACATTTTTTCAGTTTCCCCAGATAGCATCAGTCTAACCTCCTAATAAGGAAGAAACACTATGAGGCAACTCTTCTGGCAGAGAAAGCCATCCAACTTGTTTTACATGAAAGCCAACTAGATTCCAAGGCAGCACAAAGATGATGTGTTTGAGGGGCGAACATTGTTCTCTAACGCCACATATTTTATGACTTATGAGTGTCCCAGACTTCACAGTGAAGGACCTCACACGCAGACAGCAAAGCAAGCGAGGTGTTAGAATGGAGAACAAAGGGAGGTGATGTAAGAGGAAACACGTGGTTAAACGTGGGTCTCAAACTCACCTAGAACACCAATTTCCAGCCCCTCCAGTCCAGCTTGAATCTTCGGGTAAATGTCAGTCCCTCCGAAGTCAGCAGCGATAGTCTTAGTTTGCACCTTGAACATGCCCTCTGTTCGGTTAAAAAAAAAAATATAAAGTCAAATAAGCTTCAGGTCACAGAATACAGAAATGTGTAACAAGGAGAGACAGAGCATAGCATTCCCCAGATAGCAAATATGGTGAAATGGTGGTGAAGTGCTGAAGAAACAATGAGCTTGCCATCTTACAGCCACTTCAGCTAATAGTGCATAATGTAAACGTGCAGTTGCTAAAGAAGAGAATTACATCCAGCCTGAAAACTATTTGGAATGCTAAATAATATATATTGAAAGACAAGAAGAAATATTTAACAGTCAATTTAAAGTTTCCAATGTCATGCCTGTGTGAGCAACTTAGGTGTGAATGTATGAATGTGTGTGCGCGTGTGAAAAGAGGGGCATTTATTTCTGAAAACAATGGCCACAGTAATATTCAAACTTGTGACATGATTCCTTTACAAGTTCTGAGGCATGAGATCAAACAGACACACCCTAAAGAATGGCAACTTGGTGTGTGCCAGCAATTTCAACGAAGGATCACTTTTTCAAGATCAGTTCCTTCTCTCTTCCCCCTCTCCATCACACACACAGCGGAAAATTCCTGGGCCCTCATAAAAACTGTATTTGCAACCAGTAACCAATTCTCACCAGAAGGGGAAGCTGTTGCCCACAAAAAGCTTGGCTCCCAACACACCTCTTTGACGTGCCTGCTGCAATTAGAATTTATTGTCCAAAGACTTGTTTGTCGGCACAGCGCTGGGTTGAATTATGGAAGGAAAATTCCTACAATGTGAGCATAGATTGCTTGTGCCAGTGCTGAAGTAATTGCTCACTAAGGTGACATTATAGCCAGATCCATCCCCCTTCCGCCATGAAGGAGAGACAAGGTGATAAAGAGAAGAGGGAGCGGACCTCAAGTCAATTCAGAAGGTGCACTTTTAAAATCAGGGACAAAGTCTATGGCCCCGATGAAAGGTTGTGTGTGTGTGTGTGTGTGTGTGTGTGTGGTGGGTGGGGTGGCCATTGCGTGGCGGCATGAGCCCCTGTGCCATGACTGGTCACTCTCACCACAACCTCCGCCCCTGTGTTGACTGACGAGGCACGCCAGGCAGAGCATGAGATAGGAGAGCCAGGTTTGGCACAAAGAGCTCTAGCTCGTGACGACCCATGCCACCCCTAGCACACACACACACACACACACGTCTGCTTCTTCCCTCACGCACGGCGGGCTTCCAGCACGACTGTGGCACAGTAGCACTCTGGGTAATTGCAGAGCTTCAGTCCAGCCATGCAATGCCGTCACAGTCACTATGTGATTACATTTCTAAGAGCTTGTGTGTGTCTACGTGTGTGTGTGGGGGGGGGGGGTGTGGGGCAGTGTGTGTGTGTGTGTGTGTGTGTGTGTGTGTGTGCAGGCGTATTCGCTGCAGATAATCACATCACGAGGCACACGCCCCAAGAGCTGCTCAAAAAGCAACAGGACTGACTTTAAAAAGCTCCGTCTCCATTGCAAAGTGAAGGGGAGCTGGAGGAGCCAGCTAAACAAAGGGGCATGGGGGGTGGGGGTGGTAGAGAGATGGAGCAGATGCATTACCACCTACTGCAGCTCCATTCACTTCCTCCTTCAGCCACAACAGCCGAGCAAGGACGTCACTCCCCGCAGCCCCCATTCTCCCTCAGTCACAAGAGCCCGGATCCGGTGAACCAACTTGAAGCCACAGCACATAGGTTTTTGCAAGGCCAAAAGGCCAAATTAGAGAACTCTCCTCCCCATAAACAAAGAGTGAAAGAAAGGGGAAGGGAGGTTAATATTGGCCTTGCTGTGCACTAGGGCACTTGCTGTGCACCCCCCCTCCCCCCAACCCCACACTCATGTTTTCTGGGGCCGCATCTCTTTTCCATGACGACAGAGGTCATTTGTGCCAGGCTTTTGAAATAGTAGGGTTTTGGGGGGGGGGGGGGGGGGAAAAATTTTCGAAAAAAAAAAAAAATTTAAAAAAAAAATAAAAAAAAAAAAAAAAAAAATGAAGATGCGGAGAAGGAAATCAGCCTGCTGGCTGTCCAACAATACTTTCTTAGTGCACATTCGCCAACGCAGTAAGCCAACCATTGTGGCACAGAAACAAGCAGATCATTAACATGAATGCTCCGTTCCCCACAAAGGCGAAAATAAGGACTCAGCGATGGCACATCACATGACACCTTCCAAAGGAGATCATCTTTCACCTTCATAGAAGCATGCCTGCACCCAAGGTCAGTCAGACTTACCAAGGGACTTGGCGACGTCATCTAGCTTCTCCTGAGAACGGCTGATAAGCATAATGTCGAAACCTCTGCGGGCGAGCTGTGAAAAAACAGAGGACATCGAAAGAGTGAGGTTTTAATACGACAGCTTTGGGGGGGGGGTCTTGATTTAAAGATGAACGCAATCTGTACATCATGACATTCTATACAGTGGAACCTACTGTATGTACAGTAGATGGCAATCACAATGGCAGTGGATTTCAGATGGACTAGGGTGTATACAAACATTTTAAAAGTTTGATTTTAGTTGGAATAAAAGTACTTTTTTAAAATTTCTTCTGCAAGTAAATGTAGTGAATTTAAAAGGGAGGGAGTTCACAGAAGGGCCGGCCATAATGTAATGAAAGGGGAGAGCAAGTGCATCACTGATTTTAATGGCATGTGTGTGAAGGGGCACCCTGTTTAATTCAAGTCCTCTAAAGGTCGGCCCGGCCCTGGCCTCTAGGAGAAGCCTCTGGCCTTCCTCTGCTCCTTGGGATGAGTCAGTGCACTCGTGTGGAGAGTACAGAAAGAAAGGGATGGACAAGCCTCACCTCCTCTGCATAGCATTTCCCAATGCCGTCTGTGGCGCCAGTCACAACTGGAAAGAGAGAGAGAGAGAGCAATAGCGGTGAAGGTCAGTTCCTGGTCACCAAGTTCTTATCAACAACACATATTCAGCCATCTTAATCAACATATCAACAAAAAGCATTACAATTCTACACACAATAAAAATAAAATGGAGAAATGACTGTAGCGATGAGGTTAAAATACGGTGCATGAGGGACAGGCTGTACACAGAAATACAGGTCCTCGGGGAACTGTTAAAACATGGGTACGATTACTACCCCATGTAAGTTTAATACATTAGTAGAGTTAACATTCAGCTGGGTTGATGTGCGTTTTTTGGTAGTCAGTGTAAAACTTTGTCCTGCAGTTTATACGTAATGTGACAGTCTTTAACCTTAGATTTTTTGCACAGTATAAAGACATTGTCAGGAAGCGTGGATTTATTTGCTAAATGCAAGTGTTTACCACGTTGGATAGCTCATAAGAGCCGGTATTGTGGGCTTAAGACAAATATTGCTTTATGCTGCGTTCAGTGCATCCAAGCTATCCAAGTCAGCAAAGCAGTCTCCAGATTTCATTGCACTCTCATTTATATTCTACATGCACAAAAAATGACAAAGTGTGGATGAACATTCATATGCGCAGTCCATTTTCCCCACTACATAATACATACATTTGCTATTGAGACAAGCAGGCACTTACACAGGGGCAGTGGCCATTCACGAATACTGTGCACAGGGAATGAGATGGGGTTCGCGGGGGGAAGGAGGGGGATGCGAGTGTGTGTGTGTGTGTGTGTGTGTGTGTGGAGGGGAGGGGAGGAGGGGGGGTCTGATGACGAGCACAGAACAGAGACAGGGTAGGGAGGGGTGAGGAGGGATCCTGGGGGCTTCTATAAATAGAAACAGAGAGCGGGGCGTGATGTGAGGCTGTGCGAAGAGAAAGAGGCTGAGGAGATCGAGAAAGAACAGAGGCTGCCTCCCTATTTTTACCCGTGGCTTCGGCAGAGAACGGCCATTGTTTCTGGCCTTTCACAGCAGACATGGAGATGCATTAGCTGCTCCACCATGTGCATGCCCTTTTGTTTGATAAGGAGATTCACTGCTTATGGATGGAATCCCCCCCCCCCCCCAGACAAACTCCTTTCCCATCCAATAAAGAAAAAAATGAGTATAATCATAATGACATGGTAGACATCATGCCCACGCCATGAGCCAGTCAAGAACTGCAGAGCTCTCTTCTACTCACTGAATGTGGTTGTGCAGATCAGAATTGCAATTCACCTATTAAACCCTACCACATCTACAAGGGATCAGTCACAGTGTTTGAAACAGACAAACTAAAACCATAACCTTGCTAGACTTCCTTTGTCTAATAATGACGAAATAGCTACAGTATTCTTTTTAACTTCATTAGCCCTCTCGGAAACCTCTGGAAATCCGGTCTAGGAAATGCTGTCGCCTCGAGAACACACTAAACAATGACTGGAGGCCGCAGGGCGACACCCACAATGAAAATACCTTCTTTAGAACAACAGTCCATAGCATAGCATAAGAACTCTTGACAGCTACTGACAACTAGGCACTTTAATAAATGTGGAATCTGAAGAGGTCCCAGGCCAAGTCTGCACACATGCATGTACACCCATCAGAATGTCTGCCTCGGGTGGGGTGCCGTGTGTCAAACTACTGTCTCTACCTGTGCATATCTGCACGTAGCTGACACCTTGGGTGTGGTAGGGAGGATGGGTTCACAAGGTCAAAGGAGCTTGAGGAACTTCTGTCCAAGCAAGGGGAACTGATGACAGAAATGAGAATATGGATGCCCTCACGCATGCCTCCCCTTTTATGACCTTTGTTTGAAGGTTACAGAAAACCAAGCTGCACTCATGAGCCTGAGCCAAGACATCACCACCGTGTTAAACTATAGCTGAGAAAAAAAATACTACACACATAAAAATTACATTTTTTCATAATCATTTACAAAAATACTGATAGCTATAGTCAATAATGCAATGAAATAGGGATCCCCCACACACACACACACACCAGTGCTCCCAGAAGTGGTTAAATCCTCCTCATGCGAGTTGAGCATTATGTCTGTGGCATGTTTGAGCCATCATCTGCAAAATAACACACTGAACCATACATAAGTGACTGATGCGCCACAGAGGTATTAACAGAGGTGTCAGATTATACACACCGTGTGTGTGTGTGAAAACCAGCATTCATTTTATAGTATTTCCAACTGTATTTCTGCAATATAGTGCATGGAAGAAAGACAACCATGACTGCTGACAGAAGAGATGGAATTGTGGGAAAATGTAAGAGTATCTTGTTGAAAAATACAAACACCCCCACCACTGCAGATGTAAGCGTTCAGAGTCCTGCATTGAGGGAAAAAAAATCCCCAGGCTAAAAAAAAGTGTCAGCTTGGGTAAAAATAGCAGCCTTGTCTGGGGCCACCTCAGCACCTGAATACTAACAAGATGCTCGCCCTCTTCCTCACTCCTCCACAACCACCACACCCCCCCCCCCCCTGCACCCACCCTACCCCCCACAGTTCTACACTCAAGTGGACGCATGTGTCCGTGGGGGTTAAGCGCTCATGACTGCTTCCACTTTACTGGTTGCATCATGCTTTCATTCAGCAAATACCCATTCACCATCTAAAATAATAGAAAAAAAATGTACCCAAAACCACTCTCCAACATTGCCTTGCAGGCTGTGGACTCAAACTCATTCCAATAGGGTGCCACAAAGCTCCCTCTCTACCAATCAGAGTTAGATGTGGCAAGAGCAGCAACTGCAGTCCTTGTGTGCTCCCCCGAATGCAGTGTTATGTAATCTGTCGCATCCCTTTCCTCCCTGCCCTCTCGCACCCTCTCTTGTGAATGAAGCCTGCCTCCCTGCGCTAGGGCTGAATTCATCTCCACTGCTGCAGCAGAACAGCGTGCAGACACCCTCCCACCCACTCCCAAACGCCAGGCAGCTTTAAATAGTACAAACAGTCACATGGCCAAAATCAAAAGTACACACCAGATACACAGGACCAAAATAGCTTTCTATATCAGGATAAAAGCTAGGGGAGGGGAGTATAGATATATTTATATACTCTCACACACACACTTGCACACACACACATACATTCAAAAAGTACTTTGCACCCAGTGACTTTCAAAGTTCTACAAATCTATTAGGACTCCAATTAGGGTCCAACCGGGCATCACAATAACCTTTTCAAAGAGTAACCAAGTGGAAAATGGTTGATAACACTGGATAAGATGTTGCAGGCAAAACCACAACCAAGAGAAAACATGCCTTAATAAAGAAATGCCATTTGTTTTGTCTCTGATCTATACTTCTATTTATGTTATGCTAAGTATAATATCTATGCTAAGCTATTTTATGCCAAGTGTTGACTTAAGGTCAACAACATAGAATGTGTAACATCTTTGAAAAGAACTACAAGAGATGTTCCCTGTAAGAGGAGTCAAATTTTTAAACACACCCCAAGTCTATAAGGTCTAGTTTAGAAATGAAACTCAGTATGTTGGGGGGTGAGATGCCAACTAAAATTCATGTTTCTCTCCATCAAAAGGGTCTTTATAATTATTGTCTAATATTTTTTAAGAATGAACAGCTAAACCTAAAAATAAATGGCTTTATGAAAGTGCAATGGCACTGGAATGGAATTCATAAGCTCTGCCTTATTGTAGCAAAGTGCAAACACAAACAATTCCAAAGGGAGAGAACAGATGGGAGATTTCCTTTTTCTAAATAAATAAATAAAATGTGGAGTCGTGACAGAAGCGAAGGTGGAGGGAGGGGGGCAAACAAACAGGGCGGGAGGAACGAAGGGATGTACTAAGCTGAGAAAGAGGAGAGGGTGAAAAAGGAAATGGGAGAGAGAGATGGTAAGAGAGAAAGAGAGAGACTCCAAGAAGGGGCGTGGGTTATGCCTGCAATCGTACAGATTCTATTTTACCCATCAGCCTCAGCTGCAGCACGTGTCAGAGAGTGTGTTCCATCACATGAATGCCAGCGTTCTCCTCCTACTGAAACCCCTTACACTCTTACTTTTTCTGCCTCAGTCTCTCTCTTCCCCCCCTCCCTCCCTACACCCCCCTCCACACACTCACACACCCCTGTATAACAGAACAGAATCACAGTCAGTCACCATTCATACCACACAGACATGCTACATTCACAAGCAAGGATCCAGTTAATGTGCATCCCTGTGAAACACAATGTGTTGAAAATGAAACAAAGCTTATTCTACTACAAATAAACAAAATGTCGTATAACTTCACGAAATTGGATGTATATGAACTAAATGCATTGAATTTACTACCAATACTATGTTCTAAATTAATGAATTCCTCAGCATCAATACAAAGATTAAAGCATGAATAAAGTGACGTTCCAGGAAGACTACAAAGCAATTTCTTCTCAATTAATGTTCTCTTACACTTTGCAACACACTGTCCAAGTAAAACTAAAGTGACAGCCACACTCTTGCACTATTACGCAATGATGATGTCGGACCAGGAGGAGAAAAGAAGGAAGGGCTGAGACTGTTCATCATGAGGTATGCCGGATTCTCACAAACCAAAAGTCTGAAGGTAATGATCGCAATCATATTAAAATTTGGTCTCGTTTAGATCCAGCACAAGCCGCTTGGTCGATTAAAATGAAAACAAAAACAATAATCAATACTATAAATTTTTCAACGACTCATCAGCGCCCCCCGCCTGACTACCAGCTTAAACCAACACAAAGACCAACAGAGCCCTTCTTGTAAAAAAAAAAAAAAAGAAAAAGAAAAGAAGTTCAGTGTAATACTCGCGTTAGACACAAGGTGTCTCCATAGCATTCCTACTCAGTGTTTTCAAGTCAGATTTTTTTAATATATGCGCCTTTTCGCACTGCTTCCCCGATGTGCTTTCAAGTTACTCCTGAGGCAACTAGAGCAGGAAGGAATCCTAGAAACTCATCATTAGTCCTAGCGTACATTCTATGTGACTATGCATACGGATATTGCAAACCACAGAACTTGTTCGTCTGGTTGCACCTCGCACATGAATGTTACAACGGAGAAAACGTCTTCACTGGCGTTTCCCCTCACATCCTAGTGAAATACTTAAACTTTTGAAGATGTACTACAGTGAACCATGTCTTGATTACCATGTCCTCAAATAGATGGGTGATGTCATCACGCAAATCGATTGCAAATCAATCGAACAGCATATTATCAAATAAGATTTATAAAGACCCGTTTGAAACTGTACTGCCTGATATTATTACGCCACCCTTCTGAAGTTGTATAACAAGAATGCCAGGATCACAAACTAGTTCACCAAGTTAGTTGAACATTTGGGATGACACTCATGAAAAGTAAATGTGTCAGAGACAAGTCAGACAGGTCCTGAGTTCAGTCGGTTTCAAGGAGTGGCGCATCTACTCCCCAAATAACCGCGCCACCCCGTTGCCCAATAAATACCCTTGCATGCGCCACGCAAAATGAAATAACAAATACACCGGGTAAAAAGCTAAATTTGCCTTTGCCATGTCATGTTTATATATAGGATCTTCCTTCCGTCAATTGCGACAAGCCATCCTATGCAAATACATTTGTTTCATGCGCATGTGCAGTGAAATAATCTATGTTTTCGGGGTTATAGTCATCTGTTTGAAATCAATCATTTTTCTTTAGAACATTACATCTACCTGAAGTTGTAGCCTAGTCACCTATACACACTCCACCAATGCGACATACCAGTCATCCTTCGCTAACTGCACGTGGTGACGATGAAGACTGCATACCGATGCAGGTGCGCGTTACAGATCACAACTGCGTCATCTCACATTACTAACCCATCTACCACACATAATATCCGGTTAATGGCATAAATCTCTTGATATTATATCCATTGGAATTATATTGACAAGATTTGTTAGAACAGAGGAGTCGAATTGGCACAGCTGGATGCCAGGGGCTCTGGACTCGATGATAGAGCGCCGCAGTGCCAGACTGAGCTGAGAGAACTGGAGAACTGGGTCAGACTAGGCCGGGGATTTGGCTCGGCGTTTTTTCATGACGTTGTTACAATTATTACAGATAACTCAATTGGTAATAGCTCTGCAAAATAGAACTAAATATTTTAATGGCACATTTTAGGAATATTACCCTATTCGTTGATGTCATTTATTGCCATCCATAAAATAGTACTTAATTGACGGTGCGAATCTTAAGATACCAATTAACTTAATTTTTCATTATTTAACAGTAGACGTATACAGAAGTATATCAAATGGGATACTGTTACATATCTCGGTCACTAAATGCAATGCACATACATGTCTTGGTCACATTGGTCTCCAATGGCATTTTTTTCTGTATCATGTGGTTATTTCTAGCGGGGTGCTTACCTAGATATTACAGGTCATCAAATTTGCGCATAAATGTGTTCACTTATGGCGCAGTCACTCACTCACCACCCTCCCTACCCGGAACACTGCTTCTAGCCTACTATCATCACTTCCAGCTACAGCCAAAACAGCGCCCAGTTCAATCCATAATAACCTAAATGCACATAAAAACGCACCCTTTTCAATCAATAACAAAACTAGGTTACTTGATTGTGGTGTCATTTAAAGGAACGATACAGATGAAGAATTGTTAAGTGCGTATGTCACACCAGAGAGATTTGACCACTATTAATATTCACATTGCAATTTATGAGTTGCGAGTTCAACCACCGCCATCACCTAATAGCGTTTGTTCAGTGGAACAAATAACCTTAGCATGGCTGCTACAGCGTTTGAGAACAGACATAGTATTCCAAATAATCAGGTGTATAATCTTGTCTTGAGGATGAACTTAGAAGGCTGTGGGTCCTTTAAACTGTGAAAAGATGCTGACCTTTTACTGGAGGTGAAAATTCAGAGACCAACTCACCTGCCCATTTTCCTAGTTTAGGAGTAAGCAAATTTCCGTTCCCAATCACCCATATGCGAATGCCGGTGATAAGTTTATAGAGCAGCCACAGCGTTAATAAGGCCGTGACAAGTGCACCGACCCAGTAAAACGGCGTTTCAGCGGAATGAAGCAAGTCCGCCAGGTAGAACGATTCCATGAGAGCGGGTGTCTTTGAGCGTGAAGTGACCCAAAATACGGCAATATGCACTAATGTAGAGCAACAACGTGCGAGCCCCTTTATAAGCAGGTTGTAGCTTCACTCCCACAACTCACCCAACACACTAGACTATCCAGATTTATGTGCACGCCCCCCACCTACTCTATACACTTTCGGCCAGCCCTCTTCTATTGTTGGTTGGTTGCCAGTTCTGTCTACCAATAAACACAAGCCATTCATTGGTGAATAGCCCTGTCAGTCAGAAAAATTCCATTCTCATTCATTCCATTTTCTGTATGAAAGAGGTTGGGCCAGTTTCGATAGCGGGTGGCGGGGGATTGGTGAATCATTACGGCAGCCTCTCTGCAGGCCTTTCATTGGCTCTGATTCAGAACAGGTTTTTCTGTTTCAGTCAGGATTACGAAACCTTCCAAGCCCACGCTTGCCAAAGGGATGCACACCACTTTATGAATGGAGGTCTGTTCCAATTGGCCGTAACGACAACCATTATCCCACCTTCGTATCAGCTTTTTGAGAGATGCTATTTGTTTGACAAAATGCCAGTTTGGCTATGGCCAATCGTGAGGCTGCATGGCATTTATGAACAAAAATCATTCCTTAACCTTAATTTTCAAGTTTTATAATCTCTCACTGCGCCCAGACATTTTAATAAGACTCTGGGTTTAATTGTTCAAATAAATACTAGACTATGCCTATATCGCGAGTTCATTGAAAAATTCTAATTCTTAAGCGCACCATGAACTACAACTCCCAGCATCATGGCATACACTCGCGAGAACACTTCGTTATACGAGTCCAAACACGGAAGTAGACCTATGATTATGTAAACATCAAACCAGGTGGTAGAGAACCTCTACTCTGCAGCATGTCAGTGAAATGACACATCGACACATGAGATCACAACGTCGGTCAACAATTTATGACTCACAGATGACCATAATAGCCTACATATTTTTTGATACGTGTTCGTAACCAACGCAGCTGTTTTAGAGATAACAGCAGCAACTGCCTTGCAAAATGGAAAGTGGTTTAGTCTGTAGGTTTGACATGACATGCTTTCCCACTGTCGCCATTCCTTACTCGTATTACGGATAGATCTGTAACTTAACGTAAATATCAGACAAACGAGGTGTGGCAATTGGCATTTGCGATACGTAAATGGTCGTGGGAGGTCCCCTGACTATACAAAACATTATATTTGGAAAAAAAAAATCATACATGTTATAGTATAAACGAGAGAAGTAGATACTGTATGAACTACCATTGCTGATGCAATTCGAACATGTATGTGTTCAGTGTTAATGTTAAAATACTTTCAGTATAATGTGGAAAAATATGGGCTATTTATTTCAACATTATTTTGTGTTGTGTAAAGAAGACAGAGGTCACAAGTCGATGTTATTTTCAAGACAAATACGAGGATTATTAAACTTTATTAAAGTTATCATCATCAAACAAATACAACAAATGCATTATACCCCAATCAAAAAAAAATGTGCTGACAGGCATTCACACAAATTCTACAACAGATATAGCCTACCACAGCCCCGTAGCATGCTGAATACGTTTTGCTGAGACCAAAAGTATTTGATTAAATAATTAAAAAAACATTTAATAATATTCATTTTTTATTCAGTTTTCTTTTCTTTTTGTGCATAGATTTGTAGGTGCACAATCCAATTCAAAGTTTCGAGCCCTGTATAGCATGTCCCAAAAATGCACCAACATAAACCTTATGGGTAACATCTGTACTCACTCTATGTGTCTCAGTGTTTCCCTAGCTGGAAACCAGCAGTCACTAAGAAGGTTTATCTCACATGAACCTATGAAGAGACATGTCTCTCAAAAGCAATGTTATATCTTGAAAACATTTAAATGCAATTAGGCTTTCAGAACAACTGAACAACTCTACTGAACATAAACAGAGCAATTTCAGCACCAAACCTAGTGGACAGCGACCAGCTTGCGTAGCGCATGTTGCCGCTCTTGTTCACTCTGATCCGCAGTCAGTACTGTTTCAATTTTACGACATGCATGCGCCTTCTAGAATCTGATACAGATTTTATGACATTACATCTATGACACTCATTTACAAAAGCGTGAGGAAGCCGACCAGTGTTTAGCCTACATACAAAGCCTGCTATACAAAGTTTAAATTCAGAGACCAAAGCAAGAAACTCTCCTCATATGCCTTCCAAAAATTGTCTAAATATCGCATTGTCTATATTTGTGTATCGTTCTAACACATCCTGAGTATAACTACCACTTCTAATTACATAAAAAAAACTTGAATCAGAGAACTGAGTTTATGCTACAGTATGATCGTCGAATGCCAGTCAGAAACGAGCATTAGACACGTCACAGTCATCTGACAAACGCTTTGGTCCAAGTAAATTTAACGTGAGTAGCCTAATCCATAAACAACTTTAAAAGTGTTTGGCTATACGAACTATACGAAGTCACAGTCAGAGATTAAGCCTGGGAATTTAGAAAGACCTCCCTAACACACAGACAGACACCTTCTGTGACACAGAGAAACACTCCTGTACCACAAAGACGTGATCCGAGTATCATGTTGTCTATATGTGCCCATCGTTATAACCCATCATTAATATAACAACGATTTATAATACAATAAAATAAAGCAGACATGATCAAGTAAAAAATTCCAGACGAACACGTACAAGAAACGCCAGTCTGAAACATATTAACTGACACATACCTCGCCGTCAACTTTTCAATGAGCAAATGTTTTGCCAAAGAACAATTTAACTCGATGACCCTAGCTCTTTCTGAAAAACAAAACAAAGCAACACGACAGATTTTGAAATCAAGTTTTTTACATCCCTGATATGAGCTTTTCAAAGTATGTTTCATTACAGGATGAGCTTTTTGTATAACATCAACATTGTTAATCTTGTATTGGTCATCATGCTGTGATTGCAAGAATTAAACAAAAGGAAAGATTTATTTACACATCTATTTAGACACCTGAATATCATAAGTAATGAACACACACAGCAAAGTTAACGTGCAGGCACACACACACACACACACACACACACACACACACACACACAACATGGAGACAAACACCCACACTCACAAAAAAGGACCATGCATGTGAGCACACACAAACACACACACACACACACACACACACGCTGGGAGAGTATATGTTTCCTACATTATTCTATTAAAACTGGTAAAAATCATAAATGTTCAACCCATACATACACTGTTTCTCTCTTTCTTTCTTTTCTCTCTCTCTCTTTCAGCGTGCACACACACACACACATACACTTACTGCAACACATTTCAGTATACACATACATCTCAATATAGATAACTGATAATTACATGTAAACATGTTTTAAACTAACTTGTAGTCTAAGACATTTATGTTTATAAATGTTGATTACCCCTGTTTGTTTTAATAAATAAAAATTAATTATTAAACATAACATTCAGATCAACTGTAACTGGGCCTGACCTGTTCAACCTTTTTTCCACAGCAGCAATACTTAATTATCATCTGGACCATGTTGACAGTCTTATTCTAATTTCCATAATTTTGTCTAAAACTAAAATATATTTTCTACCCATAATAAGGAAAATGCACTGATATTATAAACACTAAATGATGTCGTTTCTGTTGACATAAAACACACAAATCACATTTAATTTGTGCTCGTATTTTCTCTTCACAATTGTAACTCACAAAAATATTTTTTTCAAAATGGCTTTCCTAACTGTACTTGTCATATGGTGTCAAATAGTTTTCTTTTTTAGGAATCCTCAAAACTTAAAAATGCATCAGCATGCAACACACTCGTGTGCACGTGCACACACACACACACACACACACACACACACACACACACACACTCACACACACTCGTTCACACACAAACACACATACACACACACACACAAATGTAGACACAGAAAGAGGGGGAGAGCAACCCACATTTTTGTTGCCAAAAAACACACGGGTCAAAAGCACAACACCCTCCTAACCCACAGCAAGACAACATTTCCCCTGAATACTTCTGATGTGACACACACACACACACACACACACACACACACAGTTTAAATAGACTCTCTCTGTGTGTGTGTGTGTCACAGCAGAAGTATTCTAGATACCAACATATATAATTATAGTGCACATGATCTATCAAGAATTCTATCAAGTCTAATTCTCATTCAAACAGCCTTATATATGCCGGCATATACGTAATCCCTGGGCACACCTGTGTATAGATATCTGTGTTGTTCTACTGTATACAGAGAAGCCTTCCATGTCACATGCTACACTTGACAGATTAAAATATATACCAACACAACTAGGCAAACATTTAACATGGCCTATAATATCTAACATAACATCTATCACAGGAACAACCTGAGGTACAAAAAACCTTAACACACTGCTTTAGTATTTTTTGTTCTTCATTTTCTTCATACACATTCATACCATTTACATTACATTACATCTAACAATCATGTAGGAGCATTAGGCTTCATTAATCCCTATACCATATGATTTTAATATGGTTGCTTCTTAATGTTTAACATTATTTTTCTAACCTTTGGATTCTTAGCCTGCATTACAGTTTGACAAAAAAAACTACCCTTTCTAGCGAAACACAGACCAGATTAACATCACAGAGATCATTCAGCACCCCAAAAACCCCCCATCTCACCCTGCACCCTGCCCCACCTGTCGAAGAATGAATGTAAAGGCGTCGGCTGATACCTGGGATCTAATCCACGTGTCTGTTGAGGTGAGTAACGGTAACTCTCGCTGCCAGGTACGCCCTGCATCTCTCCTGCAAGACACAGACAAGTTGATGAGCCTCCTAACAGTCCTTGAGAGAGCCAGCTATATGTGTTTAAAGAAGCAATTATACTAATGTTACTAAAATATGATGCATTGTGTTCCTCTCATCATGCTGTGCTCTGTGTCTGATCTTGGTGAGATCAGTTGAAACAATCATTTGTAAATCAGTTTCTCCTTGCTATCTTAAATTTGTGTTTCTGATATCCCTGCCTATGTTTCTTTCTCTCTCTCTTTCACTTCAGACAATTAAACCCACACATACAGTACGTACACAGACACACACACACACACACACAATCACACACACACATACAAGAAATTCCTAAATTATATAGTGGATTACTTTAAATAATAATAATTCAACAAAAAATACATATCCAAACATAAACGATCGTGATAACTAGGGATTAATTATGAAACTTCTTAAATAACACAACAGGAACAACACAACATTGTCTTGGCTGGGATGACCCCAGTCAGTGTTTATTTCTGAGCAGGTTTCTATGCGCCGTTTGGACTAGAGCATATGGAGGGAGAAATTGGAGGAGTGAACCTCCTCCGTGAGGTGGGAACCTGGCTGCAGGTTTCCCCCTTCTAATGCGCCCTTAGGGCCCTGTCCTGGGCTCTGCGCAGATCAAGTGTCTCACTGCTTAGTTCTTAATCTGTGACCACAACCACACACACACACTCACCAACACACACATTCAACACCCCCCCCCAGACACAGACACACATACACACATTTTTACACACAGACACTGATCACGTATAACATGCAAATTAATCCACATGTGCACTTACTGGAATGGTGACATGCACTCATAGTTTTAACCAGCTTTCAAATCTTTCAAATTTTCAAGCCAAACATTTCAAATGATGTACTATAACCATACACTCTGTCTGTGATTTGAGTCCACTTTAGCTACTAATACAACAAATAAACAACAGAAGCAAGAGAAAAAAGGGATTAGAACACAAGCGGAGGTAAGGTGCATATTCTGATGGTATTAACTGAAAAGGTTATAAAATTCCCAGAAGATGCTAAAATTACATAGGACGACGGTGGTTGACATGGGATTTAATAAAAAGCCATCACTTCTATCTGGTAAATACAGAGACACCCAGTCTGCTTTGCCAGTCATCCATTAAAACTGTTTACTGCTTCAATTTACTTGTGTCCACCTATAAATAGCCACTGTTTTGGACACACAGGCCAGCTCTTTGCCATCACTCAACCCTCTGGCTGTCTGCAACAGATGTAAGAATGTCTGTCTGTCTGATTGTCCGTCTCCATCTCTGTCTTTTTTACCTTCCCCCTTAAAGCCTCTATAATCTAAAAAATATTTTGTGAATGATTTCACAGGTTTTATGATGGTCAGTCATAAGAACAACATCAGTAACTCTCTCTCTCTCACACACACACACACACACACACACATACACATGCACGGCTTGTAAATGACTGCATGCCTGTCAAAATATTGAACCAAAGTCAAACTAACCAAATATGTGAATTATCATTGGTATTTAGAAAACAGTCACAGTCTTCAAAAGACAATGCAAATGGCTCACAAAAGCCCTTTAAATAACACTAATTATGTATATTATAAACCCTCAGTTTCACTGTATACTGAACTAGGACTGAAATTACAACGATTGTTAAAGTTAAAATTATTAATAAGATTTCAGAACACTCAGGAGCTAGATGTGATTGCTATGAGATCATTCTTGCTGTGATTACTGTAAAGTACCCAGGAGCTCAATGTGATTGCTGCCAGGTGAGCTTTAAAGCTACCTGAATAAAAGTGTGATAAATAAATAAAAAAAAAAAAAGTCCCAATTACGTTCTCTGAAGCCCTGTACTTATGTACTAATGTCTTTCTGAAATGTCTTCAAAGGTCTCCAAAGTATTCTGAATGCAACAGAGTCTGCTATCACATATACGTACTATACCATTTCTGAAGCTGTCTAAGAGTAATCTTTCTTAATAGGTATTAGTCAACATTTTAACATTTAAAACACAACATTGAACTGTCTGTAAAACCAGACTCCAATCTATTTTGATCCTCAGAAATAGACAGTGAAGTAAATCTACTTTAAAACCATGCTTTAATATATTTTGGGCTATCTGGTCTTCACCTGAATTCATATTTAAAAATGTTTACTATATTTATTTTGAAAGATGAATACTGTACTATTGAATACATTTTACTTTAGATATGAATATGAATGATTTGTTGCTTTGTCACATAGCTTTGTACACTGTTGCAGTTGACCATTTTAAAGATAAAGGAACTTTCCCTCTTCATGTTAGTGCAATTTTAGCTGGAGAATGTCGATGGTGACTGCTAATAATGATGTTTCTTTCCATTTTTATCCATAAGCATGCAAATCTTGGGATTACATTAGACCATATAAATCACCTGGCTACAATAAACTACCAATAACTGAGTTTTATTTTGTTCTGTATTGACTTGTAAAAATATAAATGGCTTTAGAATACAACCTATTTATAGACAAAATCATTTGTAGTGTGTTATGGCATCATGTTTTTTTAAATAACAACAAAATCTGGTAAAACGTGGAAACAGTGTTACTGAAGATGGGTATAAACTGAAGGCGGTGAAATGATTTCAAATGATGCCATTATCACCCTACTATTGACAAAGTATCTAAAGGAAAAGACTTCCTTTTTTAAACCATCTCTTTAGACGTTTCAGCTCAAGTAATTATGATTGGCTAACTTTATCTTGTGTTGTGTCTTGTATCAGCCTTTGTATTGGGCCAGAAGTATCTATATTTGACTCAGGTGGATAAATTCTCCACTTTGTCCAGATCTGCTCCTCTTTCAAGTACTCAGTCATTGTTTCCTCAACAAAACATATTTTATAATTTTTATAGATCTTACTGTAGCTATTCAGTACAATTTACCTTGTGGAATTCATTCATTCAGTCCTTACACTGAATAGTTAAACTACTACAATTTATACGGTAACAACATTCAACCACTGACATTTACAGTTACTGACCATCTTTAGATTATACCGCATGTATTTCAGACTAGAATTAGTTTACTTAACTACTATGAGATAAAACTACTATCTGACACAGTAGGGAGTTGAAAACACTATACAAATTGGATGCCTATAAAGCTGTTGAATTTGTTGCATGTCTGCGAAATATTTTTGTGAACTGTTACTGTTGAGACTGTTACAGATGAAAATATCTACACCATTTTTGTTTACTGTTAATATAAAATTATAACTGATATAATTTCTGTTTCTCCAGAAAAAAAAACATGCCTTGCATGTTAACTGTATCTACCTCTTTTAATTTTTTTAATTCAGAAAGCATTGAAAAACTGCACTTTGTACTTCAGGCAGTGTGTGTTCATGTGAGTGTGTGGCTGTGTGGGAGAGTGAATACATGTGCCTATGTGTGAAGAGGTGTGTGCTCCTCTTAATTTATTCCTTTTGTTCAATATTTCTTATAAAATAGGCAGGCCTTCCTCTTACGCATGATGCGTGTGCATCTACATGAGCCTACGATCTCTGTCCCCTACTAAAGTGTGATTACCAGCTCTTCACAGCCAGGAACTAACGCTGATGCAACCCCTGCCCAGCATGCTCCGTGAGCTAAAGGTGTGGATAGCATAAACCTGCACTTGGCGCTCTCTACCTGTTCTCTGACGTCACAGGGACCCTCACCTGGGCATGGGAGGAGCGCTGATGCTGATGCTGATGCTGCTGCTGATGCTGACTCATACCTCACACCTCCATGGACTCATCAGTAGTCAGTGGAAGGACACAAGGACACGGGAGGCAGGCTGGGGAACCATCGTTACCCACCCACAGACACTGACCCTAAGGATCTTTGAATGCACATAAACATGAACACACACACACATACACACCCTCACTCACTCACACAGTTACAGATACCCACAGATCCAGACACAAAACCGATAACATTTCTCATAAGCAGAGCACAAGGACCATAATTATAAAATAAAAAAACAATGTATCCATAAATTCATTGAAAAGGTTTACTGATACCTAAAAATATATCTACACTGTGGTCACATTTAAAAAATAATTTTACTTAATGTCCTTTTGTAAACTGTAAATCAAAATAGATTTAATTCACTTAAGAAAAGCTCTTCATTCACTTGTGTGAAACTGTAACTGTAAAAACTACTACTCCACAGTTGTCCAAATATAGTAGTAAATATAGTTTACTACTTCTGTGAATATCAGCCTCAGTATCTCACTCCCGCTAAAAAAAGCACATGCATCAAAAATATTGATGCATAAAACATAACACAATGTGCATTTTTAAGGAATTTTGAAACCCAGAGATGGAAGGTTTCATTGCATAGCTGCAAGAAATATTACTGGTGTGATGTTTTACCTTACCTATACTCCTAATCATAAGATACCATAAGCCATATCCTAAATGATTTTATTATCTGCTCCTGAATAAACATCTGAAGACATTGGTGGAGGCATGTGACTAAATACAACAGGTCAGTGTTAGCCCTGTGTGCAACTAGTTTGGTGTCAGAAGTTTTGAATATAACATGAAAAGCATTTCATTCTAAACAATATCGGTTAAACACAATTCTACAACAGTAAGGTATTCAGGAAGAAATGGCCCTTACCATACCCTTGTCAGTAGATGGGGGACAACAAGCCACAGCAAAGCATCTGTATCACATGACGGATCACTACATCTGAGGCTTTTTCAGGGTTTCTGAATTTCCCTGTAAAAGATGTGGAAAGGAATACATGAATCACATCAATGAGAGAACCACACCTTCGTGACGAAGAAGAAGATCCTCTATGACACTGCACTGTAGTGCATTTACAGGTTAAATGACTATATATCTGCATGTATGCATGCTTGATAAGGAAAGATATAACTAGAAGAGAGCGTTATAGTGCATATGCAGGAAAGTGTTTCCAGATAGAGCACAATGCATTTGTTGGTTAGGTCTAGTTGTACCTTTTTGTTTCATTGTTATACAGTAATTCCAAATAGTGAATTTAGTCAGTGAATTTCTGGAAGCACGCAGTATAAATATTGTAAAAGCCTGTAAATGTGAACATAACATTAGAAACTGTTTACTGTAAATATTTCTGGTGCATTGCTCCACTCTCTCAACCCTCTCTATCATCCACACATATACTGTACATTTTCAGAACATAAGCCTTAATAACTTATCTTTTTCTGCATGTGTGTGTGAGATATAAAGAAAGTGTGTGTGTGTGTGTGTGTGTGTGTGTGTGTGTGCGGCATGGGTCTGTGGTGTGGGTGTATGACAAGTTGCGAATGTTTTTATGTGTGCACTCGATGACTGCACTCTTCTAAATATGCATTGTGAATGTATGTCTCTGTGTATGTATACCGTAACTGTGTTTTGTGGATTGTGGTTTTGTGGATATGCATAATATATTCTAATGCTTTTTGAGTTGGGTGTAATGTTTTGTACAGTTTTACAGTAATTTCAGAAAGTTCAGTGAATTTTCTAGAGAGGAGCAAGCAGTATATAATGTAAAATACTGTAACTGTAAACATGAAATTAAAAATCTTTACTGTAAATATTTATAGTGTTCTGCATAAAATTTCCACTCTGATGACCCCTTCTATTATACACACTTAGTAGAAAAGTATATACATTTTCAGAACATAAATTTCAACTTTTCTGTGTGTGTGTATGTATGTTAGAGGGAGAGAAAGAGAGAGAGAGAGATGTGTGTGTGTGTGTCTGTGTGTAAATGCAGGTATGTGTGTAAGTGTGTAGTGTGGGTGTATAACTAGTTGTGCATGTTTCAATGTGTGCCGTCTGTGACTACATCTTCCTAAATATACATTGTGAATGTATGTCTGAATGTGTCTATTCTGTGTGTTGTAGTTTTGTGGATATGCATACTTTAATGTGTTTGTGTACAAGCATAAACAGTGTATAGGGTGTAACAGACTGCAGAAACTCATTACATTTTTTCCTGTTGCATTAATGTAAACCATTAAGATACATTTTCAGAAATATGTAACAAGTTACACGTCAGTCATTTGAAAGCACTTTGCCCTTCACTGTATGTGTATAAAAGTACTGTATGTATGTTCGTGTTTGCTCAAAAAGCATTGGTAAGGTAATATATAAGTCACCTTACAATAATCCTTGCTTGTAGCAAATCTGAGAACATTTATGAATGGGTATTCATGGGCATTTATGAGTGTGACTGTTTGTACATGCTGATGTTAACTTTGTGAACGTTAATGAATTGTTGAGTTTAGTAACCATAAGAGCGAATCTAGCCTGCATGAGTGGATATGTGTGGGTATGACAGTATATTTATGTTCACCTATACACATTTGGATAACGTACTGGAGAGAGTATATTATGTAAGTTGTATGAAGCATAACTGTATGTGTGTGTGTGTGTGTGTGTGAGAGAGAGAGAGAGAGAGAGAGAGAGAGAGAGAGAGAGAGAAAGACAGAGAGAGAAAGAGAGAGAGAGAGAGAGTGTGTGTGTGTGTGTGTGTGTATGTGTGTGTGTGCATGTATGGAGATGTGTTTTTTTATTATCTTTAAATGTGTAATATGATTATTATTGTGATCATGCTTACATACACTAACTGGGTATATTATGTACCTATATGCATGCATTTGTTCACAAATACATAGTTCACCATAGACATCTTACATACTTATGAAGTATGATTGCATACATAGAAAGCATAATTAAATTTAACTTCTAAAAATAAAGGCTGTATGGTTATTCGTATTTTACAAACAAAAACATCAGACATTACTGTGAGAATGAGATTAAAAACTGATTATGTGCATATACTGTGTACAACACAACACAACCTCAAGCGTCATTTGACCAACATCCCTACAACAACAACAAATATTTCAGATATAACAAGTTTCAATTATATATAATATAATATAACAAACTAATTTGAGAACTGTTTTAAAGGCCACTGGCCTGAAGAAAATTTCAGAAAATAGTCTTTGTCATGAAGAGTGAACATGACTGTGACATTCCCTTAGAAGCAAACTGACTTTAAGCCAACATAATCTTCAAGACCTCATTCAGTTTAGTAAACTGTATTGAACTGTATATGATGTTCAAAGACCCATAAATGTTTGCTCATCTATAATCTTTTCAACTATTCAAATAAGAGTCAACACTAGGCTTACATTATACAAATCGAACCAACACCACCAAAACATAATCTACACCAAATGGAAAACATAAGATCACCAACATGAGGTTATCAATTAGGCCTATAATGCATATGCGTGCATGCTTGAACACAAGTCATTGGCCTGACAGTGTCCTTGCTGCAAATATGCATTACATACTCTTTGTGAAACACGTGTGTTAAAGTTCAGTAAATCTCGATGTAAATTGACATTGTGGACTAAACCTTGATTTATAGTTGGCCTACCTGTCCGAACATGTGAAACCGATCAACACCAGAAATCTTCTCCGACAGTTCCCGGCCCTGACGAGGTACGCTCTTCGTTGAACAGAAATGCTGACCTGTAGGGGCATATGGCGTTGGTAAGCATTCAATGTCACACAAAGGCACAATCTCTGTACTTTATAAACAAACTGCTTTTCGTGCTCGTTTCGATTTATACACCGCACGGTCATGTAATTCAGTGGCACACCTTAAATCGTTTCAAAGACAGGTCTACCACATGGGTTCATCTGGAGATGTTCCTGTACTGGCTCAACGTTACCATTTCCTTAACGTAGTTTACGAAACTTGAACATACGTTGAAGCGTCGTTTGGTAGGCTAAAGCATACAAATCAAACTGAGATGAATGAAAGCAATTCGCAGGGCATGTTTAAAAAAAAGCTAAGAGCCTATGATATAGCCTTTCACAGACATGCCACAGGCCTTATGGTCAACGAGGGAAACATTGCATGTAGGATTGTGACAAAATTACTGGGCCTGTTGTCAAAGTTCATGTGATATGCTCAAGAGGCTGCGAGGCAGTGTGAGAGCTGCGATATGCAACCTTTGCCCTTGCATGTTGTTCTGAGTGAAGGACGCGGCGATTGAAACACTTTGTTTACAGATTTTTTTGATTACGGTCGAATTCTACAATAGTTTACAGTTAGGAGATGGGCTGAGAAAAGACAATGCCACCCATACTTTTTCGTCATATACACTTCGACTTAAATGCCAACACTGAATAGACGTATTAGGCCTCATTTAGAATTTTAAATAACGTGTTTAAAGTGCTTGCAATGAAAATTTTATAGGGTACTGACGCTTCGGTCTCGTGTGAGTGAGTGTGAGTGAGTGAGGAACTTTTGTTGAGGAATTGTCAGCAACTTTCAAAACTGGACCGGGTCCCGATTAAGTATTGGACTTAATCAATAATTAGTCCGACATTCCTTACGGTATGCTCAACTTGTACTGCTCAGGATATGCGTTTTGGTGCGATTCATCAAACATACATATTAACTTACATCGATAGTTAGGACGACAGTCAAATGAAACTTGTATTTTCATCTCTGAATCAACTCAACAACAATGGACAAAAGAGGGAAGAACTTGTTAAGTTATAGGCTGAGTAAACTCTGGTGTATTTTAATGAGGGTGGGGGCTACATCTCTTTATCAAATATAGTTCGTTTTCTTTTGTGACTGCCCCGTTAATTATCAGATTATCAACCGGAGAAATTCTTTTATAGTGTTTTTAACACAATAGAGGAGATGAGAGAGGGGTCGCAGGACATCAATTAAAAATCCCGAAAGACACGTGTGTCTGTGTGTGTATGGAATGTGCGAGCGAAGACTGGCTAAAAGCATCGCAGCGCACAGCTACTCGTAAAGGGCGATCGCACGCCGCTGCTCGCTCGGTCTGTCGTCTTCACTCTCTCACACACACACGGGGCAGAGGGGGTGGGGGGGGGGGGGGGCGATCGGAAAGTTACGTCGCTACCTCTATCTTCACCTGTCCATTTTCGAGGAGGACACCTGGTACACACCGTTAGTCATGTGGTCGTTTGTTTTATTTCGATGATGTTTTGCATTGGAGTGTAACACTGTTTTTTTACAGTCATGTCTCTCTCTCTGTATGTGTGTGTGTGTGTGTGTGTGTGTCTGAATATGGGATACACCAAGGGATTTGGAGAGGGGTAATGTTTCAAGTACAAGTAAAGGAGCAAGGAATACACAGGTGAGGTGACCGCCCCACCCCTATCTCACTCCCCCTCCCTCACTACCCCACCCTATTTTACTTCTCCACGTGGAACTTGCCCATCCCAGGATCCCCTTGTGTTTACACTCATTTGTTTTCACAATTTCCCTTCATTCGGGTGATTTCACTCCTGCAAAAAAAGGTGGAATGAGTGTTTTTGTAGGACGGACTGCAATAGACTGCATTTTTGTAGGACGGACTGCAATAGTTTTAATATATCCAACATATGCTGAGCCATTGCTCTTCTCATTTGGAAACACCTAGGAAGTCGGGAATGCAACGAGATTTGAAGTTCAAAATTTTTAGTCAACAATGTTACAAATAAAACAGTAATTGGGAGCATTAACAAATATTTGTAAACAACAATAATGATAATGATAATCATAGTAATAATAATAGTCCAGGAGATAGGGGTCCCCAGTCTTGCGACGCACTTTCGGTGATTGCGCCCTCCGCAAATGCTTTTTGGGGTAAGGGCTTCCCAGCTTACTAGTTATGAACAGCAAGCCCAGACCGCAAAAAGATTCGCGAAGGACATACAGTCTTGTCCGGCGGAGTCCAGCATATTAAAGTGTGACATCCAGAGGTCTGACTTGTCTTCACAACATATTCCCTGCATCCGTCGAAACACTTATGCACATCAACGTTTTGTGCACTCAAGTGCGTCTTCAACTCATATTCTGTTAAAGCGAACAGAAGACTTCCACTGAGGCCAATATCCCGCTGCCAGCAAACTGCCGTCTAGCGCTGTCCGTGGTGCTGAAAATTCTCCCGTTACAGTTTATTTTGTCCCTATCTCCACGATCCATTCTTACTGGGTTCAGTTCACTTGATTTCTAAGGACGCCTGTCATGCGCCCTGGCAGTTAATTGTACCATTAAGTTCTCAGTCTCTGTGAGTGTATTTTGTTCGGTTCTGTTTCCTTTATTCGTGCTGTCGACCAGAAATGAACTGAGCCGCTATAGCCGCTGGAGTGCTCAGGGTAAGGAGAGAGCAGTCTGTAATCTGTTCGCAATAAATAGAGAGCAGCGAGGGATCTTATTGGAGCAAACAAAAAATCGTCATCCACCAATCGGTGTCTCGCTCAGATAGGGACCCCCCTTTTTAAAAAAGGGGAGGGGGGGTGCAAATTGTATCCTAGTTGGCGCAAGACTCAAGATAAATACATTAGTCTAGCACTGTATACAAAGCAGATGTTTGTATCTATGTATATATGTATGTTCTAACCTTATATCTAACGCTAACGCTATATCATATATATTTTTCAGAATGTTTCATGATTCGCCGCCCATACACCGTAGCCCACCCCGCGTTTAACGGAGCCACCAAGAAGCAGATGCGATTCAAAAGGCTTTTAACAGCTAACTCAAGATATGTAGACCAGTATCTTTATGGATTACCAAACTATGTTAAAACCAGCACAATAGAATAATAAAAGAACGTCGTAGCATCTAATGCATGTAATTCAAGTGTGGAAGGCACCACACCGCCCCTGCACGACAACAACAACATGACAAGCTTCTGAAGCGATTTCATTGCATGACCACTGAGAGTTCACTGGAGGATACCACTAAGTGAGGACAAGGGGGTCTCTAAACTCCTTTCAGAACCCTTTAAAGTTTTATGCATACAAGAGTCAAATAGTGGACTAAGATGGTTTTAAAGACAATGGCACCATAATTCTAACAACAGAAGCAATGCCAACATTTGTGAAATAATATCTTAACAATTGTTAATTGTTAACACCGACGGCATTTGTTTCTAATGAATACTGTAAGACAAGCCTTGAACATTAATTATTTTATTTACTTACACGTTTAAATAAATACATGTTGGATAAGGATAGAATAGGATTTTATAATACTTACTTTTTGCGTCCTTTTCTTTAAGTTCCAACTTTGAATTGACGAGTTGATCAATCAAAACGCCCCACATGCCCAGGCATTCCATTCCTGAAATTGTGTACAAGTAACTGTACCAAGTGGGAGGGTCACGATCTAAATCTGGATCAGCCCCCTCCCTCCTTCTGTGTCTGATTTCTTCCCAAAGTGAGACCCCCCCCCCCCCCCCCCCCCAGTCGCCCCGTGAAAACTGAGAATGTTCTTCTCCCTTTGTTGATGCACGGGCAGTGGATTGGACAAGGTGAGGAATTCAGGCCAGGCAAGAACATGTGAAAAATCCGGCCCGTATGATATCCTGATGAGAGTTTTATTGGGAAGTCTTTTCATTTGCGGACGTCTCCAGTCAGTCACGATTCCCCCCTCCGTCTGCACTGCCTGCACAGTGACTGCCTCTCCTGACGCAGCCAACGCGCGCATATTACTCACTTTAGCAGTCACGACTCCAGAACCCGTGTTGTTTCCTCTAAAATTACACCGCTAGTATTGAATTATTTAAGAAGATATCGCTTCTGAGCAGGTTATGATCACTAAACAAAGACGAATGTATTGAAGGTTATCTTTGTAGTGTCTTCTCACAGAGCATGACTACATAGCAACACAAAGCAAACTAGGTGCTTCTGAATTATTTGGAACAGAGACAAACTTCTTACACTGAAAGATCAATCCTTCAGATATCATGACAATTATTCGGAAGAAGACTGACTTAAGAAGATACTAGGGAGTTTGTAGTATAGATATCTCTGGCATTGCTCATTCGTTGCCTGTCATGGCTAGTGAGCGACGATGCAATCATTGAAGAGCAGTACAACTCAGATTACAGATTTTTACGGAAAATTAGTCACACAAAGTAAAAATTAATGACCAGTGCTGTTCCGTTTGATGCACACATTCCGGTCATTTTAACAAGTAAATGTCTTTCACCATTTGTGTGGCGATACCCTCGATACCACTAAACACGGACACTGAATCTAATCAGTTTGGCCGAGAAGAATTGATAGAAGAGAAATGTATCTTGCTGTACACAGTAGAAAATGATTTCATCTAAGTATGGTGCGCTAGACATACATGACGTGGGCGGAAGAGTAATGCTAGTCAGCCCGCCTATAGCTTCTCTGTTTTCCTGCACATCATCTGATAATACTGTTCAAACATCGCGGGCGGGAAGATCAGCAAACTGCTTTATGCTCTAGTAGCCAACTTGAGCTCTTCCGGCGCATTTCACTTATTTGAAGTTTCAAATAGTCGTCCACAGATCCATATGTCGTTTACATAGACATGCAAGCATTATTAATTTCAACCAAAGGGAACCTATCAACAATCAACTATCTCTCGATGGTCGTGATTTTGTTGCGGGGCCCTAAAACCATGCCTTCTATATCCCCTGTGCATTAATACATATTTCAGCACCACTACTGACTGGACAGCAGCCTCGTAAACCTTCCTCCCTATTTGGTCAGCGTTTTGTAGTTCGGTGTCTTCCAGCATATTTCCACTGTTGTTTGCCAACAACGATGTATTATAGTCCTTGTACTAAAATAGGCATAATAAATATATTTTCATCGAGGGAGGATTTCCAGTCCCTTTCTCAACATACTTGCAGAGAGAGAGAGAGAGACAGAGACAGACAGAGAGAGAGAGAATGTGAAAAGAGACTCAACAGCGCCGTCAAACAAAGGAGTTTGCAGTTGCTTCTCATTCACATATTTACCATTAGGGTGATTCCTCTACTGCAGAAACGGGCTATTCTCATTGAAATCACAGGTGTCCGTTTTACGTGCATGCATGCATGTCATATGGTTTAAATATGAAGATGCAAGGACAAAACCAGCCTTGTATCAAAACATGCACCTACTTACGGAAAAGAGGAGAGCTACGTTAACACTGCACGTGCAAATCGTACTTACCAAAAAGGGAACCCTTCCTGAAACAAGGGAAATATAATATACATGAAAATGCTGGTAAGAAACGCAAACATTGTTTAAATAAAACACCCCACTAAAGGAAACACATTACATCAACAAACACTCACTGATTCATTTCTAACCTCGGCAGCAAGCAAGTCCAAGTTTCCCTGAGAATCACGTTCCTTTTTATACAAGTGATACCCTCTGTCTATTTCTGGAGCGCGATCAAACCCGGATGCTATTTTTAGTTCACGAACAGAAAAAAACACTCACAAAGGCATCGCTCAGGAACGTTACGTGGAGTTAATGTAATGTACATTAATTGTGCCTCTCTAACTCTGCACAAGAGCTCGGATTCCTCTTCATTGCATCATTGCAGTGTTATTCTTAACAAGCAACCTCCGATTACCCACCCCCTTGTTTTTAAAACAAAACACTACCTACAGGTCTACCTGAGCGCACAGTGTTGGCATTTAAGTTATTTCAGGTTCGTTCTCCAACCGTTTGTGTCTAATCCTTTTTTTGTACAGCCCCCCGTCCTCGCAGAACTTTCGCCGGAAAACCCTAAGCTGATTTGTTGTTTAAATCATATTACATGCAGAGAGGCCAATCCATTCTAATGTTGCTGTTAGAGTGTTTGTCATTTTTATTTACCTCACTGAGCACCTTAAAATTGTAATAATTAAAGCTTGCTGACTAGAAAAATAGATTTCTTTCTTATTCGGGGCTGCGTCAGTTACTGGGCATTGACGTCACGTTTAGGTTCTCCCACTTTCTAGCCTATAGCTCCATTCAAAAGCCGTCTTCTGTATAGTTCTAATTACATTAGCGCGAAACCATAAAGCAAATGTGAAATGTGTGAAGATGGACGAAATATATTGCACATCTACATTATGTCTGTCATTGAGACATATCTTTTAGAGTTAGCTACTGGCACCCTTGAAAGCATCTTCTCTATTCGTGCTTAGCTCCCCTTTGAACGTGTGTCAGACAAAGGCTCTGTTCTAGCAGGTGACAATACGGTAATAGTGCATGGAGGATCTCAACGTGAGCTGCCTTTTCTGCTAGCAGCTCGTGCCCACGCGTCAGAGTCGTTCGCCCACGGAATCGACTCGCCGTGAGCTGTCAGTTCGGAGCACAGCTACACGATGAGTTTAACCATTCTATGAATAGGATGCTTTCTATCGCCCATTTATCTTACTCTCAGTCTCATCAGGATTTGGTCACGGACTCTCTTCCATATGTGTTCTCCCGGCATCAAGTGGATGTCACGCGAGACATGATTACTGCATTTCATTTAGAGAGCGAGCTGTCTGTACAACGAGAAACGGTTACCTCGAAAAGTCAGCTCAGAGAAAAAGGGCAGTGCCCGTCGCATCGCTCGATGCTATTTTTATCGCATAAGCACTGCTCCTCTGTGCCTGGCACTGCAGATTCTCCCCACTAGAAAACATACATAGATTCGTCTCTTCTCTGACCTCTTGGGACTACTTAACCTTCGAGTCGTATTTCTCTGGATGGAAATGTTTTTATTGGTGTCCAGGTACAGGCAATTATTGGCAAATCCAAAAAACGCACAGGACAAGTTCCTTAAGTCTGGACAGACGTTACTCTTCACACCATTGTAGTAGGGAGCCTGGATCTTTTGCCCTGCAACTGATATTTATATTCGTAGTTATTTATTTGGTCTATAGTAGCCGGTAACATGTGTGGTTATGATATATACGCATATACGCACAAAGAACGCATCTCTGACTTTATTCTCTCTGTCTCCCATTATTGTTCTCACAACTCCCTCACGCCCCCTGGCCTCCAGAACATACCTAAACATTAATTAAATACTGTTAGGGACTACTGGTGCCCATACTCGCATGTACATATCATGGCTATGAATCTAGGCTATATAACGCCTCTATTCATAGAATTTCAGGTTATGGCTGATATCAATGATTGGGTCAGTCTTTGAAGACCACGAGTTTTCCTTATGCAAAGCGTAAGGACTGGTGTCAGTGCAAATATGTCAACATACCCTCAGGTGAGCTTTAACTAATTACTGTTACACATCATGACACCTCATCCTTACAATTAATGTGATCTATGTAAGTATCTATGCAATCAAACGTTATGTGCAGAACATTGGTTGATGAAGTGCATATCTGAGACCAATCTTCACAGACTTACCATATAGATATAAATAGTGCAGTCAAAGGAAACCTGACATGAAGATCTAGTAGTTTGAGAGAACTTTAACCAAACTAAGACACATTGAATTATATCTCAAGCCCTGTTGTGGTAAGATTAGTTGAGACTAATGGTTTGTAAGTATTTGTAGCATCTGTTATTTCAAATGCTTAATTAGTAACACATTTGTATTTTTCCATTGGAATATATGGTACAAATACTGCATATTTGAAGTAGCGACTGTATTGGAAATGTGTGTATACTGTACTCTTTATGTTTAGATGCAAATATACTATGTACGAATGTAGGAAATAATCAAGTGGTTGTCAATAAAAGCTGACGAAGGTTAAATTAAATCCAGGGATTTCACAGGGACTGTGAGAAACAGCATAGTGAGAAATGTTTTTGTGGACATTACCATCTTGGGAATGAGCCTGCTAGTCCTATGTCTTCCTCACTCTTGCCACTGGATACTCATGGGTTGACTCATGAAGTTGATATACACAAACAGGTGTTATACAATAAACAGGTATTTCCCATTCATATGTTCTGGGGGGCTATCAGTATGTAGGCCTATGCATGTTGGGATGTGATAAGCTGTGAACATATGTGATTTTCACACTGAGGACACTAACATAGAGTACTGTAAAAACTTATTATTAAGGCAACAGGTGATGTTCAGAACATTATACGTCTGCTGTGTGTCATATTAACCAGGCTCGGTACTTTTGAGGGGTTGCTGTTCCTCATTTGTAATTCCAGCGGCTCTACTGAATTAGCAATCAGAAGAATATGAATGTGGCGCTCTCCATGGTCCTGACCAAAGGCTGCGCGCTTAGGCACACGTGTAGGGGCTATGTGTCAAATGATTAGCCTTCTCAATTCTGAAAACGACTGGCAAATAATACATACAACCTATGATAGACCCTCAAAACCCCTCTGTCAAACTTTTTGTCATCCTATATTCGCAATTCCCCAGTACCAACGCTATTGACATGACTTGTAGTCTCGGTTTTAGTGCCCACGTGGTTATTTGCGTTGCTCTAATAAAAGTGCTTACCTCATGTCGTAAAAAGTAAAACATTTAAGGTGAACATGGCGTGGACACAGGCGTCGTATAGATTGTTAACTCTGACAGTTCTTTGTGGCGGGCTGTTACCAGGCATTTTTGCGAAATGGCAGGGGGATCTGAGGAACCCCAGCACGTTAATATGCCTATGTATTAGCGCATTCAGGAATTGGTTCACTCTTCCAACGCGTGTGTATACATGTGTACTGATTGTAAACTGACAGCTGACGTCTTGTAAACAGAAAATAACATTGCTTACATGTACTACGGTCTGCACCACATCAGCCCAGCACCCGTAAAAACCTTTCTATTACAATGCTGTTGCCAAACATTCACCACCACAGGTGTTCACAGGCGTGTTCACAGTGTTTCACAGCTTCGTTCATATGATGAACAGTATGAATGAACCGTAGTCTGCAACATTGTGCAAATCAACTACATCTCTATTCACCATTGCATATAACCATATAAAGAATACTTACCTTTTTAGTAACTTGTTAAGACTTGGTGCAAGAAACTGAAAAAGAGCAAGATAGACAAAAAAAGATCAAATCGCTCCTTTTGCATCTGGACGAAGAAAAGGGGTCACATACCGTTCAGTTTTCTGTTTGTCACGAAGTGTTTTGTGTTGGCACTCTGGTGGCGAGACTGGAATGGAAGGCAAGAACATCATGTTACGGGAACCACGCGGTTAGAAAAGACGATAATCCTGGTCATAGGGTCGAATTGTAGGCTCCCTATCGCTCTGCTCCTCCTCGATCGAGGGGAGAAGTAAGACAAAGTCGCAGGATATCGCATTCTACTGATCCTATCACGCTTAACACTACAATTCCTTGGCAGAGTTGCATAGAGTTGGTGTTTTGTTGTTTAGTATTTTGAAAAGTTCTGATGATTTCAGAGCTTTGAGGGAGGCTGTGTGTGCATTAAAGTGAAATAGGCTTTTTTTTAACGTACAGACACCAGCTTTTAGGGAAATAAGTTCTCCAGCACTCTGCCATAGTCTGCATGCGCAGCCGCCAGCACGCTTCTCTCAACCAGTGTGCTATTGACCTGCATTGACGTCACTGCGTCATTAGGTATCCCTTAGAAACACTGACTCTCAAAAATAGTATCAAATTAATTCAGCAGGCAAGGAGGGTGGACGGGTGCAGGGGTAGGGTGGGGGTGAAAGGGATAGAAGGGGTAAATAGTGAAAGCCAGAAGGAGGGTTACCACTCTTTACCTTATCGAATGGCGCGACTGAGACGTATAATAAACAGTATTGCAGAACAGACTACATCCATAGCCTACAAGCAAGGACCATGCGCATGCAGAGTAGAGGGAAATGAAGCGAGTAAAATAAATCCAGTCAATCTGCCAATCTGAGCAGGGCTTCCCCTCTAAGTGCATACCCTGAATACAGCTGAAAATATAGACTTGATGACTTAATAACGTATTGTCTGAAGCTGATCCCATTATCATTGTGGGATCAGGTGTGAACTTATGATGGTATATATGAGTGTGCAGTTGACAAAGCAATTTGAATCTGAATAGTATATACTGGCCTTAGACGGCAGAACCTGTAGCCCTAAATGAGCTTCAAGTAGCCTAATTGTACAGCTTCATTGGAGAGCCGCATAAATCCATTTTCAACTTGTAACATTCACATACATTTGACAACAGTTAGATTAAGACTGAGGCCACATTTCCACACACTGCACGTGGATTATCGAGCTGGTATCTCGTCGTGTAAAATGTAGGCTATTTTTAGTAACGTATCATACCCATTGACCCTATGGAAAAGAAGGCCATATAGTTAAAAAATAGTGATAACACCGCATTTGGTAAATTGGAATTATCCTTACGGCACCTTGCTGATGGACACTATCGCCAACATTGAGCAATTCTGCACGAACCCAAAAAGTGACCAGCACCTCACAGATCTGGACACAATGCAAATTCCTTAGAAACTTTAGACATTTGTGCCAGCTAATCCGATACTATGTTTTGATCTAAAATCAAGTTATCAGAAGCATCACTGGAAATCAACGTTAAGTCCATGCGTCAGTCAAAGTTCAACACCACTTGAACGTAACTATTTCGAAGAGGAGCAGGACATGCAGAGTATGGGGACATTTTCTCTCCCGCCCTAAGACAAAATAAACACTCTCATTACCCCATCCGCCTGGCCAGTATATCAGATCAAGTTGGAACGGAATCATTGGCCTTGATAAGTGCGTTGACGAAAAGCCCTGAGTCAATATTGCCCGTTTTAAAACATTACACACCCTATTTCCATTAATTAGACATCCAAAATATTTGCCTTTGGTTGTCCGGTATACAAGGTTGTGTGTATACATGGATCTTTTAATATGTTTGATGTCCCTCCCATCTGTTTTAGCAGTCCTGTTCTAACGGACGACATCTTGCCTAGATGTTCTAGGAAACGGACACAGTTCTGTTGTTTACTATTGGAAGCTGGATGTGAGTAAGGATTGATGGGGGTTTGTTTGAATTTCAAGCTCAGATTAAGAATCTCCGCCCCTCTCCCCTCTCTCTCCCTCTGTTTATTTTTCCATCTCTCCTGCCTAAATGATGTCAATGGAAGCCGAGCTATAGAGCTATTTATAGAACACACCCCCATCCCATCACCACCACCACTATCACATGGTTCAGAGCCGATGCACAATACTCACCTCAAGAGAAGCGCATGAATAAGGGCGGTGAAAATTTATGAACGGACTGGATTTGTCAAATTTGCCCGCTGCAAAACGTTAAAAAAGTTTGTATGTGTTAACACAAATCTGACCGCGTCATTGCCACGCCTTAATCGGCGCTTTAGTGTGCGCCTTCCTCTTAAGACACCTACTCCCCTGTGGGCTCATTCATTCATTAGACCTATCCATTCACGTACCTTCATTCACAACCACTTGAGGTAGGTTGCCTCAGTGACCAAATGCGTGAACTCTACCAGGCCAAAAGGATGGTCAATACTGTTTTGGTTGTGATTAAGGTCGCCAAATACAACATAGCACTCTGGTCATTTATCTTCACGGCACACTGCATGGTCCACATCTCTTCCCCAACCCGTTCTCGCTCATCACATGCCATGTTACGTAACAAGGCTTTAGGTCTCCTTCCATAACAAATAACCGCACGGTTTGCTGCACAAGCGTCTTCCATTGAGAACTCGGGCTCCTATAAATAGAACAAACTGTTCTCAAAATCTCTTTGAGGGGAGTAAATAGCAAAGATGAGTGAAAAAGAAATGTTTAAAGAGAACTATCAACAAGACCCAAAAGACCAAAATAAAAAGTCAAAAGTGCCGATCATATGGAAGATAATGCCATCCACTTTAAAGGACCTGCGGATTCCGCAGTGCATCCATCTGCCGTGTTTTCTTGACTAGGTTACATGATCGCTCCAGTCTATGTTTAATTAATAGGATACCAGATATTTATAGTATGATATATATCTATAACTGCAACACGTGGCAACCATTTCCCTGCACTCCTGCTGAAGTTGACATGTTAACACTGACTGGCTGCTATATTTAGTAACCCTCGCAGTGCTGTAACTATTCCAAGCATTGTACATGAGGGGGCGGATAGTGTTTCTTTATGAAAGGAGAGAAAAAGTTCCCTTTCACAAGGCGTTCTTTGTAACTGCACATTTCAGTTGGTTGTGCAGGTCGGTGTTTGACCATCACGACCAACTTTTGTGCAGGATAGCCTAATACAACTTTCCATTATTCTAGATGTTTTCATTACGTCGAAATGGCCATTTAACTGCATTCCAAATATTGATATTTGCGTAGCAGTTATAGGCTAATAGGCGACTAGTTCCCATATTGTCAAGATCAAAGCAGGAATGCCAAACTTGAAACTTGACGCTTTAATACATGCCCTGCAGATACAGATACGACGTGCATACGTTGAGAGATGGTAATCCAAAGGTTATGGCTGTGGTCTATAGTGTCAGTATCAATGAAGGGGGTCACTTAATTTGAGGCCTGCTAGCGCCTTCCGCTCCATATAATTTTGCTACAGGCACAGCCAGGGACACCCCATTATCCTAGGTTTCCTTCTCCTCTCCAAAATCTTAGGTTTTCTTTTAATGTTTCCTTTCATGTCTCCTTCACCCTTTTTGTGTCTGGGCAACAGAGGGCTCTGGTATGCCACTATTTTTCAAGTTCACAGAGGGCATTTGTCAACGAGGGAAGAAACGTAGCCTAAAGAATTCCAGACGCTTTTTGCATTTGTGCGTCTAAGTGAAAACGTGTGGTTCACCAGGCTAAAGTACAAACCCTAGTTCTTCAATTACATGTAGCCTAAGCCTATTTCTTTAGAGACGGCAGTCAACAAAACCGAACCATCGTAGTCCCTATGTTTATTAATGAAAATACGTGCCATTTCGAGGCATAAACGAGTGCCTGAATTCCAAGGCGTACGTAATACTAATAGATGGCCTCACTGTAAAATAGGGCTATATTGCGTTAGTATAGACCTACAATATGAGTTCACTGTTCGGGGTTGCTCATTATGGCTACCTTACGAACACCAGGGAACCAAGCTGGGTGATTAGGCCTTTTATTTTCGATGTTGTACAGATTACATGGATTGCGCACACAAAAAACGGCTTGGTCATAAAATTTGTAGAAATCGGCGGTGACAACCTACAGAATAAATGCACTCTTCACTGTATTTGTTTTCAGTGGTTGCTGCAAATGGAAACTCACCACAGCCTGTTTTTTTAACGTTTTCCTCTCTGCTGTTGCCCATCACCCCCTCCCTTTTTTGATTATTTTCAGCAGCAGAGTGTGCGTGTGCGAACGCATGTGCAAGGTACCGGCTGGCTGGTCTGGGAAATACCTGGTCACGATCAATCAGAAAGTACTTTCCATAGGGATACGTCGCCCCCAAGCGTTAAGATGATGAAACTGCGCGTAAAACATTAGTTATTGAACCCATGGACTGTAGCATCAGAAGTCAATGCATTAACCAAGTATTGAATAAGTTAAGTTTTTGAACATTTTAGAAAATCACTATCAACCCACTGGCTTTTAATTGTATTCATCGTGGCTAGCTATTGATCTGCTGCAGACCAATGGATTGAGTTAAAAAGTCTAACACTAGGTCTGAATCTACACACTAAGAAACACACTTGACACAGCCATATTATCAGATGATCCCCAATCTTTTTATCATATAAAAAGATAAATATTTTAACACTTCAATTTCAAAACTTTAAAAACGCCCAAAATACATATAAAAAGGGTGTCCTGAAATAATAAAATACCTTAATGCATAACAAGGGTTACTGAGAGTAAATTCATGAGTAATGGGAACACATGTAGCTTCTTACTTTTGTAAGGCTGGAAAAGGCTCAGTGTACCTTTTCCTAACTAATCAGGAGATTAACAATAACCTCTATATAAAAAAGGATGTTCCTGTACAACAGCAATGTCAAGGATGTTCTTAATGAGTCAGGGATGGCATCTGGCAATAAGGATACTGTGAAACCTGTGGTTTTCCACAATAAACAAATTTCCCAGCTTTTCAGCTCAACACATCCAACCAAGGATTGTACAAGAAACCCAGTAGCCAGAGAATTACTAAATTCAATGAGGTAATTAAGACTTACTTGGGTTAATCATGCATTCCGCTTCGAGAAATTCACATAAGGGAGTAAAGGACAACATCCTGCCTTTTATAGGGGATGCAGAGGAATCATTTCCTACATTTGCCTCAGGCTGCTGACAGATTACTTGGAGTATCACTTAATCCTTAAAAGCAACACCGTGCTGTCAAGCACAATCTCTATAACAGATTATTTTAAGGATTCAAACTGGCCGACCAGGGTAAGGACAATAGCAATTACTTCTCAATTCACTACAACTTCCTTAAAAATACTGGCTCTGTAATGCCTCATATATGGTAGTGATAAGTCTAGTAAATGCACAGCAACATGGGACTTCAAAGACAAGTTTATGATAAAAATTCAGATGAAAAAACATTATCAGGATTTTACAAACTTGCAACAGGTTTTCTACGTCAAACATGAACCTCTAAAAAAATTAAAAGGTTAAATAAAAAAGGTACAATGTAAGTCATCATTTTGTAAAACAATCATTTTTTTCTCCGTCAACCAAAAACAAAATATTTAAGTACAAGTTGGCAGTCCTTGTTCCACAAAAAAAGGTCAGGCAAAGGAGGAAGGAAACATACAACAAAGTGTGATGCGGTTCATTCTCCGGAAAGGACCAAAACTTCGGACTCTTGGAAAGAACAAAAAATGGGACCTAAAATTTCACTGCGTATTAGACATGGGCACAAAGGTGAGCAGGTGCACCAATAGTTTTCTGCCTCAGTTCGTATATAACAGATTTTTGTGTGTGGCAGCCAACAGTCCGTCAACACTCAGTAGATCCTGCCCCGGCTCCGGTTGCCCCTGCCTCCAAAACCTCGCCCTCGACCTCCTCGGAAGCCACCACGCTGTTCTGTAAAGAAAAAAAGCAAACACTCATCATTTCAATTTGTTAGAGTGAGGGGCGAGTTGTAGTAGCACAATTGCTCCAACTTGGAGAAAATCTTGCTCGGGCCTCACCATATGGAAAGTTACCAATGGTACCACTGTATTTGCCACTGGGGGGATTGTAGATTTGACGGGCGTCCCTCCTGGGAAGCGGTGACGGTAGCTTCTTCAAGCTGGTGCCAGAGCCAACCTCCTCCCCAGACGGCCGCTTCTGACTGCAGAACAGAATCACACATCAGAGAGCAAACATATCGGGACAGCGGATACTGCTGTTCAACCAGGTGAAGGGAGTGCAAACAGAAAGATGAACTCAACCCGTGAAAACCTACCCGACTGCTGCAGCCTCCTTCTGCACAGGCTTCCACGACAGCGTGACAGTGCTCTTGTACGAGGGAGGATTGTGGAAAAGATCCTACAGAGAGAAATAAAAGGTGAATTCTATGAGCGCTCACCTTTTGGCTTGTTTTTGTTTTGTTTAAGCTTCATAAATGTTCAGCTACGGCAAAAGCAGTTGAATTAACTTTTTTTTTTTCTAAAATTAGGTTATGAAGAATCTCAAACTATGCCTATATCAATAATATTGACCAACAAACGATGGAGATAAAGACATTCAACATGTCAGCATTTGCTAAATTCGGCAAAAGAAACATTAGTCATTTTATGTCATCGCTGCTTTGTTGAAAATTAAGTGTCCAAAATCTTTGGGAATTGTGGACACGGTCAAGCTTTGGGCAGTCCTAGATCGCTCTATGTTACTGTACTCTACTGTCTTGCGTCTTACTAGCTGACAATTGTGGATTTACCATGAAATGTGGATGATGGATATATTATAAGCAGTCTTTTTGGTGTACTGTAAACTGTAGTGTTGGTAGTGATGAAGAAATAAGAAATTCGACCAATTAAGAGCACACAGTTTCCATCTCAAAACAACTCGAGATGGCCTACATATGACTGCTTTTGTTGTGGAGACTTACCTTGATGAGGACGTTGATATTGTTTGTAATCTTTAGAGCAACCACTTTTATTTTGTTCTGTAGGAGGAAAAAAGAAAGGATGTAGTATTTTCGTTTTTAAACTTAAGTGACTCATTTTTCTATAGGGTTTTAGTCTGAAGTGATCACAAGCAAAAAAAAATGAATATGACTGTACCTCCTCCGTTTTAAGCGCCTCCCCGGTCTTTCCCTGCAGTGCGACTCTGAGCTGGCGAATATACACCTGCAGACCTCTGGCAAAATACTGCAACCTACACAACAGCCATGAAGTAAAGGACCAAATCACAATTACCTTTCACACAATGCGCAAGTCTCATGAGAGCCAATGCAACACCTTAATAAAGAGGCGTCCTTAAGAAAAGCAGCTTGCCTGATCTTGAAATCCTTCAACTTCTCAGCATCGATTTTGTCAATAAGAAAGTCGGGCATCTTCTTTCCAAGCTGGTGAAAGCTGAAAAGGAGGCACTCCACATAGCTGAACTGCAACTTGGGTTCCTCGTTGCCGGTGTTCTCGCCGTTCTCCCCCTCCTCCGGAGGCAGAGGCATGAACTCCTGCAGGACAACACAATCCCATTCATCACAAGCAAAGCTCAATCAAGACACCAAAGGCTTTTCTTTGAAATAAAGTACATAGCAGGATGGTATGGGAACTATGTTAATGGCATAACAACTATAGCATGTTGTGAAAGAGTTGTAGAAAATTTACCAGGAGTTTTTCAAACAACATTTTGAGGTTGTTTTCCAGCTTGTCCATGTCTCCACAAAATGGACTCATTTCTGCCAACAACTTCAAAACCTGAACAGAAAGACATTAAACCGGTCCTTCAGTAATGCAATGTGGACTACCATGAGTTGAACCACAATGACTAAAGCAATACACATTTCCATTCATCATTAAGCATAAATTAACTACACATTCCACAATCTAAAAAAGGTCAGCAAAGACAAAACCACTTACCTCAAGCTGGATGTCCAGTTCTGCCACAGGGCTAGTTAACGTGCTGAGATTCGGCAGGACGTGGTCACAAAAATAAGTCACGAAACGTGTGGAATGCACATTTTTCTATAGACAAGAATAAACAAAGAAATAAAAATTAAGAATGCAGGAAACTAATACGTTACACCATGCTTGACCCTTCTTCACACAATTTACTCAGACACTGGATTAATACCAACAGAACAGTTGCAATTACTGACTATATAAGATTTCCCAAGGTTTCATTACTATGTGCATTAGACAGAAAAGCCTTTCATAGCACAACTTGACCTGGTAGTTAGGAGAGGTCTGGACATATAAGAAATCATTGGGATTAAATAGGGAGTGAAATCAACCTGTAACCCTGTTTTTTGTTGTCGAGTGCTGTAGGCAGGTATAAGAACAACAGAATTTAGTACATACACCAACTGTCTACTATAGGAAATACATAATTAATAAGCATTTGACAGCATGTCATCACAATGTTACCCATCCTCTATGTTACACAATGTGTTATTCATCCATAATGTTTGTTATTACCGTCAATGCGCAACCATAGAACACAACCCAAAGAGCAGCCTACACTACAGTAAGTAATGATCAATTTGCTGGTACCAAACAGTGTCATTTTAATACCTAGCCACAGTACTCAGCAGCCTCAAAAAATGACACACAAGACCTCAGCACAGCATAACACCAAACAGAGCAGAACACTGACCGAGAACAGGGGCAGGGCCTGACGTGTGCACTGTAGCAAGCGGTCAACGGCATCAGCGTCAGCCGGGTTGAGCGCCTGCTCCAGGAAAGCCTGCTCCACCACCAGCTCCACCAGCTGCTGCCGCCCACTCACTGTCTGCAGAGTCTTCAGCCCAGACAGAATGCGCATCAGTAGAACAAACTCCTCTCCTGTCACATCCTCCAGCACCTGAGCCACAAACACAGTTGGGAAAGATTAGGTGTAAAAACACAAAAGTACAGACTGTAGGTTTTGACAGTCTGGTACCCATCCATGTGTACTTATTCACACACACAACTTTAGATTCCCATCACAATAAAAACTCCACACTTTCATCAACACAGATTGGCTGACTTTCTTTAAGAGGACACTGAATAAATCAGTACCAAGTACCGGGTTTTGTACCTCGTTCAGTGATGTTGAATTGAATTTAATATATTCATCTTTAATTCATTAAGAAATGACCTTCTAGAAAAAAAGATAGATTGAATGTTTTAAAGGATCTTTTTTTTTTTAAACTAAGCTGGGCAATAAAATGGACTTTTAGGCAAAACGGTACCATCTTTGGCACACTTAAACTTCAGTTGTCTTGTACCATTTGACATCACCCATAATCCTTGTTCTAACGTCTAAGATTTTTGTATACTAGGTCACAACAAAGCCTCATGTTCATGATCACCTTTTGGCCATGCACAGTCTCTCCCATTTCATTTTGCCCCTTTTAATTGAGTAAATATAATGGCAAGGACAGGACATCTTTACTTACTTTCTTGGTTTCAGTGAAAATGTGGTCTTCAACTTCTTTTGTCATGATATCTTCAGGCATTGTCTTGAGTTTGGTGGAAAGAAATTTTATAGCTCGCTCCCGCACAATGTCTTCCCCGTGCAGTATCTGGCTGAACAAACCTCCCAGAGTACCTAGCACAGAAAAGGGATGAGAATAGTTGCATTACACAGCACCGACAGAAAATGCAATTATACAATACACACCTGCTTGAGCATCACATTCCTCAAAAATTACCACTCATACCAGTGAAGGCAAGAAGGACAAGCAAAAATAAAAGTACCTTTGGCGTCAATCTTGAATATGGAAATCAATGCTGTGTTCACTTGGTTAAACTCCGCAGAATCATCTGAGTGGGGGGAAAAAAAGCATGAAAGGAATCTGTACTTATATCTGTACTCATAGCATTTAAAGGCTTGAGTAATATTAAAATCCTCTATATGCCCATGAACACAAGTTTGTGATATAGCATGTTTCATCGTGTAGCATTGCTTAACAAACAGTAATCTTTTTACTTAGCAACTTGATAACCAATGAAAGAAAAATTAACAGGAGTCAGAACACACCATTCGAAGTTGAATGGCTACATCACAATTAAAAACCATGTGGAACTACCTGTTTGAAGGAGCTGTGTCAAGATATCTGCAACTCTTGGAAGGTTCTCTCCTGAAGCAAATCTTGGAAGTTCCTTTATCGCTTGCCTTCGAATCTATGGAAAAGAGGAAAAAACAACATAAAACGTTACCAATTCAAGGCCCCAGCAACCTAACCAACACTTTTATGTGTGGTTGAGTGCGATCTTACTGAGACATCTTCATCTTCGCAAAGGTCAAGCTGTGCATTGATGGCAGCATCAGCTAGCTCGGGGAAACTGCTAAAGAACTTTGGGATAAACTGGGCTGCCAAGCGTTTCTCCTTTGGACCCCCTTTTACCCCATCCAGAATGACTTGATATGCATCCTTGTGCTGTATGAAAGAGAGCATAGGAGCACATGTTAGCATGCTATTACGGAATAAAATAACATTAGCCTAAAGTTGTATGACAAATGCAAAAGATATGCGGTGGCCTATGAAAAATTGGGGGTTTCAACATTACTTGACCAAACTTAGTTATATGCCTGCAAATGAAGGTTCCTGGCCGACAAGCAACAATATAATGTCTTCTCTCGGGTACAGTATGAAAATTTTAGTCACCTACACATTTTACAGGTTATTACAAAAGAAACATTACCTAATGTTAGAGGTAAAGAGGCCAGCTAATATTGTTATGCCATGAAACCTGAAGAAACGGCATTATGATGTTAGTTATTAGTTCACTTTGGATGGTAAGAAACTGACATAGCCAATAAATAACGTTAAGTTAAGCTAACGGTGCTAGCAGAGCACTGATCAATGATCATTGTTGCTAATGCTAGCGGTCTGTGAACTGCCATGCTGTAATCATCCCAGCTAGGATATGTAGATAAACATTTTGGCGTTCAAACAATAGCTATACAAATTTGTTTACAAACTAATCTCAAACATGCAAGAAAACATAATTCCACATACCTGGCTCAAGTTATCCTTTGCGTCTGCAAGGATCCCGTAGTTTCGATATAGCTCCTCTACCGTGGCCGCCATCAGCTTGTGACCGTGTTTGTATAACGTTATCGTTAACCTTAACTAGAGTTTAGCTGCAAAATAGAAGTTTTCGTTTTCAGGGATGCTTCTTATATAAATCCAAATGCAATCAAATTGTTTACCGACTTAAATACCAACCGGGAAGGGGGGAGGAATGAAAAAGATTACGAGAATACGAGATTATCCCAATGCTTCTTCGTCGCTATCAGATTGTTGATGCTAGCCACAAGCATCGATATGGCTACAAGCTCACAGCGACCAAAGTAACGTGGAGCATGCGCATAGATTCAACATCTACGCAGCGTCACGTGACGCCAAACCTGTTTTTTTTCCAAGTAACTGTAATGCTGTGTTCAGGCAGCTTGGAGGGTTTTTATTATACAAGATTCTTATTACAGAGGACCAAGGAACATTACATGTTACATTTATATAAAAAGGAAACATCATGACTGTGCCATACAAAGTGAATTCAATTGTACAATACAGGTACAGTTAAAAACATGACAAACAGTAGGCTATCAAAAGATTATTAATTTAAAAGAAACTTCTTTTATTAATTTAAATCGACTTTATTGTTAATTAAATATTGATTTGGCTAAAGCCACACCTTCCCCCATGCTATAATTCACCAATTTGTTCCAGTAAGATACTGAATGTGGAGTTACCTTATATTTTTTTGCAGCAATGCTCTCAACAACCTATTATTGTTGCAGGACATAGACAGGCATTTATTATGTGTGTTGAGAGTGGAGAGAGTATTTGTACACAATTCTTGGTTGAGATTTAAACAACATACTTTGGCAAAATCGCCAGGTCTAACTTGAATTTTGTTTTCAGATAAAAACACATCCTAAGAAAAGAGTAACCCATCTCTGTTAAATAGCTGGTCAACCAGAATTATGTTGTTGTTAAACCACTGTTCCTCAGGCAGTGTGGAGTGTCTGTTGTTGGAATTAAAAATGTTCCCCTTTCCGGTAAACTGCTGGAGATTTGCTTGGAAAACAAAAATGGTGTGCTTGCATCTTTTGCATGGAAAGTATATGTTTCTAGAGCTGTTATAGCCTACGGTTGAACAAAACCCAGAATGTTTCAAGTGAAAGTTTCTTTATAGACTTAGTGGTAAAAGTATCTGCCCCTAATTGTTATTATAATTGGGTGATTGGTATTTGTAGGTGTAATGTCGGAGCTCGTAATGTAGGTGTAATGTCGGAGCACCTGAATATATATTTATCTGCAATGTTAGAAACTTCTAGGCCTGGCCCATTGCAGGAGGTAAAAATGGGCTGTAGATGTTGAGGTGTTGAAGTCTACGGAGTTTAAAAGGATTTTGTCAGCAGTCAGGGTTGAGTAAGGGTAACTCCATCAAGTTTGGAAAAAAAAATAGTAGGCCTAATGGTTGAAATTTTAAAATTCAAAATGTGGAAAAGTAATCAAATGTAATTAGTTACATTAGGCCTACTTGTTAAAGTATTTGAAATAGGCCTAGTTACACTACTAGGCTACATTTTAGCAGTGTTGGGGAGTAACTAGTTACATGTAACAAAATTACGTAATTTAATTACAAAATAAAAGTAACAGTAATCAGTTACAGTTACATTGAAAAACTGTGTAATTAAATTACAGTTACATTGAGGAAATATTCAGGATTACATTTCAAGTTACATATCTTCTGCAGTGAAACATTTGTCGTCATGTTTGAATAGGCAACTCCACCCACTTTACGAAGCAGTCTGCACTTGCGATGTCAGATAGAAACTCAGTGTTGGCCCAGCCCAGGGATGGTCAACCAGTCAGAGACCAAGAGTCACATTTTTACTGTGTTACCGCAAGGGCCACATCATACATGGGCACACATTAATATCACCCCTTTCTCTCACCCACACCCACCCACCCACCCTCCATTTAAGGCAGAATGATTTGCCATTACGTTCAACAAAAAAACTATAAACTCCCCCATTTCAAACGTCCTGTGTTGATCTTCATATTTTCGCTTTGCTGTGCATTTATTCCCTGCCATTTTGAGAGCGAAATTAACAAATTGATTACTTAAATGACCTTGCCCCCTGCCAGAAAACTTGACTGTATTTTCATCTCACACACATGCACATTTGTGAAGCGAACACACAAACAAAAACTTCAATATGAATGCAAGAGCCGCAAGAGACCAAGCAAAGAGCCGCATGCAGTCCAGGACCGCCGGTTGGCCATCCCTGTTCTAGCCCATTGCAGAAAGTAAAAATGAGCTAGCAATCACACAAATTAGACAACTTCTAGTTAATGCACTGAAGTCTAAGGAGTTTGTAGGGATCTTGTAGTGTTGATTAATACTTAAAGGGTAATCCATGGTTTTAAAAACTGGAAATGATTGAAAGCTGACAAAATTCATTCAAAATGTGGGAAAATAATTAAAAAGTAATCAAATGTAATTAGTTACATTACTTTGTTAAAGTAATCAAAATAGTTACACTACTATTACATTTTAGATAGAGTAACTTGTAACTGTAACACATTACATTTCCAAAGTAACTTTCCCAACACTGCATTTTAGATAGGGTATTGTAACTGTAACACATTACATTTCTAAAGTAGCCTAACTTTCCAAACACTGGGTGTAATGTCTAGGTCCAAAAATAAGTCCAGTTACATGCAAATGAACGCTTGACTACCAACCAGTTCACAGACACACATGACCCACATGATTTTGGGGTTCTTGGTTAGGGCTACTAAAGGCCCTTTAAACAGGAGCATATGTTTTTCAGATTAGATAATTAGATAGATACTTTATTGATCCCCAAGGGGAAATTATTATTAACATTATTATAACTTGAAAGTTGCTTACTCTATTCTTGTAAAACCAAATAGCCCTATTTTGAAACTGAAATGGGAAGTAGGCTTCTGTATTGCAGAAACATTGTTCTGTAAAGTTGCAAAACAATTCCCCTAAAATAGAGGAAGTAGCTTAAGGTACAGTGAAATACCTCGGGTCGCCTAATAGTCTGCCTTTATTGTCATCGAAGGTTATATCGACTGCTGCAGAACTTACTTTACTAAATCTATCAAACAATGGACGGGCAATACTGTAGTAAGTCTCATATGAAAACCTGTGAAGATGCAAGTTTTGAACTAGGCCAGTCTGTGCGTGCTACTTTTAAAAAATCCATTGGGTCGTCTATGGACTCAAGCCCAAGGAGTGACTCTGTGGGTAGGGCTGCTCCCCCGACCCAAGGGTATGATGCAGATTTCGACCCTCCTCTTGAGAACAAATATGAATGCCCAATTTGCCTGATGGCGCTCAGGACAGCGATGCAAACTCCGTGTGGGCATCGTTTCTGCCGTGATTGTATCGAGAGATCAATTCGGTGAGTTTAGCCTTAGGCCTATAGGCTTTAACACAAGTTTGTTTGGGATTCGTCTGGACGCGTATTACAAATATACTCTTTCAACAGGGAAGCTGGATCAAAATGTCCAATAGACAATGAAGTGCTATCACTGGACCAACTTTTCAGTGATAACTTCGCCAATCGGGAGATCCTATCACTCACTGTGGCTTGCAGCAATGCCGACTGTCACCAGAAGATGGAGCTCAGATATTTAGAGGTGCGTTGTCTCAAAAATTACGATTCGAATTAACACTGTCTTTTTACTCCACTTTGGTAAAGTTATCACTGTTGTCAACGATATAGTAGGTCTATATCATATAGTTAGAAAATAATTAGTAACAATAAACTGTTGACAAACTGTCTGTATTGGATAAAATCATCTGCGAGCAAACTGAAGAATTCTTCTTCTTAACAGTCTCATTTGGCACAGTGCCTGTTCTCCACTGAACAGTGCCCGCAGTGCCAGGCTACACTGCAAAAGAGCCAACTGGAAGAACATACGTCACAGCATTGCCCACGTTGCCCAGTGTCCTGCGCTGCATGTATGGAAACGTACATCCGCGAGGAGAAACAGGTGTGTTGCTGTGTTCCAGTCAACTGGAGTTGAACATAGACTGTTATTGTAGCAAAGTATTATAAAGTTCCATGAGGGAAATTGGCCAAAAAGCCACAGGAAGAAAATACACAGAGATAGGGGATAAAATATATGTGCTATGCTCAGTGAAACATGCAAGACCATGGATACATTCAATAAATGAATAATATCCTGTGCTGCTTTTTCAGCTTCATGAAGATAAGTGCCCTTTCTCCATTGTGGTTTGCAAGTACTGCAATGCCGGGCTATTTCGTGACCACGTGAGTCTGTAGATCTACTTTGAAATAAACAAGTACTAAATTAAATAAAATCTAAGGACACTGCATTTATTACAGCACACTCCACTTAATTCATTGAAATGTTTTTGTGTGTGTGTGTGTGTGTGAGTGTCTGTGTGTGCATTTAGTTTAATTAAAGAAATAAGCTACTGTCAATATAATATACTCAGTTTAGCCAAGATTCAGAAAAACCTAGTAACATATAGATCAACTGTTGTGTAATTATTTTAGAGTAGACTCATTTAAGTGACTTTCAGACATTAATATGAGATTTGTAAACCGTGAAGAATGTAGGATTAACTGTCTTTAATCCAGACAGTAATATACTGATTGATACATTTCATGTTCAATTTTTATTTCAGTTGGCATCTCATTGTGATACAGACTGCCCTGAAGCTCCTGTCTCTTGTACTTTTAGTCCTTTTGGATGTGAGGAAAAGGTCTGCTCACATTTATATTATTTCATTTTACACATTGTAGCTCAAAAATGCAGCTCACTTTGAGAAGCATGTCAGCTCAAATGCGGTTTTGAATAGAGGCTGTCAGGAATAGTAATGGGATACTGTAGCCTTGCTTCTAAAAATCTTGCAAAATTTCTGTCTATGTTTTACAATATGTCTAAGAACATTTCATGAGTTTACTTCACGCCTGTGTCGGAGGTTGGGGGGGGGGGGTATAAAATGATATAAGCGGTTTACTCAAGAACCACTGATCACACAAAAGATTGCACCACTGGCAGAATAGTTGGTATGGTATCAATGTTCATAAAGGAATTGTCTGGGGAAACTGTACTATCATGTATTTGCCATCAAACCCACCACAATTATATTCTCAAATACTTTAATCGACAGATGTCACGCAGCTTCCTCGCCCAACACATGCAAGAATTCACCCACTTGCACTTGAATTCCATGGCTGCCTTTCTCGAGCACCAGAGCCTATATGGAGGTCCGTCTCCATCTGTGGGCGTGCCGGCAAGGAGTTCTGCTGTCTTGTCTGAAATGGATACTAGCTTGAGAAGCTCGGTGGACCGCTTGGCCTTGCAACAACTGCGTGAGACAGTGCAACAGCTGGAGGGCCGCCTGGTGAGGCAGGACCACCAACTACGTGAGCTAAGCATCCAGTCCCACATGCAGGCCACACAGCTACAGGTTTTGCACAAGCACACTGCTGCTCTGGAGGATGCTATGCAGGAGCTTAAGGCCCAGCAATGTGACGGTGTCTTCATGTGGAGCGTGGAGGGCATTCAGGAGCACCTCCAGAGCCAAAGGGCTAACCAGTCAGTGGTCCTGTACAGCCCAGGCTTCTACACTGGTCGGCCTGGTTACAGGCTCTGCCTGAGGCTGCAGCTGCAGCCACCCTCTGCCCCCCGCAGTTCTGACTTCCTCTCACTGTTTGTGCACGCCATGCAAGGGGCCTTTGACAAGCAGGTGGTCTGGCCCCTCCAAGGCACGTTCAAGCTGACCATAGTGGATCCAACTGAGGGTCAGCACATCACAGAAGTAATGGAGACCAAGCCAGACTTGCTTGCATTTCAGCGCCCTCTTACTGAACACAATCTGAAGGGTTTTGGCTTTGTCACTTTTGTACATCTGAGCCAGTTGTCTAAGAAGTATATGGAGGGCAATGTCCTAAAGATACGCTGTGAAACCACAATAAAACTTTAAGCTCATGCTAAACTCAACCATTGTGGTTTACCATCGTTGAACTTTCTATGATTCTGGAAAATAATGTGTTTTGTGTGTATTTAGTGGCATTTTAACCAAATAACAAACAAAAAATCTCTTCCCCATGACCACACCTTCTCTTTTTGTTGATAGCTGGAATCCTTTTGTGGGCAGGTTAGCTCCCATAATATGTTTCCAGTTTACAAAGCCAGAACTCAGTCAGGGTTAGAGATAGATTGTGATAGTATAGAAAGTATCAATCGTGTGCTATTTCAGTAAAGGTATGGGTTGACAAACCAGACTGCAACATCAAAATATATAGTCTGTCCACGACTAATAGACCGGGCTCATTCCTAGGGGCAGAACACCCCCCCCCCCCACGCAACAGGATAGCACCTACACACAATCAACGCAACATCTGCAAAAGCAAAAGGCTGGAGCGATCTAAAGCAGATTCCATCTGGGCCCACAGTAATACTCTGATTCTGAGAAACATTGTGAAAGAACTAAAGTGTGAAACATTGTTACTTTAAACACCACATAGGATGGAAGTGTTTGTAAATGCTAATGAAGTATGCTGCAGCCCATCTGACACTGTAACTACCCTACACTTGCTCTTGGCTGGGAAAGCACACTGATACGTTTGTCTTTTTTTCCAATCCTACACTCTGCCTGATATGTATTTTTAATAGTTAATATAGTAAAATAATGAATATATTAACTATTTAACTGTAGTATTATTTCTGAATGTAAATTTGCAGGTAATTATAGTCCATCGAAATTATATTATAAAATGTTTTTGAAATAATGATTGAAGCTGTTTTTACTGATTTTATGTAGCTCTACAGAAACATTCTGACTGTTCAAAGGGACAATAGGGAGAGCAATGTTTCAAATTAAAAACCCTCCAGCAGGTATATTTGTGATTTCTCTCAATGATTAATATAAAAATTTGTAAGGGGTATTTTTTTTCAAGCTACAGATATTACCATTTGGCCATTTCACCTTAAATCTGATCAGAGAATGACTGCTTTTATTTGTCTCAGTGAGAAACTTGGGACTCGGTTTAACCTTCAGATGTTGGATGTCAGAGTGACACTGAAAGAAAGAAAGGCTTATGCCACTGCTCGACGAAAGCATATTACGGCACATAAACTAGAGTCTTCCAGGAGTCTCCACAAGGTTTTCTCAGGGGAGGATCAGCATTGGAATAAGGCTCCCAAAGCTCCTTATCTGCCTCAGCACCCATGAATAGATCACATAGACAAGCTCAACACTTTAGGACCGTTCACCTCATTTTAAATATTTGTCTAGAAGTCACAAGTGTGTTCAGGCCAGCAAATATAAATTCCATCACTCATGCATGTGTATTAGTGTATGCATGTGCGTGTGTGTATGTATGCGTGTATATATATATATATACACACACACACACACACACCCATATGTAATTTTTTAATAAACCCTCACGTTGGTTGTAAAATTATTTTTAGTTCATAATAATTCAATTTTATTATAATTCAAGAAACACTGCAATAATCAGTTTTATTCAAAAATATAGAATTCAGTTATACAGTACTAAACACACACACACACACACACGTATTATGGTTTGTACCAGTGCCTCCATTCACAGACAAAGAAGATTTGAGCAGACCTGCTCCATAACTAATGAAGTCCAGTTAATCTGATCACTTGTTCATTAATGTGCATTATGGAAACCTGCAGAGGCTCGAGCAACATCAAGTGATAAAGGACAAGCCCTTTTAAAGACTATACTATGTAAACCCATCCCTGGCACTTCATGGTCATTGTGTTAACACCAAATGAAGGCTTTGTAAACAAAGTGATGAGGGTGAGCAGGACTGGAATTCCACAAGCCAGTGGCACTTCCACGGCGGATGGAACCGTGGCTGGTATCTGGGACAGAGTCGGCACGCCTATTTCTGAGGTTACAGAGCGTTCCCTGTTCCCAAGGACTGAGTTTCTGTGCCTTTGGTCTCCACTACTTTAAGGCATCTGGCTGCCTGCTGGAACACAGTGGCATAAAAGTCCAAAGCCTGCAGCTGGAATGCATTTGTTCCACTGTTACGTGACGGCAGTGCAGGCAGTGAAAGGCAGGATGAGAGGCAGCCATCAACACATAACGCTCCACCGGTGAAGTGAGTCTTCCAGTACACAAGCTCTCCTTCAGGGAGGTTGACTTTCGGGACCTCCTCAAGGATGCTTATGTACCGAGAGCCATCTCCAGTGACAGGGCTAGCTGGGTGGCGCACAGATGAGGTCTGCCGAACTCTGCCGTCTAGACAGCCCAATCACTCCTGCTGGGGACTCTAAGATGTCAGGCTCACTGGAAAAGGGCTTAGCAGCGATACCTCCCCCACCAGTCTCTCCCTTCCCAGCATGCATTCTGTTGGCCGTGGAGAGGAGCTTAATGTCAGAGTGAGCATTGGCAACTGTGTGGCGTCGAATACCGCCCGCTTTCTCCAGGTAGGCCTCACCCTCTTGCTCCATTAGGGGTCCAAGGGAGTCGGTCACAAACTGCGTGATCATGATCTCCGGCTGACCATACTGTGATCCGGAGTGGGTCATGTTGCAGTCTATTACAGATAAAACCAATATATTAATCATCATAAACAGCCTGCTTTATGAGACTTAATGAACATGTTAAATCAGTGAACTTGCAATTACGGCAAAAAGTTGATCATCCTTCAGCTCAACAGCCATTCAAAGAACACCATTTAGATATGTGTGTCTGAAGACATGTTCATTTGGTGGAAATGTGAGCACATGAAAGTTGTTACTCGTCATGATCAATTGTCAACTGTCATGATCATTGGAACTCAATGAAATGATCAAACTGAAGAACATGCCAAACCAAGTCCTTAGAGGCCTAAAGACTCATTCCTCTGTGTGGGCTCTGATTTCTGGTACTGTTGAGCATACCTTTAGTCCACACAGAATACACCACACCTTGGTGTGAATGTTTGTTTTTTGCCTTACACATGGCTGCTAACCTGGAAGGTGTTCTCTGCTGCCCCAGCTGAGATAATTCCCCAAGTATGGTGAAATGACCATGCCCACCAGTCGCTCAAGAAGACAGTACTCCTCGGTGGGCCCATTTGGTTCATGGATGCCCTGGACCAGAAACAACAAGAACCACACACATACACACACAAAGACATGCACACACAGTGATGAAATGCCCATTAGAGGTGAAATCAGTCATATATATTAAATAAAAGACATTTAAAGCCATGCTGTGCAGAATATACTATTGAGGTTCATATGTGGGCTCATATATGTGTATGTATAGATTACAATGTTATCCCACTATGGAATGTGTAGGATTCCTGTGATGTCATTATTAGAGCAGGCCTATTAGAGATATATAATTGCATGCATTCTCAATCTTTTTTTAGAATGTTGTCAATTTTAAGGGTAAAAAAAAAAATGTGAAAAATGTCAGAATTGTTAAAGGGATAGTTCGGTTTTTTACACATTGAGCCCCTTTCACAGGTTATCTAAAATAAAATAAAATGGTTGACACCAAAATCTTGATGATTGCTCCTGTCTCGGCTATTTGGGAAATATAGAATCGCCTCTGCCTGCCTTTAAAATGGCTAGCAATGGGCATGTGTTGTTTCTATCCTTAAAACACTGGTTTTAAAAAAGTGCTATCCCTTTATACTATCCCTTTAATGACTGCTGAAAATGTGCGGCCCAACTTAAGATTTTGGTTCTGAAATGTGGCCCAAAGGAAATTTGAATTGAATAGCCCTGTTAGTAGAGGTTTCACTTGCCTGCAGGATGAGCAGCATCTGTGTAATGGCGGGTGGGTAAGGGAGAGGGGCTTGAGGCAGCAGTGTCTCAAGGTGGAGCTTTAAAAGCACTAGGTCTCTGAAGCCCAGCAATGCCATCTGTCTGACCGTGAGCTCCTGGCCCTGGATACAAACAGGGTTTAAAAAAAAAGATGGATTCAGACCAGAATGGATTCTGACATGAATACTGTTTAAAATGTTTTATGAAATCAGGTCATGTCCCCATTTCACTATTAGCTAGATTAGCTTAGCTTGATTGTGGTGCAGGTAGTAGAGATGTGTGATGTGTGAATGCATGTATGTGAATAGGTGAATGAGAGGCATACATTGTAAAACCCTTTGAGTGCTCGTAGGAGTAGAAAAGCGCTATACAAATGCAGTCAATTTACCATAGCACAGTATTCACAGGAATTACACACATAAGATGGCTTTTTATGGGCAGATCGTAACTCATTGACATCATACAGCCCCTTTGTTCATGGCGACACCACCCCTTAATTTACACCATAAGAAAACCACAGATAATGAGGTGTGAAATGTAACCCACTGGTGACACACCTGCACAGGGTAGAAGATGGCCTGGAGGGTGGGGAGGGTTTCTGTGAAGAATCTACCCCACATCTCAGACAGGATGAGCAGCTGATCGTCACCTGCAAGGGGGGGGGGGGGGGAGAAAAACAGAAAATGATATAATGGATGGGAATATGATACTTTATTGATCCCCAAGGGGAAATTCAAGGTCCCAGCAGCTTAAAAAACCACGCACAACATATACCACAGTGTACACAGGATGATAAGAAGCAAATCAACAAAACAATATGACTAGATAAACATTACTAAAAAGAACAGTAGAATACGAATACTTAGGGTAGAGATGAGGTGTGTGTCAAGGTAGTAGTGCAAATGAGTCCAGTGGTGCAACAGTGCAAGGTTAACAGTCTAGTGGCCAGCAAGAAATATGTGCATATGTAAATATGTGCAGTAAAAAATATAAGCATAGCAATTTAACAGTTCTAGTACAAATATATGGACAATAAGATAAAAATAGCTTATTATATAAAAATTACAGCATCGGTGCAAAGATAAGTCATATAAGGGTTCCTGCATAAGTCAAGTATAAAGGTCAAGTATCAAGTTACAGTTATTGGTCAAGTATGAAGTTACAAGTATAAGGAGGGGTTGTGTATGTGGGCTAATGTAGCCAGTAAGGTCCGTAAGCAGCGTCAACAATACACAGTGTTGTAGAAAAATGTCTTGTAAGTGTATAAGAGGGTGAAGGTGCAGATAGACTATGCAGAGAAGTCCAACTCTCCTTTCAGTGAAGCATTGTAGAGTTGTATGGCCCTGGGCCCTATGATGCCATATAAATAATGCTGTATGATTGAAATATTATCAAAAATATCTGTGCTAATGACATCTGTACTAACGATAAGCACCAATGATGAATGACATTTACTTAATGATGTTACAGTAGAATTAATTTAATCTACCCTTGCTTAAAAAAAACAAATAAAGTGAAGTAAATTAATTAATTAAAGAAGTTATTGTCATGATTTGCCTATACTATTTAATGAATAATTAAGATACAGTACAGACAAGCAACAATGGCATCATACCATCATAGAGCTGAATTCTTTCCAGTATATATGAAAGGCCTTTGTGTAGAAGCTGATTCTGTAAATAAGCATGACAGAAAGTTTCAGTTAATAAAATGACTGCATTGATAAGATATGATTCTGTCTCTGAAGTGTCTACTGACCACCTGATTGACCACACATCATGGTAGTTTCTAGTGAATACCTCATGTAAACAGACAACTTTTATATATCCACTAGGTGAGCTCAAACAAGGTTAGACAACAGGGTTTACTTTTTAAAGGCCCACTATGCAACATTTTTCATTTAATTAATCCGTTTCATACTGTTTAGGATGCTAAAATTAGTCATTACATGGCAAACGAACGGTGTAGAATGCGCCACCGTGGCCAATAGCGGTAGATACAGCACTTGCAATGTTAAGCAGCGCGGACCGCCTCCAATAGAATGCAGTGCAATACAATGCAATACAGCGGGCTTTAGAGGGAGCTTGTGAGAGAGAAAAACAGAATGTTGCTTAGTGCCGGTTTAACTGGGTAGAATTACAGTGTTAGGAAAAGTCAATATATTTTAAGGATCTGGTAATCTTTGCCCTAAGTTGCCCTAAGTCACACAGAGAGGCCTGCTAAATATGCTTGACTTCTTAAATCTCTGGCATGGGTGCAACTGATTAAGATGCCCAAGCATGCAAGTAATGTAAAGTCCCTTTGTTCAACACTGGGGGGGGGGGGGGGGGGGGGGGTGGGGGTGGGGGTGTGGGGGGGGGGGGGGGATTGTTCTCCCTCACCCTCTTGTAAAGGTCCCAGAGATCAAGTTTTCCCCATGACACTGTGCTTTGTAAATTGCCTATCCAATACACATGACCAAGACTGACAATAATATTGTTTAAGAGATTTCTCACCTGGAAGTACTCAGTGATGAACGAGCCTAGTTCGGTTTTAAGAAGCCACCTGCAGTAGAGAAATTAAGAAATGGGCTAGATATTGCTCTAACCAGAAGAAAACCACAGGAAAGCATATTGGCATAATTAAACCGACATAGTTTATTTATTGTGGCATCAGTACCTTATGCTTTCATTGAGGGAGAAGAGCTCATTGGTCTGCAGGCCTCCTCCTTGAAACACTTTTACCACAGCAGACTGGACACTGTAAATCATGGGACATTAGAACAATGAAAGTCCACAGGTCCATCCCAGTTTGTTCTTTTTTTCCAAGTATTTTTTGCACAAAGAATTATGCCCTTTATCAAATAACCATGTCAACTAAAGTCTATATACAAAACAAGCTAAATCCATTCATTAAGCCTCTTTGGGCTACTATCTGACTCAATGATGTAGTTTTCAACAGCCATGGCTGTATAACAATGCAAGACGGTTGTATTTTTTGTCAGAAAGACAAGAAACAAAAATAAGACATAATAATAATAGTGCCAGTGACCAGACTTGTATGTGTCTATCGTTTCATCTGTTTAGACTTTCCAACCTTGACACTGGGGAACATATTACGTAACAGGAACTCTGGGTGCTGAGTGTGATGGTGTCGGACACACAATGCAAATCTTTGAATTGACTGATACGTGACAGTCAGTGTTGGGAAAGTTACTTGGGAAATGTAATGTGTTACAGTTACAAGTTACTCTATCTAAAATGTAATAGTAGTGTAACTATTTCAATTACTTTAACAAAGTAATGTAACTAATTACATTTGATTACTTTTTAATTACTTTCCCACATTTTGAATGAATTTTGTCAGCTTTCAATCATTTCCAGTTTTTAAAACTGTGGATTACCCTTTAAGTATTAGTCAACACTGACTGCAGTAAAGATCCCTACAAACTCCTTAGACTTCAGTGCATTAACTAGAAGTTATCTATTTTGTGTGATTGCTTGCTCATTTTTACTTTCTGCAATGGGCTAGACCAGGGATGGCCAACCGACGGTCCTGGACAGCATGCGGCTCTTTTCTTGGTCTCTTGCGGCTCTTACATTCATATTGAAGTTTTTGTTTGTGTGTGTGTGTTTGCTTCACAAATGTGCATGTGTGTGAGATGAAAATACAGTCAAGTTTTCTGGCAGGGGGCAAGATCAGTAAACAATTTGTTAATTTCGCTCTCAAAATGGCAGGGAATAAATGCACAGCAAAGCGAAAATATGAAGATAAACACAGGACGTTTAAATGGGGGAGTTTTTTGTTTTTTGTTGAACGTAATGGCAAATCATTCTGCCTTACATGGTGGGTGGGTGTGGGTGAGAGAAAGGGGTGATATTAATGTATGATGTGGCCCTTGCGGTAACGCAGTAAAAATGTGACCTACTGTATGGTCTCTGACTGGTTGACCATCCCTGGGCTAAGCCAACAGTGAGTTTCTATCTGACATTGCAGTCATCATCGCAAGTGCAGACTGCTTGTGGGTGGGTGGAGTTGCCAATTCAAACATGATGACAAATGTTTCACTGCAGAAGATATGTAACTTGAAATGTAATCCTGAATATTTCCTTAATGTAACTGTAATTTAATTACACAGTTTTTCAATGTAACTGTAACTGATTACTGTTACTTTTATTTTGTAATTAAATTACGTAATTTTGTTACATGTAACTAGTTACTCTCCAACACTGGTGACAGTGCACCTGATAGAAGATGCATGATTAAAGGAAATACTGGCAAAAACATATGCCCCATAATCATGATTTAATGATAACGCAAGTATACCCTTACAAGGTACACAGCTATACATTGCATGACCTTGGCACAGTACATTTGAAAGTCTTTGTCTGCCAAATACATTTTTAAGTAGTACATAAGTAGTAGCCTATGGTGTGGGCACTTACAGTATGAGGCCAGTATGAGGCCATACTGCACGTCTACTTTTTGTGCTTAGTGACGGAAGCAAACTCGCACATGCAAATGACAGCAATTGACGCAGGCAAGAGTTCATTTGCTGCCCAGTATCCTGCTGCACTGGGCTCTCTTTCCCCTTTCCTGAATGGGAAGGCTAGCCTCATACACGTTTCCACACGGAAGTAAAGAGGGCAGAAGGCTCACTTCCGTTTCCTCAGCAGGACATTCTCAAAAACAGCTGCCTCAACAGGATTCTTCTCCATCCTCCAGTATTTTTCCACGCCCAAAAAACCACACACTGGGTTCGCCTGATGACAGGCTAGGCACTGCGGTTTGGGAGGACACAGTGATGATCTACATTGGTCGTCCGTTTTTGACCCAAACATGTACTGGTCATATAGCCAGAGGACTTCTGACACTACAACCTTCCTTCTACTACCTGAAACATTAGTAATACACAACCTCATATTTATGACAATGTTTCAAATTTATGTCTTCAATGTCAAGACGCTGCAATATACAGTACTAAGAGAAAAATGGTGATTGTTAGAATACAGCGCAAATGCACACATATCCCCTGCCTAGTTTATACGGATGCTGGATCCACTAAAAAATAATCCAAATTAAAAAAAACAACATGATCCTCACACCAGACCTTAAAAAAAGATTTGACTCTCAACAATGACAGGCTTGACAAATCTATTTTTTGACCATATTTGTTGATATATATGCAACAGTCCACCTACCTGTTCCACACACTAGCGTTTGACAGCTGCAGTGCAGGCGAACTGGCATGGAAGCGAGCGAGGTCCGTCAGCACGGGTGAGCTCATGAACCGAGGGCGGGGGCGCCTAAATGAACCCATCTGGGACTGGGTGACAGACAGATAAAAACAAGGATGAGGCATCATTAGTTTGTTTTACAGATACCAGTAGCAACTTCAACCAAATGTAACTAGGTAGCAGAAATATACTGCATGGAGCTCACATGTGCTGATTGTAAAATATACTAAAGAGAAAGTTCAGTTTTTACAAAACAAAAAAACCTAAAAGCTAAATGCTGGAAACTCCCCTGGCTCATCAAATAAACCGTGTGCAACCACAATGTCGCTGAAATAGAGGTGTGTGTCATTGTGAAACCAGAACGACAACACTGTACTGTGTGCTCGCGCAAACTTCCTCTGGTCTGCAAACTTCCTGCTTTACTTACAGTAAAACTATGATTACAATACCTGCAAAGACTTCAGTCCCCTTTTCCTGCTCTTTCACAGATAGTGACTGGACAATGCTAAAGATTTTGTGGCTGTAAGTAAGTACAACCAATAAGGAAATGTCAAAGGCCTTTTTGAAGTTTGTTTTTACTGTCAGCAGATTGGAACCCAGTCAAATGCTTCTGAGGCTTGTTACTGCTCTCCTTTGCCTTGACTCCAACAGTCAGTGCTACAGATTGTAGGCCCAGAAATCATGCATGTCCTTCTGGGCACGCTCTGTCATGGCAGACCCCCATGTCTCATGAGTAAGTCTCTCCTACGCCTTCTTGCCCATCATGATGAAACCCCACATCCCCACCTCATCCTACACACATCTGATAACTGAATCTGGTTCTTGCAAATGCAATCAGCAGTTAGGGCTTCAATCTGTTTTACTCCTGCCCAAATGAAGGCATGAAATAGCAGCAGGAGGAGTAAAAACTACAGTATTTTGGGTGATGCATTGCACTCCTCCATCAGCCTTACTGTCCTATGTAATATTCCCATGCCTGCCATCCTGTCCCATACCACTTGCTCTCTTGCATCACTGTCCTGTGACAGTCGCTTGTCTCCACACCCTGCACTTGTCAACAGTTTCAATGGTTTATAGTAGTAGACAAGTGCAGGACAATAATAGGTGTGTGCCAGTGCTTTATCAACAGTGTAATGCCATTGTGTCTGTGATAAACACCCAACAGGGCCTACTATTTGTATATAGATAAGCAAAGACATGCATGGCCGAGCTGAAAAGGCAACTTACACTCAATATCAATTGCCGCCTCCCACCCCGTCACTATCTCTCTCGGGCTTTCTGTCTTTCTACCCCCTCTGATGCTGTTGTCTTTGTCTGTAAGACTGAGGGTTGCTTGGCGACGCTAAATAAGTATTTAGCGATGCCTTCTCTCTTTGGCAGACAGATGAAAATAAACAAAGGCATGCTTGTGAGCACCAATCCTAAGCCTCAAATGTGCCTGGCTCCAGAAGCGCGTGGTTGTAGATTGAACTGAAACGGACAAACCAGAGCCGAAAGCCACTCACAGCCAGCACTACTGTGTAGCCTAAACCTTAGCAAATTAGAGCTTTATTTTCCCAGTACCACAAATGAATCAATGTGCACCTCCACCAATCAACTTTTTAACCACACCACTTAATCACCACTAAAATATTTTAAGATAGCCTATGGCCATCTTGTTTTGCAGTCTGTAAAAATAGGCCAGGATCTCGTAACATTTTAATTTTGTTCCCCATCAGTGTGACTTCCATGCTGTATGGAGGAAAGTAGCCTAATTCTTAGATCTGTAATCCTATAAAGAACGACCATGGTCATGAGAAACTACTCTGAGGTTAATGCAATTATATTGGCCCGAGAAAGAGACTGACATGTTCGAGTTGTTAGAAATCGCAACGCATTGGATCACTAACCCCACGTCACAAGTGTAACGGTTACGACTTAATAATCAACACTGGCAATGCAGTTTCGGCATATCAGCATCCGACCAAATTATAGCATCATGTCCTGACAAGATGATTCGGCAAAGTAACGTTGGTTTAACTCCAAAACAACACCGCTTAGAGTATTGTTTAATTATGGTATTTCTAATGAATGTGTTCATACTTCGTATTTCTGGTTCAACAATATACGGGCTGATGAAAACTCAAAATACAATAATTATTCAGTGCGAAAAAGACGTTATCTGAAGAATTGATCAACGCAATACTCACAGTCCTCTAGCTCGAGTGACGTTTTTTCCAATCCTGTAGGTCTCGCATTAACGTTAAATGAATTGAAAGATTCACTAAACAGTGAATAGGAACTTCAGCAAGACTAGACTAGACTACACTAACGTTACTTTTTCAGGACAAACATACTCATGCGCTTTGAAGTTAAAGAGTATACGTCTGGGCATCGCAGGAGGCATGAGCTTCGGGTATTGCTTGATGCATTTCCACCAAAATGGACCACTAACCTAAAATGCTCAGCTTTTGGCTTTGTCTGAACACACTGAAATAAATTGTCATTGTCCTGCTGACCCACAGTTAAATCGTATATACGCGAGCCTTTGCATATGGAAGGAAGGAAGGCGCATGCGAAGTTTTGATGTTGATTTGGCGCCTCCCAGCCGACTTCTCCTCCTCTTTATAAATTATTCATAGTTGTCAAGATTCAAACATTTTTGAAGAACGTGACAGCGTCTGCAAAGACGACAGCACGCGCATCATAATGAAATTACAGGATCCTCGCTGTCAGGTACATACAATTAGTGAAAAATACATTCACTTCAGGCGTCGCTTCTTCTTTACGCACGCCATTCATTAGGTCCGCCAATGTATTAGCCGAAGACACTGAAATGTAAGGTTATTGTTTCATCACGAGATAAAAAAAAATGCAGTAGCCTAGAATGGACAAATGCTTTAGCAGGTCCTAAGCATTAGTGTATTAGATCTGCACCACTGACTGATAGGGTACTACTACCTCCGCCACATTTCACAATCACAACCCTAATTAAAATATATTTTACGAAACGGGGAATTCGAGTGCCTGGGTTCGAAAGAACAAGTGATCGTCCTCCATGACAGAAACCTAATTTCATCAAACGTTTTAGACGAGTGGAAGTCAAGAAAACCCAAATAACTGCATGTGTTCTGCCACCCAGTGGTTCACAATGAAATAGACCATTGTCTCCAAGGTAGGTAACCTGCTATCCGACAGGGTGCGTCTGGATTTTTATGCTATAAACTGGGGCTATTCAATAACTCGGACCATATTGGAAATTAATTGAAAATCAATTACTCAATTAATTGCATACAATGACCCTATTGCACCTTACTATCTAATAAAACACCGACACTGAACTAAATAGGTTGAACTAAATAGGTTTCTGTGAGGGTAGTTATACTTTCTTTGTCAGATGCATCAAAATTTATCCATATCTATTTTTAAATACTAAAAAGTTTGGGCACGGCATAACGCATAGGTTGTAGCATTATCAGTCTCCCTAAATTAACTGTAGCATCGAAAACACAGACCATGTAAGAACGTAAGAGAAAGTAAGTGCATTGCACACAAACAATGTTCTAAACACAGGCAAAGTGTAGGGACTGATAATGCTACCGCTATCATTGTCCTAGTAATGAGTTGCACTCAACAAGCTATTTTTAATGGCACAGCGCCCACATAATCGCTATAGGCTAATTGTGCAATTACCATTAGTGATTCTCAGGACACTGAAACACTGCCTATACGAAAAGAAAAACCTGCTGCTTGTGACTAGACAACGGCAATTTTTTTCCCAGCAGTATTACAAATTTTTGCACAATACAGTGCGCTAGAGCCAGTATTTTCTTTATGAAGGTAGTTTTTCTGTGGAAAAAATAAAATGCCGTTTTGATACTACGGAACAGCAGTGGATTTTTTAAGGGTTTAGGCAAAGAAATATTACTGGAATTTTACATGTCCAATCTGTAGGCCTCTTTCATATACCACTGTATGAGCTTCTTGATTCAAATTAATCTTCGGGGGCAATTTGAACCAAACATTGTTTACCATCTTAAAATATATAGTTTGCTTTATTTTGGCCTCATATTTCATGACCTTTCCTGTTTTAAATAGGAGCAATAGAGTTAACATTTAACACATTATGCATCATATTATTATTGTAATATTATAAGAAGTGATTATAATTGCATTAGCAATAATAATAATCATCATCATCTCTCATTACTATTTTCCTCTTCATAACTGCAGCATTCCAACAGTACAGTACAAACTTAGAGGTGGCACTTGTATGGTGACAGTTGGAAAGGATGTGATGGACCTGCAAGCCTACATTTGGTTGCTCATTTTGGCTAGAGTAGATAAGCCAAAAAAAGAAGCGTCCGCCTCCTGGTCTGTGGAATTCATCACCACAAGACCCATTTTTGAACATTTGACATCAGCATCATCATGGGAGGCTTATCATATAAATTAGTAATCATACATTTTGTGTTAATTGAAATGTAGTCCTGTTAAATTTCATAATTTAGTATGTGACAACATGTAAACTTTTCTTCACCCACACAGCCCTAGATTCGGACCATTTTTATTTGTACTGTAGATAGCCAATTATATTATTCTTTATCAGAATAATGTCAGGCAAAACACTGTCTTCTTCACTGTCAGTTCTCCATCAAACATGAATAAATCAGAAAACAGTGATTGAAAGGATGAGCTTATTGGTTCACAATTTTCTGTATGACCTCTACAGTAGATTAGAGGCGATCACATGTTAGTTGCACTGACAGCATAATGAACTTTCCATTGGACTGACCTGTTTAACACCACTGCAGTTGGAAAATTTTCTGGGAGCCTATACAGATATACTCAATTTTTCACTAATAAAACATTATAGTGTTTCTAAATTGGTTATTATTACTGAATACACATGACTTCACCCGTGATTGTGCAAGAGAGTTTGCAGTTTCCTATGGTATCAATGTGTGCTGACATGTACAGGGGCAAACCTGTAAGACTTTGGGTCAGTTGAGGACAGTCATTTTCGCCAGATGGTACGTGCTGTACAGTAATGCATGGCAGTCACGTTATGTACCACTAGGTCATTTTTAACATATGGAAGACATGAATTCAAATAGCCACACAGGGAACTACATTGGATGTCGAAAAAGATAAAATAAAACAATAAAACAATACTTGGTGGATGACTTGACCCCTACTATAAAAGATGTGGAAATTAAGGTCTTAAAAAGCTTTGAAAACTTGATCAAACATGCAGCATGTTGATGTGCAGGTAGCTTTATATATAAACCCCTAAACTTCAGTAGTCAAAAACAATATTTTCTGCAGACGTCTCAATTATAGTTAATTAGAAAATGGCATAACAATTAGTGTGGGGAAACAAATGTTTGAGTGTTATGCTCTGTGAAGTGTCAGCTGGGCTATGAAAATGTGGTCTTGCCACATGTGCCAGGCTGCCGATTTTGTAGACCTGACCTGTAACACCCTCATCAGCTCCTCTACTTTCTAATCAGCGCCAGTACTGATGACCTGTTGATTGTCATCACCTGTCCTTGCACCACCTCTAAATAAGTTGAACTTTGTAGCACTCTGTGCAAATTCTTGATGTAACTACAGTCTTTCCGTGTGTGGACTAAGTTTGTTGTTCTTGAGCCCAGAGGGGCATTTTCAGTTTTAACCAGACGTCTGATTAAATTGCCATCTTGACAGGGAAAATTCAGTGTTTGTGTCCAGTGTGTTACAAGCCTTACACCTGACATAAGCAGTGATCATGTACCCATTTTATGTAGCTATTTATTGTACAGTAGGTACTTAATTGGCAAACCACCACAGTAACATCATTAAACGTCTAAAACGCCTTTGAAAATATAATGAAAATATAATAATAGCTGCTTACAAATTATGTAGAAGTTTGAGATGCAGCCCCAAAATTCATGCAGCCCATGAAGACCTTGTGTATGCTTCATGTAATAACCAATTACCAATTACATTATGTAATAGCCTGAAATGCCATTTCACTCCATTCTCATAATTTACACATTTTGTAATGCACTACATGTAATTTCCCTGCATTGTCAAATACGTTATTACATTTACAAAATGCTGGTGCAGATGCTGGTAGGTATATACTAAAAATATGTAATAACATGGTGTTCTATGTTATAACCAACCAAAAATGATGTTTGAAAGGAAGGTTAACTTTACTGTACATAGTAACTACATCAAATGGACTCTTCACCACCGATCTGTGGTATATAAATAAAAAATATATAAAAAGTCAAAAAGTTTAAGACAACAAGGGACTTTGAAGGGAAAGATTTTGAAGAAATATACAATTCCTAGGACACTGTAAGACTGAGACACCTGTAATGTGGGCAAATAGCTGGCAAAGAAATCTCATTTATCCCAGAAACTGTTACAAATGCAAGGAGTTACACCTCTGATTACTTTTTTATTCTTTCTGTTCAGTTTGAATCCCTATCAACAGCCCTCTGCACACCTTCTGCCACAATCTCTACATCCTCCCATTCATTTCTCCTCCTTTTTCTTTTCTATTTAGGTTGCTTGGATTGACGGTATCTTCAGACCTTCTTGATCGACTCAGTCGTATGCTCGTTTAATGACTCTCTTTGATCAATGTGCACTGACCTCAGAGCTGCTGAGGAAAAACAGCACCCAACTAATGACCCATCACATCCAACATAATTACAAGCGTTGCTAGCCAGGCTAGCACTGACTAGCGTACAGTCAATGTCACTTACTCCAGTAGCTGAAAGGAATTATTTTATATATATTCAATTTTCAATTCAATTCAATTCAATTTTATTTATATAGCGCATTTTTACAAAAGGCATGTCACAAAGCGCTTAACACAAGAGGCCCAATGAGCAACAGGGGCAAGGAAAAACTCCCTAGCAGCGTTTTTTGTTTTTACTTGTTATGGTAGAGGAAGAAACCTTGGGCAGTTCCGACGGCTCAAGGGGCTAACCCAACTGCTTAGGGCAGGTTTTCAGTCTCTTAGATGGTGAGTAGTCCACTATTATTCCATTAGATACACATTACAAGAAAATTTTGGTAAATAAAGTAAAGTAATATAGGAGTCCCATTAGAATCCCAGGATATAGTCCCATGTCATTAGGCGCAGTCAAACCAGGGGCCAGCTAGAGGCTGTATCAATCATGTCAGGGTCATCTGTGAAGCTGAAGGCAGACCGCCCAGGAAGCCAGAGATGCAGGATCAGGCAGTGGAAGGCAGGGGTGACCCTCAGCAGGGAGGCAGTGGCATGGACAGTGGAGTGGGTTGAGGACCATTCAGGTGTGCCGCCGGATCACGTTATATAATGTTTGTATTTCTTGTAGACAATGTGTATCCAACTTATGAGGTGTGAACTCTCTGTCTGTGTGTGTGGGTGCAGGCCAGGCCTCTTCCTGGCTAGGTGTTAACCTCATTTAAAATTAGATTGGTAATACAGTGGGCTTTAGATAATTGATAGTCATGATCCGTGCTTGGACCCCCACACACAGACAGAAACACAGAAACACAATTGACTGTTGTTCTTTGAAGTTGGAACTGCTTTGAAGATTCTTGTATTTAGCCTAGGACAAGTTCTATGTCCAGTTAGAGGTCAGATTGGTAACCACGGCATATGGTCTGTCTCTCCCTTGGGCCCATTGTACAAGCAATACACCTGACTTTTGATTCTTCACAGTAAACCTGACTGCGTCGTCAAATCTGTAGCATATGTTTTTGCTATCATAGCTCAGTCAGGAGACTACTCAAAAGTGTGACGTACAGTAACAATTATAATTAAAGCAGAAAGTAATCCCGCCTCCGTGAACAAATGCAGATGGCTAGTCATCAGGTGCTTTGCACAAAGTGAAACAAGCCAAAGCATTGCCTTTACCTTTGCAAAAAATGTCACAATGCCACAAACAACCGAAAACTTTTTTCCACCTTCAAATCTCTACTAAACCACCAACCTCTACCTTTTACAACCAACCTGGCGACAGGTGTCTTCGCTGCATGTTTTAATGATGAACTTGAAGCAATTTGTAGCCAGTACTCTAACCACCAAAAGTGGCCATTCCACTGAAACAGTGCTGCTATCTGTAATAGAAGCCGGCAAAGAAGCCAGAGTCGATCCTCTGGCTCAGGATCTGATAAAGCTAATTTCTTCACATGTACTAGACATGCAAAGGGATCGAAATTACATTTTTTAACTCTCCCATGCGTAGATAAGACAAAACAAGACAGGACAAAGAGTAATAGTGCACAGGCACAAAAGAAAACATGTCCTTACAACTAATAAAAGGTAAAGTGCAAGTGGATCAATATGCTTTTCATAACAACAATCGATGTTTGGGTGATTTTAAAGCCTCTATGTGTAGGATTTATCTTCTATTTATCTTCGTCTTTTATTAAAAATATATTCTTTATTTAAAAAATATAATGTAAAACGATGGTAATTACCTTCATGAATAAATTGTAGTGTTCCCGTAAACTTGGTAATTTCCATTTATATATAGATGTGGTTGGGTACCAAATGAGAATATCCATTTTGCGCCGCCATTTTCAAAATGAGGACCATGGGAAATGAGGACCGTGGGAGGGGGAGAGCTAATACATTTTATTCAAACGTATGCAGTATACCACTTCGCCGATAGATGGGAGAAATTCTCATACGAAAAAAATAAAACTTACACATAGGGGGTTTAATATAGAAGCTAAGGTTGTGTGATAAAATATAAGTTAGGGTTTTTGCAGTGCAAAGACAATCAGGAATAGCAGCAGTAAGTAATAAATAAAATTGAATAGAATTTGCATAGTTAAGTAACTTAATTTCTGTGGTTCAGAAAGGAGTCTAGTTTTTGCTTGGGGAGGGCAGATCCCTCTGTGGCAGATCCCTCTTTCTGGTGATCTGGCGAGTGGTCCTGGTTCAGTAGTCTAACAGCCTGGTGGATAAAGTTTTGAATCTAGTGATGCAGGAGGAAACTGATGCACCTCCCTCCAGAGGGCAGGAGGCAGAACAGATAGTATCATGTACAATCGCTGTATTCTAAACAAACCCCAGCGGCACTTTCTGTCAACCACACTTTCTCCCACACCTCTCGTCCAGCCGGACGGGGCGGTGGGACGGGCCTGCTCATCTCCAACAACTGGGAATACAACCAACTGATACCCACAGCTACATACAACTCCTTTGAATACCATGCCACACTGGTGACAGCACCTGTCAGAATCTACCTGGTTGTCATGTATCGCCCTCCTGGCCAACTAGGAGACTTCTTAGACGAGTTTGATACACTGCTCTCATCCATTCCTGAGCACGACTGCCCCTTGCTCGTCCTTGGCGATATGAATCTACATCTGGACAACCCAAGCTCTTCTGACTTCCTCTCACTCATCCATTCCTTTGATCTACAACTGGTTCATAGTCCTCCAACTCACAAAGCAGGCAAGGTACTGGATCTTGTACTTGTCCGCAACTGCTCTACGGAATGCCTGACCATAACACCTCTGCACCTCTCGGACCACTACTTCATTCAGTTCAGCTTACGCCTCCCTGTAGTATCTCGGACCGCCCCTCCTCTGGTATCATTCCGCCGCAATCTCCGCAATCTCTCTCCCTCTCGCTTTGCTTCTCTTGCCGCCTCTGCTCTTCCACCAGCATGTACATTCTCCTCACTTGAGGTCAATGATGCCACTGAGTCTCTGTGCTCTACCCTGAGGATGTGTCTTGATAGGCTATGTCCCCTATCCACCAAACCGGCTCGGCCCTCCCAACCGCATCCTTGGCTTGATGATTCCATCCGTCGACAGCGTACAAACCTCAGAGCTGCTGAAAGGCAATGGCGCAAATCAAGAAATCTTTCTGACTTAAACAGGTTCCAGGCACTACTCTCTTCCTTCTCATCTGATGTCACTGCTGCAAAGAAGGCTTTCTATAATGACAAAATTCAAAACGCCACGGAAACCAGGAGACTATTCTCAACCTTCAAAATTTTACTCAACCCCCCACCCCCACCTCCTGCTACCAATCTGACAGCTGATTCTTTTGCTTCTTTCTTCAACGACAAAGTAGCTGCCATCAGTAGGCAGTTCTCTGAACCAACTGCAAAGGCTACAACTGGACCATATACTAGCGGCAGCACCTCCGATTGCAATAGTCCTGCCGCGACATTTGCTTCATCTGTGTCTAAACTTCTTACTTGCAGCCGTCCTACAACGTGCCCTCTGGACCCGATTCCAACCAACCTCTTGCAATCCATAGCTCCAACTATCACACCAGCTATCACACATGTGATCAACGCTTCACTATCAACAGGAATCTTCCCTTCTGCATTCAAGCATGCTCAGGTAACACCTCTACTCAAAAAACCCTCTCTTGCTCACGACCAGGTGGGAAACTACAGGCCGGTCTCTCTCCTTCCGTTCCTTGCTAAAATTATTGAAAGGGCGGTATTCAAACAGGTTACTGAATTCTTGAACCAACAGAATCTACTCGACCACAACCAATCTGGCTTTAAGAGCGGCCACTCCACTGAAACAGCTCTACTATCTGTGGTTGAAGCCTTAAAAGAAGCCAGAGCGGAATCAAGGTCATCTGTACTCATCCTGCTCGACCTGTCAGCTGCGTTTGATACGGTAAACCACAGTATTCTATTGTCTATACTGTCAAACATGGGCATCAAGGGTGATGCATACTGCTGGTTCGAATCCTACCTCACTGGGCGACTGTTCAAAGTGTCCTGGCTAGGACACACCTCTGCGCCTTACCACCTTGCTACTGGAGTGCCCCAAGGATCTGTGTTGGGTACCCTTCTTTTCTCCATCTATACCACTTCTTTGGGCCAAATCATCCGCCAGCACGGCTTCTCCTACCACTGCTATGCCGATGATACCCAGCTCTATCTGTCATTCTCACCCGATGACCCAACCATCCAAACGCGAATCTCGGATTGCCTCTCTCTGCATGGATGCAAGATGCAATCTCCAGCTGAACCTCTCAAAAACCGTGCTGCTGGTCCTCCCAGCTAAACCAACTATTCACCACAACATTTGCATCAACTCTGGCTCCTTGTCTCTTGCTCCCTCACGGGTAGCCAGGAACCTAGGTGTTATGATTGACGACCAGCTAACCTTCAATGACCATGTTACTTCTGTTGCCCGGGCCTGCCGCTTTGCACTATTCAATATCAAAAAGATCAGACCATACCTAACTCAACAAGCCTCCCAATTGCTGGTTCAAACTATGGTCCTCTCACGCCTTGACTACTGCAATGCCCTTCTGGCAGGACTTTCTGCCTGTGCCGTCAAGCCACTTCAGATGATCCAAAACGCTGCGGCACGTCTCATCTTCAATCAGCCGAAGAGGACGCATGTCACCCCTTTACTAATCGAGCTCCACTGGTTGCCTCTGGCGGCTCGCATCAAATTCAAATCACTGATGCTGACTTACAAAGTCATTAGAGGATCTGCCCCTTTTTATCTAAGCGCTCTCATAAAGGCTCAGACAACTCCGGTCCTCCAAGGACTGTCGACTGGCAGTCCCGGCACCTCGCCCAAGGCAATCCAGACTCTTCTCATGTGTCGTCCCACGCTGGTGGAATGACCTACCTAAAACAATCAAAACAGGACCATCTCTGGAGGCCTTCAAAAAGCTCTTAAAGACCCAGCTATTCAGAGAACATCTTCTATCTTAGCACTAAAATGAACTGAAGCACTATCCCCTAGCACTATGCTCCTTAAGGTTTCTGCTATGTAGCTTGATTGTCATCCTCGTTTTTGTAAGTCGCTTTGGATAAAAGCGTCTGCTAAATGCATAAATGTAAATGTAAATGTAAATGTAAATGTAAAATCATATGGAAAACAATGCCAACGCACCAAGTGGCAGAGCACATATTGACTCATAACACTGGAGGATTGTTCATTTGCTAGGGCTGTGCTACAAGGGAAGCCCCAATGCTCAGTGTATAGGGACCCCTTCATGTTTACCACCTCATTGGGTCCAGTCCACTCACATCACGGATTTACAGATGATGGCCAACTCTATTCTGACTCCTTGTATGTTGCTCCCAACAAGGTTGCAAAACCTGACTGTTGCTTCTGTATGTCTCGGCCTCTATAGGTAATCTCTTTCTTGTTAGCTAATTGCACTCTAGGTTAACTTGAATGTTAAATCGCTTTGGATAAATGTATAAGGTACAGCTTGTTGTAAAGCACACATTGATTTTTGTAATGGTTTATCACACTAGATGATAATAATAATAATAATAATAATAATAATAGTAATAATAGCCTTGCATCGGTTTTGCATCTTTGTGTGTTATCACCCTCTATGAAGGGATGAGTAAAAATAACTAAAAAAAAAAACTGACATCACGTCCCCAAAATACAACCAGCTCATTGTTTTCATTATTACCATACCTACTGCAGGTTTTCTCACAGTGCAAACTAAATCTACAGATCTAGACTTCATTGACTGATTAATTTTTCATAGTGAACCATAGTCATGGAATACTACTTGAACCTCAACAGGTTGTGTGTGTTAGTTCAGTCTGCAGGTGCTTTTGAACTTTGGGAGGACACTGAGACTGGGACAGATGTCTGTGTTTGTTTGTGTATGTAAACTATGTCTATTGAGGTTCAAACCTGAGGCTTTTGGTGAGGTTTGGATAAAACCTTGCTTTAAAAGGTTAAATTGCCCCATTTAATTTGTTAGGGTACTTGATGAGACAAGATCAGTGATAATAGAAAAAAATACTTCATAACTAACCACTTTCTGGAACCACAATCTAAGAAGGACCAGCATATGATGCACATCAGAACTGACACATTGTTTCCATAGACATACCATCTTGCTTCATCATATTTGACAAGATCACTGAAACATCCCTGCTTGTGATTATTTGTCCTGCCTAAGCACAGTGTGGACAGTGCTTGGGTTAAAGAGCTACATGCCTGCCTTTCATCATTTTCATTCTGCCTATCAATCTACAGGATAAACATTGACAATAGTATTGATTTAATCAGCACGTCTTGGGGTTTGAACAAATTATAAACTACATGGACTACAAAAACGCATTTGTGTGACGTTCAATATATAGGCCACTTTGCTGTGTCGCCTCTGATACGTCATTGTCAGAGGGAGAGAAGGTTCAGGCTTGTTAGTTGAGGAGAAACAGTGAGAAGAGTTCCTGTGGTAGGTAGAGGTTATTGTGGGGTGAAAGTGGGAATGTTGAAAACCTAAATAACTGGACTAAATTAGATCGTGTGGATGATATAAGTTCAAACTTCGATATTTAGTGACATATCGTACAAAGGATTTCACTGCAGTGTTGCACTGTACAGGGACGCAAATATGTCGTCTCCAAGTCCGGGCAAGAGGCGAATGGATACCGACGTGGTGAAACTGTATCCTTTTTTCAAAAGATAAAGAGAAGATTGCATTTTTGGTCCCAGAATTACAATGGCATTTATGAAGTAATTCAATGTACGTTAGTATTCTATGTCTGTTGCCAATTTCTTTGTGTAACATTACTCGTATCAGTTTTCTTATACTTTTAAGTTAGTTATGTGAGAACTAGCGTACAAACATAATTTTGACGGTCACCTTCTATTAAGTTCTATGTTGTATTGTAGTTGCCTTTGTAGTTTGTCATTTCAGAAACGTAAGACAACGATGTGTAGGGTTTTAGTAAGCGGATTGGGCATTTGTCAATTTGTTTTTGAAAAAAATAAACCGTCTTGTGAGTTTACATTTGCTGTCTTGTTACTTGGAATACGCCAAATAGTCACAGTAAACTGGGCTTACATCAACTCGTCGTGGCAGTCGAGCTGGGCAACTATGTTAGCCACGAAGCTGTTGAGGAAAACAACCCGAGTTCATTTAGTAACGTTAACAGCTAACGTAAATGTTAGCTGGTTACCTATAACAGATTACTTATATTGCCCATCCATCTTTATTTTTAAGCTGCCCTGACGTCAACATATGTTGTTGCCTTCGAGGATCCCAGATATAACGTTTTTTCTTCTAAAGTATTCTGTTGTATAACCAAGTATAGCGTGAGCTAACGTTAGCTAAGTAACCATATTTGTGAAACCAGTTCACTGACGGAGTAGGACAAGCACAGTTCCTTGAGTAGGGTTAAGATGAAAGGCAGTCAAAATATGGCTTGTTCATCGGGTTGAGCTTTTATTGGTTGGATTAATAAATGGCTATGCTACCACCTCTTGTTAGATAACATGAGCGCTTGCTCCTGAGATGGCATGTAATGTTAACGCTAATGTTAGGGGTCTGTATGAGCAATCGTTAGACCAGGCCAATGTTGTTGACAGGCCTACTGTGTGAAAAGGGAAAAATACAACGCAGTCACTATATTTAGGCACAAGCTTATGGCGAAAGGATGTAGACAGTGAGAACCACATAAGAACAGTGAGTACAAAATGACATCTGTCCATTGATCTCTCCTGTAAAAAGACTTAAGTATTCATTTTTTGGGGTGAAATTCTAGCAAATCGTGTTACTGAACTGTTATGCAATGTAATGTTATTTACAAATCAGCATCTGCAGTCGAATGGTAACGTTAAATAAACAGTCTTTTTAGGGTCATAAGCTGGAAAAATATAGGTAAGCCCAATGTTTACGTGTTCGTGCCGTCAAGATGTGTGTGTTCAAGCCATCAGGCCTAAACATGAATGTTTACAGCAAGTAATTCATTAGTGAAGACGTGCAGTTTTATAGGCTATATTTTATGTCCGCTGTTCTTTGTGCATGTTCATAGCATGGCGGGATTATCTCGTGTTTTAGAAAAAAAATTATCATAATAGGACTGAACTGCAAAAGAGAATCGCGCTTCTCGATTGTGCAATTGGGATGTTGTTTTGTCACATGTAAAAGTGTTACGTTGTAATCATTTGCTAATAATCTTAAAACTTGCTTGTAATATACTCGTGTTTCACAAGCTGCGACCATCTGGACGATTAACAGAACAATGGTAGCTGTAGCTGCTTATCTTCAAATCGCACTTTCGCGGATGTACGATGTTTTATTGTATGAAAGAGAACGTTTTACACTCTGCATCAGCAGGATATTACCACCGAAGTTTGAGCAAAGGCTGTGTGGAGAAACGGGTCTGGTATTGTTTTTGTGCTCATGCAGTAGCAGCTGGGAAAATGATTGGCTGCTGTGTTACCATCCGGAAACGGGCTGGAGGCGGAGTTTCGTAAACAGCTGATCGAGGACAACAAACCATGCTCTAGTCATGAGCGGGGGCTGGGAATAGACTGTTCAGTGATCGAACCATAAATCGAGGCCCACCTGGCTAACTTGGTCAGATGATGGGACCGAGTGGCTTGCTGGATTCACAGTGTGGGATAAATAATGTAAAACCTCATGTATTTGTGCAATGTATACAACTTTAATCAAATCACACATGGTGTACTATATTTTTAGAAACAGTTTTTAGAAGAAAAAAAAACATGAAATTGCTTTGCAACCAGACCTCCACACCAACTAAAGGACTGGACCCTACAATTGACAACCTGAACTCAATGACGTGTAGTTCTTTAAAAGAACAATAATGATTACATGTACGTTCAACTAGTACAGATTGAGCTTTTGTTTGATATGTACAATTAATATATTGATTTGAGAGAGTTTAAAGGTAAAGAAAGATTAGGTGAGTCAATAATTATAAATTTTACTACTACTTTTGCTACTGTTGCTACTTTTACTGTCAATAGATGGCATTGCAGAGTAAACAGGTTGATGCCTGTTTGTGTAGCATGTGTCTTGTATTGGGTGGCAAAAGAGATAGTCTGTGTAGGAGGTGGGGCAAGAGGCTCTGTGCCCCTTGTCCTGCTCACCTCTCAGGAATTCAGCATGTGAGCGAGCAGTGTTCAAAACGACAGAGCTTTCGCCATGGAATTCATGAGTTCAGCTGCAGCAAGGAACCTGAATTTTGGGCCTTCTCCCCCTCCGTTGGTGTTATTTTAGGGTTGTTTTGCAAGGTAATTGTGTTGCATTAATTGATAAATCTTAGCTCAAGAACTTCAAGTTTTACATAATTTTCCACAGTCCACAGGTATACTCCTGGCTCTGAAAGGGGGGAAGAAGTAGATATTAGTTATATAGATAGCCTGTCACACTTAATAATTATTGTATTTAGACTATTATTTAATTTACTTTTAAACATACCATATTACCATATACCATATTTCCGCCATGTTTTTCCACCAGTTTTGCTGGATATGTCTGGATAGTAGCATAATCCACTATTTTTTGTTGCTGGTCAAATTTGACATTTGCTCCTTAAAGAATCAATTTAGTAGGGAGTGATAAAACACCTGAAGTACCCACAGGCAACTATCTTTTTAAATCTCAAAGAAAGAAAAGCCCTCCCCCAACACCTAAAAGAAGAACTAAGAAGGGAAACACCAAACATGGAAAAAAACTGTAGGGTAAACATAGCCTGGCACCATAGTTAGTGTGATTGAAAGAACTTTGAGTATGGGAGCTGGCTTTAATTGAATTGATGTGATTTGAAGTACATTGAGTGCAGGAGCTGGCTTTAATTGAGTTGAGACAAAATACCTTTTCTCTGGAGGCTATCGAGTGACCTAACTAATCTCTTTTGTCTCTTCTGTGTGTTGCTTGACAACATGTTAAAGTACATGTCCTCCTAAGGGGTGAGAGGTCAATGAAGGCATAGAACTGTGTGATTGACTGTAGAAGCCATAGATACATTCTAATTGGTCACCCATGGAGACAGGCGTTTGCTCTGTCTCTTTTGAAGTGACGGTTGTTTTATTTCTAACTTCTGACTCACAACCATGTTCCTTAACAACCCGGCAACAGCATTGAAAGCAAACATGAAGTTACCATTTTGAGTGGACTAAATGAGTTTGTGGTGAAGTTTTATGGACCACAAGGAAGTAAGTTGCTTGCTTGTTTTTTCTCCCCTGCTTATCTACATCAGTTGCCCAGTTTGTTTTCATTCTTTTGCACATTGTGCAACTTTCTTTGTGGTGGAAAAGTCATCAGAGGTCACATTTCGTACACATGATTTTTACACTGCATTTTTTTTTCTTTTTGTTTAACAGCTGTGAGATAATCTGTTCTAATTTTAGTGTCTGTGAACGGAAATGTCTTTTGAAATGCAGTCAGGCGTTAGGATGCACATACATATTCAGCATGTTACGTCTGCTCATAATTATGAGATTGGACTATAAACCGTAAGAACAATGTGTCTGATATCCCCTGTGCTTGTAGCAACCTGTAATTGTTATTAATCCCATTTTAGGACATTTAGGACAAGTATGTAAACAAGAATGACACAAAAAACGTACTGTCTTCATGTGGATTTTTTGTGTGTTCTTGACTTTAATAACATGCTAATTCTTTTTTTCAGCGCCATATGAAGGAGGTGTGTGGAAGGTGCGGGTAGACCTACCTGACAAATACCCCTTCAAATCTCCGTCTATAGGTATGCTTATTTCACTGTGGTATTGTGCAGTAATGTCTCGCCTTAACTACAATAACAACACTGGCCACAACAGGAAATCACTCTTGAGTCATTCTTTACAGTGAGTCACACATAGCCTGCGATGTAAAATAAACGTGACTGGTTAAAGATTATGTAAACAGTACAACAATAAGACAGAGATGGAGTTTTATGTATGTATGTGTGTATATATTTCTACATGTGTTGTAGTGTGTGTTGTTTTGCATCCACAAAAAAGCCAAATTATAGCATGTATACTACAGAGTATGCCATGCACTATTATGTGTTGAATTGTTTATGCAGTCCATTCAAGTTTAGATGCTGTTATGTTCTCATGTCTTGCAGACAAAGTGTGAAGTATGAGGTTTGACAGGTTTTATTGTTCTTACAGGTTTTATGAATAAAATATTCCACCCAAACATTGACGAAGCGTAAGTACAACCTTACAGATAAAAATGTGTTCTAGTCAATGACTCTTGCCGATTCGTCTTTCTATAACACAACTAACATCGATACACTTTACAGATCAGGCACTGTCTGCTTAGACGTCATCAACCAGACATGGACTGCGCTCTATGGTAAGCAAACCTGAATCATATACTCACCAAAAAGTAGAGGATCTTTTTTTCAGTGCTAATGTAACTCATACCTCTTTGGTGGTTATGCTGGTATGCAGGTGGAAAAAAAAGTGCAGAAAATGTGCGCTTCAAAGGGGGGTGCACTACTTTGGAATAACTTTACTTGCATTAGCAGTGTGTGATAAGTGTTATTAAAATGACTTGCTACTGAATGTCATTTTTTAAAGACATTTAGTGACAACTTTGGAATACCTTACTGCATTGCTGAAACCCTGAAAATGTACTTCATATAATGCAACATGTAATGCAATGCTAGTGTGTTTTCTATTTGCGACAGCACAAACAAAGGAGCACTTTAAGTGCATCCAAGAAAAACGTTACTTGTATTTCAAAACGTCTAGTTTAACATTTTTTTTCCTTTGCCTTTCAGATCTCACCAACATCTTTGAGTCATTCTTACCTCAGCTATTAGCCTACCCTAATCCCATTGATCCCTTAAATGGAGATGCAGCTGCCATGTATCTTCATCGGCCAGAAGAATACAAGCAGAAAATCAAAGGCAAGTCTTGCAGGCCTACATTTAAAGCCGATCACATTGACATGTTATTTAAAGGGACAATTAATGCATTCAGTTCTGTTAACTTGAGGAGATATTTTGCTTTTGCCAGCAGAGGTGAAGTTATTGTACTGTACAGTAGGATTTTTAGTTAACCTTGTGTTTAGACAACCATCTGAATGGGTTACAAACATGGTACTATACTGTATGTTGTATAATATTAAAGTGGAAGTCAGTTTGTTTAACACTTAAGAACGATATAACTGCTTCTCATTTCTCAGGTGACTTTAGGCATGTTAAATTTCTTTGCTACCAGCCCTGTTCACTGACCTGTCTTGTCTCTGTCCGATAGAGTACATCCAGAAGTATGCAACAGAAGAGGCCCTAAAGGAGCAGGAGGAAGGTGCTGGTGACTCCTCATCAGAGAGCAGCATGTCGGATTTCTCCGAGGACGAGGCCCAGGACATGGAGTTGTAGTGTCACCCCGACTCCTTTGCAACCACAAAAAGACTATGATGTTTTTCCTAAATATCTGAAGCAGACTTATGATATTCATATTTAAACATGGCAATTTTTTTATTACTAAACAGGAATTTTTATGACTATATTATTAGCGTCTGTGTTAAAAGCCACCCTTTTGTGAGGGTTTCTTTCTTTTTTTTTTATTTCTTGATCATCCTCCCCACAAATTTCACAAAGCATCGTCATGTCCTGTCCTGCACCAGTAGTAGCCCAGTCTGACTGCATGAGACGACTCATACCCCAGTCATTTTATGTCACGAAAGAGAAACAAAACAGAAAAACAGAATCTGGCTAATGTGGATTGTCTTTGATGGCCTCCATCATCGACTGAAAACAATGGAAAAAAACCTGTTGCTACATCTTAGCAATACTAAAGTTCACACAAACAGCCACTTTTCCCCAGTTTTGAATTAAGCCGTTTTTATTTTTACAGTATACAAGTAGTTATATATGGACCCGAGTAAGGATTTCAAAGGCTTGTGCTCGTTATGTACTACCTTATTTGCCTCTTGCAAATTTCTCTGCGGATTTTGGATTTCTTGCTTATTCTGAGTTGTGTTGGGACGAGGGTGGGACAAAGTGGGTGTTGTGGACACAAACATCAGCAAGACCTTTTTTATATGCACAATGGATATTTTCACCTAATTGTTCGTATTAAGATCATCTTGTGTACATAGAGGATGGCACCAAACTGAGGATCAGTGGCTTTTCTGATCTGTGATGGGAACTCTTTGTAGGCATCAACCAAGACATTCTTCAGGTGAACTGATGCCTGACCATATGACTGCTGTCAAGGCTGTAGACGTTAGTGAAACGGCCATTTGTAAAGCCTTGGTCCCGTTTGGTTTTTGCATCTTACGTGTCTTTCCTCCTTTGCTTGTGACCACAAGGATTATTAACACAGAGATACCCATAATAAAATGCCTTGAGCATTGCTTTTAAAAATAGCCTGCAGATATTTTGGGTAACTGTGTGTGTGTGTGTGTGTGTGTATGTATGTATACATCTTGTGTAGGCTAATCAGTATTCAGTTTTTATTTTTATTTGGGGAGGGGTGGGGTGTGCAGGGGAGGGGTGGGTTTTAGTGGGTTTCATTTATCTTGTTTTTCCCAGATTGTTGTTAACACTTCAACGTGTTAACACAAAAACTTCCCACATATCATTCTCCACGCTGCCACTCACCACAATGGCTTTGTAAGATGATAAAGTCAGGTTAAATATTCCTTCATGTTAACAGGATTTTTTGCCATTTTTCAAGCCACTATACAAGCCATGTCATGTGAAGAAACCCAGTTGTATTCCTTAAAAAGAGGTCATGGCAATAAAGAGTGATATGGGGGAAAGAAATGATGTGTTCAGAAATGAAGGCCTAGTGACTCTCTAGTTGGAGTTATATTTGAAAACTGAAACAAATTAGCCAGTTTTGACAGTGGATAAGTTGTTGGCATTTGACTGCATAGTTTTAAATTAGTGAGCGTTACCCTCAACTGTAAAAGGAAAAAACAACTAAAATAGATTACAAACAAACTTAGTGTACTCAGCAAGTACTCCGTGGTTTGTTGCCTGTTCAGTTAGATATATAAAAGTTATTCCATACCATAGAGTGTTAAAAAAGGGCCCCAATCTCTCCTCTGAAGAGATCACAACTGTACAAGGCAATACCACAAGCCTAATAAATCATCCACGAGGCTGTCACTAGGCTTCAGATGGGGAGGAATACTCTTCATGGTTCTGGCATTTGACATCTCAGTAGAGCATCCAGAGCTTACATGACTTCTGTAGGGTACATGATAGATTTCAGTGTTTGAATCAACCAATAAATTCATGCTGAATGAACGGGTCAAAATGTGATATGCTATTTATTATCTGACTACATAAAAATAGTTCACATAAAATGTTTTGCAAAATGTTTCAAATCAAGTGCTGAGTCAAGGCTGTTACTGTTTGTCCGCTACTGCTTCTTTAACTTGAGGTTTTCTAAATGCCTTCTGAGTTTCGGTAGTTATTAAATACGTGGAAGATTTTTTGTGATGATTTATTTACCTTCATAGTTAGTGGTTCATAAACTTATACGTCCTCTTGACCTTTCAGCCTCTTTGACATGGTCCATGCATTAACGACACCAAAAGTAATTTGCCACTTGATCCAAAAGCATAGACATGTGTGGACATTTCTTTCACTATTTCAGATTAAGGAGATAAAAGATCTAGAGTTGATTCCAGGTTGTTCACATTAGGAACAAACCTAGTTACATCCTGAGGTAGAAAACACTGCTCAAATGAAAAATGCACAAAAGGCCTGGGTGTCCCAAGAACATAAGTAGACTCACAGAATTTTACATTTAGAATTTATTGTAGTGATGTGCCTGACCAAAATGACAAAAAAAAAAAACAATTGTCTGTCCAAATAAAAGTTAACCATCCCTTTACAATGTCACAATTAGGGCTACAACTAACAACTGATAAAGCTGTCTGTACAACAACGTGGTGCGAAATGTCAGCCCCCCCCCCCCCCCACCCAAAACTTTAAAAAAAAAAAACCCAAACCCCCCCCCCCCTCTTTTTTTTTTTTTTTTTTTTTAAGCACTATCCACAGATGAATTGATTGCCTTGCTGGAATCAAAGACTCTTGGGACAATTTCCTCTCAGACCTCATACCTATAAAGCTACTTTTATGGGTAAGACTGGGTGCGCTCACCATACCAAACCTCTGAGGAAAGTTAAGTCCCACTCGTAAAGTCATCATGGGGACTGGTGTCCGAAGAACAACATTAAAAGCCCTCAAATACTGGAATACAAAATATATTTACCCCACAAATAGAAATGACTACAGAAATATTTGTAATTAAAATATATGCACATAGGTAATGTCTGTGTGCTGGTGAAGGCTGTTTGTTGTGTGGGCACAGCTCTAGGGTCTGCCTGTTGTTTATTTGTTTACACTCCAAGCTCCAAACCTTCTGACAGATCACATAATTACATGTATGCTCATTCCTAGCTCATCCCTCCAGCATATTATTTTCACATATTCTCAAACTGTTTTAATAAATACAAAAACAACAATTTAATTGTTATTCCTATCATTATAAATGACATGTATAGTAATGGATTTGACCATAAAACAACAATTTGCCTAATTAAGGAAATGCTCTGATTACATGGTTTGTTTGCCTTGATAAATAAGTTTACAACTGGGTTTGGCAACCTGATATATAAAGAATCCAAAATGTGCCATATGGATATTCTGCATTGATAATTATTTTCTGTCAAAACTTATCCAGCTCTAGTCATGATCACATCAATTCCAGCATTGGATAGGAGTTGAGTTCTTTTGTCTCATAGGATGATGTGTTCTCTAGTCCCGTCGTTTCTCTGCCTGGAAGAGCAATGACTTGTCCTATCCGCACAATAATAACAGCTGAAGGAAGGAGGACCATCATGTGGTGTGACAGGTGGTCAACTTGCTCATGCAGTCTGTGGTGAGCACTGGTCAGCCAAGATGGGTGAACTTCACTGAATCAGACTGTGGCAGTAACCACCTGGCTGTTGTAGTCAGTGGACTCCATTTTGAGGATGTAGGGGATAATACTGTCGATCTGGACATTGCCAATGAGCCCGGTGAAAAAGAGCTCCTCAGTGGTGGCCGCGCTCATCAGCCGCAGCGCTGGGAGACGCAGGAGGAGCTTGGACAATCTGAGGGAGGGAGGCCAAGAAAAACAGCTCAACAAAACAGGCGGAATGAACGAATCCCGAGAGAGAAAAAAAAGGCCCTGGGCTGACAGACTTGGATTGTGACGTGTTGACAATCTGTGCAAGAAGGTGTCAGTTGGAACCATAGACTGTATATACAGTCTATGGTTGAAACTGTCAAGTATGGCAGAGAGAGTGCACGCCGTTTGGCAGGCTCTCATTCAGATGTAAAGCCCTGACTTTACAGAGCTTTCCTTCACTAGTACATGATAGCTGCTGATGTGTGTGGACTTCTTATCAGCTCTTACATACAGGACGGTGGGCAGATAATGGCAGACACATCAGACATGCTTTGTTTTTTAAGACAATGTGTTCTTCATGGAATCCCCTGAAGGAATTTTGTGTAATTTATATCATCAATTCCAACTACAACTGTACAATCATGAAATCACATATAAACACTTTACATTTTAAAGATAAAATAAATACATTGCCAGGTTTAGAACAGACTCCAACAAGCATATTCCTGTTCTGACATCATCTAATCATATAACAAATACACTGGCATATATAACACAGACTAAAGCAAGCATATTTCTGATGGGGCTCCTGCGTGTTGGGACTGTCTAACCTGTATGTGTCCTCAGGGTAGGTTCTGGTCACATAGTCCTGAAGCTCCATGATGGCTTTGTCCTGGAACTGCTGAATCTGCAAGACGTTGTCTATGCCTGGATGATCTGGAAAAAATTGCAAATATTTGGATTTACAATTCTTCATGTCTCCAAGAGATTAAATTACAAGTAATGCAGCTCAAGATAAAAAAGTTTCAGCTTCCCCCATGAGGATGCTAAATTATGTAATACCGAAGTAATTACACTCTATTTCAGACCATCCCACCCACAACCATCATCACACACACACTCATGATTCTCGCCTCACCAGGGCTGAAGAGGACCACTGTTTTGAGGTAGGCGTACTCGTATGCGTCTGGGGAGAGCTTGGCCATGCTATTGCAAAACTCCTGCATCCTCCAGATGTGTTCCATCACCACCTTGATCCTTTCGGCTGACAGCTTGTCTGTGAGACAAGCAAAAAATATGGGTAATTTCTATGCACCTCAGAGGACTGGAGCAGCCTACATCAGGGCTGGTCATTTCCCAAACATATGCAGGTAAATACATCTAGTGTATTTAAAAACGTGCAACATGGGTCAGACATACGCCTATACATTACAACCCATACATGTGAAATATAATTGTCATTTTTTTGGTCAGTGGTGAAATTATGAGTGCCCACCTTCCTGTAGACTAGTCTGGAGATGGTTGATGATGGCTGCCAGCATTGTGGCTACGTTCATTACACTGGAACACTGAGCCAGGCTGAGAGCGAACAGCTCATTCCAACAAGCCTTCATCAAGTTGATTTCATTCTCTTGGCCGCTATAACACAAAGACACTTTATGGATGGAAGCAAACAATACTTTTTCTTTTTTTTCTTGATATTACATTTATTTGTGTTTCTTAAATCTTTCCCTTTTCTGTTTGCTACAATCCAATAAATGTAAAGCTTCAGTGAGGATGCAGCCAGAGCCTCTATGCTCTGTGAATCCCCATACAGCCAGAGCCAAGAATCCTCAGGCAAGACTCACCCTAAAAGTTGGAAGGCAGGTATTGAGCGCGCCCAGTGCACAGAGAGGAAGAGGAGGCGGGAGGCTGACTCACAGATATAGTTCACGTTGAGGTACTCGGGCGTAGGTGAAGGCATCATCAGCTAGAGACACAACTAAGGAACATCAGCTCTCACCTCAAACTGCTAGAGAACACTTAAAATAGAGCTTGTAAAATCAATCCACATTATTAATCTTTTTAGTGGATGTCCAGTATTAACCAGCCGTAAAAAAGACAGTGGTACGATGCCAATATATTGACCATAAATGGTTCGGATCTAGTGCATAAGAACTTTGACTGATATCAAATCATCTATGGAATGCACAACAAAGGTGACTCTGCAAGTCTTTTGTTCATAGACTTAAACCATCCACCCTCATGCGCTAAGGAGTTTTAGCACAGCACAGCAGTATCATTAGCAATCAGCACCACATGCCGGGCCAATTAGTTCAAGGTCATAGGTGATTAAGGATCACATTTCAACCTCCCCTTTCAATAAAGCTTACACCTATTCTTGTTCTCCCTCCGCCTTACCTTAAATGGCACATGGCTATCTGACAGCAGTGGTCCCTCCAGCTCCAGGATGCAGCCAGACTGATCTCCTGACACCAGCTGCATGGTAGCCTCCAGGGACTCGTTGGAGGGGCCGTCTCCGGGACTCAGAGACTTCGCTAGAGTGTCTAATGCCCTGGCACATAGACACCGCACACTGTGAAATACTACTGGATGTGTATGTATATACTGTATACTTTAGAGATATACTTTAAATATTTGCACTGAGGGGGTTAAATTTCTCAATGCTGGGTTTCGTGGTGGCCCACACCTCAGAAGTGATCCTGGGGAAGCCATCTTAAAACCAAATGATCACCATGTCACCAGCTCAGAGCAGGAAGTTAATCAGTTAGGGGAAACAATCAGGGAAAAAACAGAAGACACTCACCTTACACTAAGCAAAGAATGCAAACATTTATGCTAAACATACTTTTACAGAAAAACAATCTAGGGGAAGAAAAAGCTCTTTGGCTCACCTTGTAATGTCACCTGCACTTTGTTGGTGATCTGCCTGAGCCTCAGCTGAGACGCTGTCTTCATTACTCTCTCTCTCTGTGCTCAGGGGGTCTTGGCAGCTGTCCATCTCACGGACCTTGTTCAGGTGGTCCAAGGACGTAACCACATTTGCCAGAGTGCTTAAGTCATCTTGAGAGTGTTCATCCTGCAGAGAAATTTAAGATCAATGGGCCTCATTCACCAAACATTTCTCAAGGAGAAATCTGTACTTGCTAGCCGCACTTGCAAGTTTTCAGGAAGATCTGTATTCTCTCATCAAGATAATTAATTTCAGTTATACCTTAGAAAAATCTTACTAGGATATTGGGAAGGCCAAATGAAGTTTCAAGATAAAGTTTTTTGTTATTAAATAGACCACTTACTGAGAACATGCTAGAGACAACATTTTATTAAGCTAATCCATAGCCAACCCAGGAATTCATAGTCTTATAGCCTTTCTAGGCTCTACAAGCATTTTAAAAAGCTGAGCATTTCATTATATCTTATAACTTATATTCAATCATTTTGAAATTTTCAGCTGGAGATAAGGCTCACCGTTTCAGGAGATGCTGCTAGCAGGACTGTGTTTTCCACTTTGGGGAAAGGTTGCTGAATGTTTAATAGCATACTGGACTCAAGCAAACCTGAGGCTCTGTTGACAGAAAAGCCAGAGCAAACAAATCCTATTAGCAAGAGCACAAACAGAAAAGAAGCAGAGTTGCAAATTCTCTATGCAAATATCCCCTAACACGTCTCCATACTTTGCTGTTTCTTTGCTGGTCACAAAGGTGGGCATTGCGGTCAGTGGGCTGCAGAGGTTCTTCCGAATGTAGATTTTCTCTGTGGATGCAGCACAGTTGTTGGGCTTTTCTCGGCATACCTCCACTGGCTTCCTCTCACACTGAACAGCTGCATGATTGCAAGTCCACATGCAGTGTAGAAGAGCACAGTTCAGTACCACACATCTACACATACATACAGTAGCATACAGATATTTCTGACAATAGAAACTGATCCCCCCCCAGTCTACTGTTGGCTGAAAATAGAAAGCCTCAAACATCTCTGCCACTTGTTTGAACTTCTCCTGACTGTGTTATATATAATTGAAAATAAAATTTCTAGTGGCCAAAAAAAATCTGTTTGCCCCAAAAGATGTATGTTCTCACAGAATTTCAACAAACCATAATATACTCTCAACATTCTGACAGATTTAGCTGGGCAACAGCTGAAAATGAACTTTCAGATAAAACGAAATATTGGAAATGACCGCCATCTCTAACTTTGTGACTTCAAAGAGGTTACTGGCATTTAACTTTGGCACATATCTTTACATCTCTACAGAATAGACTTCTCTTCTTACATTCTTGCTTCATTCCAACTGCTATGCAGCGCTGCAGTCGACAATACTGACAGCGGTTGCGATGATGCTTGTTGATAACACACTCTCCTGAACCTCTGCATGAGTACATGAGGTTCTTGCGGATGCTCCGCTTAAAGAACCCTTTGCAGCCCTCACAGCTCACAGCTCCGTAGTGCCGCCCTACAAAAAGCAGTAGCAGAGTCAGTAAAAAAGTTTTGTCAGTATAATTTGTCATCATGCTATACATATTATGATGCATATTTCAGAATTACCATAATATCTTTACCTGAGGCTTTGTCTCCACAGACCACACAGTACTCAACCACAGTCTTGACAGGTGAATGCTCAATACCATCTTCAGTCACAAACTGAGGACAGGTAATAGCAAATATCATTTGTCAAGTACCATTTTAAAGTTAAAAAAAAAAAAACATCATGAAGTATTATTTGTATTTTGCATTATCATGAAGTATTATTATTTTCTGAACTTCCACAGTCAATCATTGTAGTTAGTATATTATCAAATTGTATCTATTTATTACACATCCCTTTGGCAAGTCACAAAATAGCCAGTGTGAGTGGAACCTGTATCTGTTGTCCAGCTAGGTCTGATGAGGTTAATAGTAACTGATTTCCATCAGGTGTAGCAAGAATGACTTTGCCCTGAGGGGATTCCTGCTTTGTTAGAATCACTTTGCTTGATGTGGAGTAATCTGCATTCGCCAAGATGAACTGCTGTTTTCCGGCAGAGAGCTGTTCCAGTGCTGTAACAATTTGTATCTTCTGGCCAGTCTGTTGATCTGTTACAATCTATGGAGGATATAATTTCATGAGACACAAAAATTGGGATCTTCACTATAAACTCTTTCTTATAGAATGAATCATGTATGGTAAGCAATCATTCACATCCAGAATACTCTACTGAATACTGAAGGCTATTTTATGTAGTATGTTTATATAAGTTATATAAAGTTACATATGTAAGCTATTTATTATTTCACCTGGATACGATGCCCTAATCCCACAGTAGCTCCTTCTCCTGAGACCAGATGAATTTGTGGAACCTCACCATCCATGCTGATAACATCAATGTCACCTTACAGACCCATAGCATCAACTTCTTGATAGTGAAACACAATCTGCCCCAAAAAATCTGACAAACACAAAACGTAGCCTACATATGATGTCTGTGAAGATTATCATTCATCCAGGTTGTGGTAGTCATTAAAGAAACAAGACTTCCTTTTGAGTTTCTTTTTAAGCTCAAAAAGAAGTCCAGTTGCCTTAACCGAACACTATGATTAGCCTTATATGTGTTAAACAGTAAACTGAGTTATCCTGCTGAGAAAATAGAACCTGAAAGAGTGTTCTAAGAAAAATGGTGCAAAATCTTCCCCACTGAACTGGTATTTGACATATAGTTAAATTTCGGCTGCCTTAAAATACATTTTAACTGAAGGGGAAAGAAGGAACAATAGGCCTGCATGGATATAAAGCTTGTTCGAAAATATCAAGTTTATTCATTTGACATATTTCGTGCCACATATATAACTCATGAACATCTGTAGTTTGCACTGTTTATCACACATAAAATGTAATAAGTCTTTGTTCGCTAGCAGCTAGCCAGCTAGCTAAATGACGATGTTGAACTACTCAAAAGGCAAAAGAGAGTATTGTGAAATTGTGCGTTAATTTGGTTGAGATATCTTAGCTGTCAACGTTCAACCACGTTAAACACAGCCCCGGTTCGTAACAACGGAAGATAAATAGATATTTCTTTTCCTGTAGGTGAAAGGTCAACATTGAAGGGTTAAAGAATGCTGGGGTCGATAGTGCAGCAGACCGACACGAGGCGAACAAACACAAGACGGAATAAAGCAGCCAAATAGTTTTCATGTAGGAAAGTTCATGAAATAAATCAGTTATAATAACGCACCAGTTGTCTTTCATATCATCGAAGTGCTTCAGGATCAGATGCTTCCTGTTCTTCAGTCGAGACGCGATACAATGTAACAAGTCTATCTAGCTAATATTATAGCGAATATGCTAACAGTGAAAACAACTCCGCATCAGTGTTGACGTTACTATGTTTTGTATAGGGCATCGCTGTGTGTAGGCTTTATTCAGTTCTACATATATCTACAATTATATTACAGCAGTTGTAAAATAATCCAACATTTGTCTGTATTAGCGAACTAATGTTAAAAGACATTTGGAAATGCTAATTTATTCTGTTCCTGCTGCTGACAGACTAAACTAAATATGTAGCCCACATATTTATAAATGTAAATTCTAAAATTAAACTGATTTCAGTTGGTCGTAAGAGATCTTCTGTTTTAACAGAAATGGCATAAAAAACATTCATTTTTAGGATCAGGGTTGCCACTTCCTGGATTTACACTCCTGAAAGGGAACATGCGCAATGGCCACCAGAGTTCCTTGCTGATATGTGAACAGTCTATGGAAATAACACCTCGGTTACAGTTTCTTTTATGTTATATAAATAGTTGCTGGGACAATTTACCAGGAACTTAACTAACCGTCAGGGTAAAGATGAAAACGGCTAAATGTGATCATTGTAGCCCACTTAAGTCTGTGTGGATTTGGTCAAACATAACGTCTGACACAGAGGGTAGGTCTGTAATTAATTCAAAGCTTGGTATTGGCATACGATTTATTTAAACCATCACTTTACACAATGTGTAGAGCATATGTCACCAAGTACAAAACCAGGCAAGATTGAAATAGGAGTTAAACATATTCAATAATATGTACAATGCAAACAAGACTCAAGCTTACAAAACCTCTGGTGAGAAAATCCAAAGTAATCAATCTCTAAACTTAGGGAACAGTGCACTGACAACTACAATAATCAGACATGGAATTCCACTCTTCATCTTGTGGTAATATGTCTATTTAACAAGAAACTGTGTTTATGATGTTTACAACAGCAGAACAGAATTTTGGGATAGGCCTACATTTTCTCCTAAAATTCTAAAGAACTGATGTTTTCACAAAATAACAGAAACAGATTTGGGTGAGATCCTACTGGTAACTCCAGGTGACTTACTTTCTTCATTATGCTATTGTGAAATAAAATTATAAGATTATAAGACATCTCTGACCAATCAATATGCTAAAAAATGTGTTTATTTTAAAACAACTTTCACATAATTTACATTGTGGGATAAAGGTTAGCTTGCTTATCAACACAGGAGATCCTTTATATGTGTGTGTGTGTGTGTGTATATATATATATATATATATTTAGAGTTTAGTGCACAGCATTATTTTGTGAAGCAGTCACTCCCACTTGAAAACTCTTTCTTTATAAGATGATTCAGACGGCTCTTTAATGTCGATATAATCCATGCTGTGTCCATTTACTTATTCACCCAATAAAGAGCCAGAGAGATCATGCATGCGTGTTGATTATGGTCACAGAACCATGGCCTCTTGAAATGCTTCTGTCCACCTGCAATAAAAGCAGTGAAGCACTTCACTGTGGAGCAACACTTTTACGGATGTTTAATTCAAAACCAAAATGTATGCCTTATTAAAGCAAAACTGTGACACGTGGCTACAAGTGGGCTACAGATATTTCTTGTGAGCTTTCTCATCCTTATTCTCGTAAATTTGAAAATAGAACTAAATAAGAATCATACCTTTCCAAAGCATGAATGTCATCAGCTTTAAAAAGGTAATAGAGAGTGTTTTTATGATAGAGCTTAAACTGAAGACTCTGTGCTGAGCCAGACTTGTCCTCCATCAGAGAGAACCCCAGTAGAGGCTGACTCTCAAGGGCAGCAACATCCTAAAACATTATAGCGATAAATTAGTATTCCTTCTCCCCTTTTAAAGATGGCACGTTTTAGTAAACAAACTGCCAAGTCTTTAAAGTAACCATGATGAGTTGATTAAAATTGATGAAAATAGTATAACTGGAATTTAGCATACTCATGTAAAACTTAATATATTAACAGAGAATAATTCAGCTATAAATTAACTCACACAGATTTCAGATTCATACTGAATTTTGACTAATACAGATTTTACATTAGTTCTTACTTCACTAGCAGCATAGGTGTATAGAACCTTATCCTTGATGACAAACCAAAATCTTTTCCATTGCTTCTTGTTACCCTTTGACCGCTCAAGGTAGCCACTCATTGATGACTCATCTGTGTTTGCTGACACCTAGGAGGAGGAAGGCAGCTGAATCAAAGAAATGCACAGACAGAGTTGACCGATGTAATGTGAGCATTTGAAGTCTCTGAACATTTGAAAAGCATGGCTTTCTACATCTGTTTATACTGGAAATGGAGCAACCTAGACCTCTTTAAGGGCAGCAGGAATTCTCTTCGTTTTCCTGAAGGGGAAGGCACCTGGGGATTTGCCAGTTGAGGAGGCACTGTTTGGAGTCTGCCCACCTAAGAATTAGAGGTGCACACATTTAAAAGTCTTAGTCAAGAATGGTCTGTCAATCTCAGTGCTTACAGACAGATTTGAAGTTTGAAGCCAATACCTGTTGCATGGTTCCGGTCAGCTGTCCTCTTCTGTAGCGTGACAAAGCACTGGTCACACACTCGTGCAAGCTGGCTCTTCAAGTACTCAAGTTGATGTTTGTTAGATGAGCAAGTCTGACACACCACCTGCCAAACATAGATGCAAGTTAGGTACGTATAATACCCAAACACAAGGTTTTCTTACATATATATATATCAGAGTTTCTGAGACACCCCACCTTCCCACATGCCCTGCAGTGGTGTCGTCTCCAGGTGAGTGTGAACTCACAGGTGCAGATCATGCACATGGTGGCACGCAGGTCTGGAATCCAAATAGGCGCCTTGGAGCCCAGAGGAGCCCCACTGCCATCACCTTCCCCCTTAATGCAAAAAAAAACCCTATTTGTAGTCAGAGACCAACTAGTTGCCCATTTACAAGAGGGCCAATATGGTTATTTGACAATAAGTCAATAAGAGACAATAAGTTGTCACATCCATGATGCTAACATAGCAATTGGATCTGAATGATTATATCGAATTTGAGGATGAGCTGTATTCAGCTGTAGAGGTGACATAAAAAAAATGTAAAAAAAAAATATATATATATATATTTAAATTTGCACATGTTCTGTCACATCGATAACATACAGTACAATTAGTCATATACACATATCATTGTGAAATATGATATAGTAATAATAATAATCAGATTAGATAGATTTCGACGCACAGTAACCCAAATAATATCCAAGGCTGACCTCATCGTGATATCTGCTTGAAATGAAAGTGATCATCTTCTTGGTATATTCACTAATGGCGTTAGAGATTGCCTCTAACCAGTCGTCTCGTTCTGCTTCAGAACTAGGAAGAAAATGGAGAGAGATTGAATAAGGCGACTACAGTTTCAACTGTTATCTTTAGAGGATGAAGAACTACTGTATACCATTTTTTCAAAACTGGACAATAACCATTTAAGTCTTAGGCTACATGTCTGACTGTTTTTGAATTACCTTGCTGATAGAATGAACGAGCGCTCCACACTCTCAATGTTGAGTTCATTTTGGTATCCCTCCTGACTAGGCCTGGTGACCTGCTCAGTGAGTTAAGTTAAGTCTCTTTATTGAGTGTCACACATAAAAATAATGAGCTCATGAAGACTTGTGCATGACAGTATGTTAGGGTGCTGATCAAACTGTCCCAACCCACCTTCATTCCTGCTAGAGAAAGCATGTTGTTCAACTTGAACTGCCCCGACTGCACTGGTGTGGTATACAGCAATGCATCATTAAACTAAAGGAGAGTAGATGTAGATATTAGTAGATCTTATATTTACGTTATGTTTTTTGTTAAACACAACTAATGTATATTTCTGTAAATATATTTATTGAAAAACAACTAATATTATATTTCTGTAAATGTTGAGCCAAAAACTGAATAGGAAAAAGTTTGGCTCAAGCTGTGCAGTGAATTTACCCAACAGCTAGATGGCAGTACCCTCACACTGAGACTTGACTGTAACTTCCACGGGCAAAAGGCCAGTTTTGAACTGTATTCAAATACTACAACAGCAGGCATGATGGGTGGACCACAACCCATGTTTCAGTCATAAGATGTGAAGCAACAACGTTTTCATCACAGCTCTGTACTTGATGACTCTGATATTCCTAACATGACTCATACGTCACTGGCACTCGGACTTTGAACTCAGGCAAAAAGTAACAATAGAAACTAATTCTAGAAACTAAGTAAAGTCAAAACTGAAAGTCTAGGGGACTGGGGATCATACATGTTTTGCAACCACTGGCTTAGAATGATTTTAACTATTTATCATCATGTTTATTCTACATGAACAATCCTAAAATGGCTGCATGAACTTCAAAGGGTTGCTTCACTCAAAGGCTTAATTTTTGTGTCTGTATATATGTCTTTACGCAGAAACACTTAGTTGCCTTATGAATACCACCTTACCAGGAAAAACATTCTTGGTTGCATGACCTTCCTTGAGAGCTTCATCAGTATACCCTCTTTGAGAAAGACCTGTAATGTAATGGCAGACAGTCATTAGAATTAAAAGTTATTTAAAGCTTTTTTTTTTTTACTTTCATCACAGCAATCTTCTCTGTTTTTAAATAGCACTCAGACACTCAAGAGAGCCTGTTCATTGGAAAATTGCAATTGGCAAAAGGCTGACAAAAAAGACCACATTATGTGACTAATATGCATTACACAGTAAAAAAAAAAAAGCTTATTAATGCCGGATTGTTAATCTATTTTTGGAAAAAAAACAGGAATCTATGCCTTCACGTTTTCATGATGTATGACAAACCACATTCATCACATTATGATGACACCACTTCCTCAGTATTTAAATAGATTCAGGCAGCTGCTCAAAGGTTGTGGAAAGGATGTGGAAAGAAAAGAATACACTTATGATGTCTATTTCTATAATGGCTCTCTAAAAACTTACCCTGCCAGGTTGAACAATCTCATGATGCCCAGAAAGCCTGCACTGGACCTGCATGAGCTTCTGAAAGTTATCCTGTGATAAACAGATTCGGATCTGTTGGCAATAAACTTTGATGACACATCAATTTAAAAATATTATAAATAAAATATATAACTTACCCCTTGTTTCATGATGTCATTGGCATGATTGGCTACCTCCTTAACAATATTTAAAGCAGCTGTGCAATCGAAGAACACAGAATACATATTTACAAGTAGTTTCCAGGTATTTTACCATATTGCATGTGATATATGAACCAACAAGAATTATGATTGCAAATAGCCTGATCGGTGCTACTGTGATACTCTACCTTGTGTGTCTTTATAGTCTGTTGAGTCTTCTGTAAGATTTTTCAAATAATCTGGAAATATATACATTTTTCAAAGTGTTTAGCCTGTGTTTACTTAATACCCTATATCACTTAGTAAATACATAATCAGATTTGATATGGTCAAGTCAAGAAACAGTCTAAGACCAAATGACGCCAATATTGATTCTTAAAAATGCAAAGAATGCTTTATGTAAGAAATTCTTTTCAGGATAATTTGTGAACAATCCAGTCAGTCCCTTGCACTTGGGATCCATTAATGAGCCTCTTTGGAAGCAAGAACATGATGTAAACAACATGTTTAGCTGGATTTATAGAACAGAACAGCAGCTAGAGAGTGGTGTTTCACCAAATGATTGGCATTCTTTGTAGGTGGTGTAGACGCAGTGTTAGAGTTATAGCCTTACAGTCAGGTAGTAGCGTTTTTATGACACGTAGGAGCATCTACTTAATAATTGATGGAAGTATTTTACTGCAATGCTGACTACACTATTGCACTTTGCTACTTTATGCTACAGTATAGCTAGCACCAACTGTACATTAAAATGAATTTATCAATAGCTGTATAACCTTTAGGCATACTTCTATATCTAGCTAGCCCTCCCTTTGTACCTGTGAGCAATAGCTGGTACTGGGGTATCCGCTGTATGGGTTTCAGCAGGTAATGCTTCAGTGCTAAATTGGCACATCGAGGGCTTGCCTGGCAAAAAGAAGGATGTAGGCAAAAAAGAGGACGTGGGTTATCAAATGGAAACCGGTATTACGCCAGGCTCCTTAAGACAAAAGTGGTCATCTGACCAGACTGGTCGGCCCGGTTGACGTACTTCAAACTCCCTCACGGCTGTGGCGAAGCCCGAGTTCTTTCGACACTGCTCATCCAGTAGGGCAACATTCTTGTCAAACTCACGAATGTAAGTGGAGTACATTTTTAGATATGGGCCTTTCTTCACAAAGATGTCGGCTAACTGGGAATGTTGATCCCTGTTCAACAAAAGGAAAATGCCACGTGTGAGCACTTAAGCTGCAAATTTCAAGCTTGTGTGTAATACATCCTTTGTATATTCACATAGCACTTTATAATCTGGAGTGTAATTTGGTGTGTATCTGATTGAACCGCAGCCAGAATATATTTGTTACCAACCCTTAAATACCATATTTTTTACACCATATTTCTTAAATATACTTGCAGAGCAGATGTGAGACATGTGATTTCTGTTATTGGGATTGGTATATAAACAAACTTAGTTATTAAGTTATGAAAGTTAGTTATGAAAAATAGTTATGAAGATACCATTTGGCTACCCGTTCCTCCAGCTCTTTAAGCAGGTCATGGTTGAGCTCGTATAACTGTGGAAGGTAGTACAGGATTTGATTCAGGTTCCGGTCCTCAATCACAAGCTTCCCTGTCTGCTGAGAGGCCTTTGCCACTGCTTCTCGAAAGTCCTGTAGAATAACAAATAGGTGCATCGTACAGGAAACCACCAAACATTGAGGTGTGCAAAAATAAACTCCAGAACATACATACAAGTATATATTTGCACAACAACAACATAACTCTGTCCCTGATACACCCTGCAATTTCACACAATAAATAAAGTGTGACATTCACTCTCTGACATGTCTGCAAGAGTGGATGTGCACATGGACAGCTCTAAAGCCCAACAATAGCAAGGGCATAAATGCAAGGACCAGCCTGGTACAGCTTAGTAGATTATGTCGTGCTTTGTGGTTTCCAAGTCAGCTTCAGCCTTCAGCTTCAGCCCTTCAGCAGCAGCAGCCTTTCAGACACTCCCCACTCAGGAGTCTCATGACCAAAAGGGTTTTAAACAAGGTTGGATATATACAGTCAAGGTCAAAAGTTATGGCACCCCAGAAAAGACTACATTTGTCCAGAAAATGATTGCACTTGCAAACTGCAGTACAGTTTTTGGATACACTCCCTCATTTTCCTCATGTGTACTGGAATAGAACTCAAACTAATTATTGTCATCCTCAACTTACATCCTCAACTCAAAACCTGTTTGAAAAGATAACTGAATTTATTGCTTCAGTCATCAACAAGGTTCTCAGCTTTCTAAACTGTAATTTTGCTTTCTTAAATTGGAAGAATACCTTCCCTCCCAACATCAGTTTTGATATTTCTCCTCAAGTGATCGACCAGATTTAGATTTAAACCCATTGCTGGCTACTGCAGGTTTGCAGTCATTGTCTTAATGAAACAACAACGACCTGTGACACGGACCGAGCTTTCTGACTGGGCCCAACATTGCATTCTAAAATTTTTCATTTTTTAGTCTTTCGATTTTAATTATTCCTTATTTTAATTATTTCATGTATTCCTTTTGACAAAGCACATTATTTTACATTTTTAGCAATATTTTCTGGGAGAAAAAGTGCATTTTCTGGAAAATAAACGGGTGCCAACACTCTGACCATTACTGTATCTCCCTAATGTGGCAAAATCAGCTTATTATGAATCATGCTTTGCCTTTAAACAGATCTTGTGAATCCCTTAGGTACTACAGGGTTAAACTGCTGCCTGTGTTGACAGAACTGAAGCCATGTATATGTCCAGATGTCTAAAGGATGCACAAGCAAAAGCTGGCTACAATATACACAATCCCACATCTTAACGGGTTCAGAACTTCCAGATTATGCTCAAAACAAAGCACAGAGGACACAGGGTTCGCCCACAGTCTTAACACTCTAGACTAAGCTGAGACAGAAGTGCTCTGGAATGGATAATTTAGGGGCTGCATACAACCGCGGAGGAGCTGAACAAAACCAACAAAAATGCCAATAATTCTGTCTGTTCTCGAGACTAAAAATGTGCATATGCACCACATGGGTGTGCCCTGACTGTGAAAACAATCTGAGGCATACGTATGAAGGGCACTGTCTCGCAACCCCACAATATAAAAATATAAAACACTCAAAGAGGCCCCAGCACCATAGTGGGAAACACACCTTGTCAGGAAGTACCCACACATTGCCCAGACCAGGGGGGGCAATTCATTCTTACCAGGGGTCACATGATAAAAATCGGAGCTATGTTGTAGGGCTGAATCAACTTGAAATTACTTGAACGTTATTCTGCTAATTATTCATTTTTATCAATTGTAAAAAAAAAAAAAAAACTGTAAACAAGTAATTGTAATAAGCTGCTACTGGTAATCATTTGTGTAAACGTATGAGACCAGAAGGAAAATAATCACTAGCCACTGTACAGACAGATGCAAAAGTTGTATTGCATACACAGCATAAACACACTTGTTCATGTGTATTTGTAACTGGCATACCGCAGGCCGGACAGGGATGCCCAAAAGTCTGCATGTGGTCCCCGGGCCGTAAAAAGCCTAGGTCTGCCCTAGACTAACTTCCCATAATCTTAATATGGTCTAAGCTAAATATGAGTATATGTGTTTGTGTTTTTCGTTTCTGTTTTATTCTCCGTTCTTTAATCAGTGCCAATTGTGATCTTACTATAGAAACAATAGACATGCCACACTGTAATAAAACAAGAGAAGAAAGGGAACCTCATCAATCTTAAATACCACCCCTCCCCACCCACACCACCATTATAGTTTCAGAAAACTCTACTCACAATATTAAGAAGCTTCAGAACATCCACAAACCTAAGAGAAAAAAAAATGATAAGATTAGCGCTTATTTATTTTTTTAAAGTAGAGATGTAAAAGAATTTGAACTTACACTTTTTCTGAACTCATTATTTCTCTGGCAATATGAACCACCTTGCTCTTCTTGGTTCCTTCAAGGTGCTGAGAAAAAAAACAATTTCTAATCAAACACTGCATGGCTTACATGGGGCAAATATGTGTATGATCTGCAGATTCTGCAGTGCTGTAAACAACACATGCCATATTTACTATATTTAAAAACGCATACAACCTCACTTAGACTCTTTGGATACCACCCTTTGGCCATGCCTTTCTGACAAAGGTGCAAACATTAGCTAATTTTAAGACACCCCCCCGCCCCTCATCAACAGCTGTATTTTCATATTATATTCAGTTCAAGTAAGTGCAGACAAATATGTATGGTCCTTATGGAACAACATAAAACAATTGTGGAGTGGATATAACTTTTGCACAATACTGTCTGGATCAGTCTGGATCAGTAAATCTGGATTTAACACAGAAAATTCACAAATATACAAGACCTACATTATTATGCTCAGAAAATTCCTGGTCTTCTTTACTCGAGTTTGAGCTCCTGTCATCGTCATCTTCTGAACTGTGACAAATCTCCTCTTCAGAGTGTCCATAACCCTGACCAACATTCTCCTCAATACTGTTCCTGTAAAAAAAAACACTCTGTGTTTCCTTTGGCATACAATACAAATATCTCTACACAATTATAACTTTGGGTGTAACATAAGAGTATAGGAGCATTGTAAGAAGTAAAGCAAGTGTTTAATTTGGTAAGTATGAGATTCAATTTTGATCCAAATTTGCACATTACTCTTTTTTGTTCAATGTTTTTCATTCAACCAAACTGAATCACATGTTTTATAATACCATGCTGTAGTAAAAGTCACTTGAGAGCTTATCATAATTTAATCATAATCTTTTAAGACTGATTAAAAAAATAGCTAACAGACATTTACTTTGAGACATTGCTTAGAGGCATCATCCATAATGTCTACAATGTCCTGCGATTTATCTAGACAGTAGACTGGATTCCAAAATAAACAGGCCTGAAGGCAATTCCCAAAATCATACACTGGCATCCCTAGTATTGATGCCAATTCTAAGAATCAAACATGTTGACCTAACAGAGCAGTGCATCTTCCACTTAATGAAAGAGTGGAACCAACTACACAACAAACATTAATTGTTAATTCTGAATTCCATTTGGATACAACGGCCCTCTGAGCTGCTTAGTACTGTGGACGTGAGCATTTCTGAGCACCGTTTGCAAACAAGCCTCTTAGTGAAGGGCTGCTCAGCACAACATATTTATTGTTCAAAGTATTAAGTCAGAGTATAAATTAATATTTCTTCAGATGACATTTTTTTTATACAAAGTGCACATTATTCTTATTGTATCTAAACACAATGTTTACAAGCTCTTTGGCAGATGTGTTTATCCAAAGTGATATTCAAAGTAAACTTCTTAATTAGTTTACAAAAAAGATATGCTTATCTTCAAGAGTAAATACTGTAAATAGACATGATGCTCTGGATGGAAATGGATGTGTTGAAATAAAAATCTAGGTGAATACACCTAGAAATATTTGAAGAATTCTTTCCATACTTCTTAAGCTTTACTCCACCTTGTTAGCTGCCCAAGCAACATTGTATCATAATGACTGGTTAGATATAAGACTGCGGGTGTGGAGGCAGGGGGTAATACCAAAAGCAAAAGTCTGCAATATCGCAATATTGAGACACTGACATTTATGCCAATTAGGACACTGATTTTTGACTTTGGTAAATTCTACAATCAAAACAAACATAAGTGTTTATCCCACGTTAGTGTAGTTGTTGGTGTGATACATATTGTGAATGAAGTCGGTGCTCAAGAGGCACGTGGATAATTACCTCTGAAATCTAAAGTGCTTTTGTGCCTCAGCGGCATCCTCTCCAATCAGTTCATAGGGCTCCTGCTCCTCATAGATGTTCTCCTCCTCTGTCCAAGATGAACTCTGCCAGGTTGGCGTGACAGAGGAGGAAGCTACATTATTCGAGCAAGGAATGTTCATGTATTCTGGAATGTCCTCATAGATTGGGATGTTTTCATATTCCACTGCAGCTTCTGCCTCTGGGAAAATATCCTCTCCGTCTACACTTTGCTCCAGGCCAATCACTGGACAGGAGAACTTCCGACCAACCGGTGATTTGGCCTTTCCAACAGGGCCCTCATCTCCCTCTGTGTCCGCATCAACTGACTCTTCCATTTCAACTGACATGCGGTCAATAGCCTGTCCCCGTTTGGTCAATAGTTTGGGCAGTTTTTTCACAGAGATATTAATGTCAAGAAACTTCCGAAGAGAAGTTTTCTTGATTCCATCAGGGCGAAGAAGGTCCACTGATGTAAAGGACTTGGCTCTTGGCTTTAGGTTTTGACCAAACAACTTCCCCTTTGTGTTAGCAGAACTAAAATTAGAAAGTTGTTTTCTAGTGGACTTGCTTTTGTTATTATCAGGTTCTTTTGATGCAGGACTGAGACACCTTTCATTGTCTTTAGCAATTTGTGAGATGTTCTCATCATTGTTTGTATACTGAGACATAACAGTAGGGGAATGCTGTCCATGTTGCTTTTCTGAGAATGTCTTTGGTAGTTTCTCACATACCCTCGTCGACACAGCAAGCTGATTAACAAGCTTTGGTTGTTTAGGTTGGCTAACAGTGCATGAAGAGTCACGATTCCCAACGTCCACCTCATTGTCATCATCATCATCCACTGAGAATTCTGTTGATTCATAGAAATACTCAGCTCTGCGTGGAATGTCTGTCTGGCCCAACCGAGCAGGTTGGTTTTCAGTTGTCTTTCGTGAAGCAGAAGATACGTACAAATCCACATATCCTGTTTCAACAGTTTCATATAAACAGTCATGTTCAACAGAAACTGGCATGATGTTCACAGCATTAGCCAAAGTTGATGCCTCAGTAAGGTCCACACCTCTAGACCTCATCTCGCCTTGGGTCTTTTTAGCATCCACTTGTTGTACAGGAGCAAGGGCCCTGGGTCTGCGGGGTGTCGGAACAGGTAGGGGCTTTTGGGGGGCAGTTGGGAGTGATGGAGGAATGACAGGTTGATTCTTTGTTCTAGTGGGCACAGAGACCAACCTGTGGTTGTCTGAAGGTTCCGGAGCAGTCCTTAAAAACTGTCTGTGGGTGTTGCCATTAACCTCATCACTCCAAGTCCTCTGAGGAGGAGTGCACTTAACTTTAGATGTGATATTCCTCTGACCTGTGGTATTGTCATTATGCCTTCCTATGGGGTTGCTCTGGTTCTCCGTCACTTCAGGAACTCTTTGCACATGATTATTATTGTTCAGGACACTCTGAAGAGTTGCGCTACTAGGATTGAAAGGGTTTGAGAAGCCCTTCTTGGTCTCAAGTGTGTCAAGCTCTTTGTCCAATTTAGTTCGACCTTTTGGCATAGGCTTCCTAAAGTCTTCATTTTGCCTACTTCGCTGACCTTTTCCTAGATGGCCAATAACAGCTTGTTTGCTGTTTTCCTTTGGCGTGCATTGTTGACAATTATCACGATTGCAGACACAAATTGGAATTATGTAATCCCATTCACGTTTCTTTGGCCCCAGGTGTACTCCATTTCTTGAATTTAGCAAACCAACATTATTTGTATTCCCTAATTTCTCTTGTGATGAGGGTAGACCATTTGTTTGAGGCCGGCTGAGGGCAGAGGTAGTGGAATCTTGGTGAAGGTATGGCTTAGGAGCAATGGGTGGCTTCACTCCTCTCTCTTCCACAGAAGGTGGCTGTGACAGTACATCTGGTTTAGGTGCAACAGGTGGTGGTTTTGTCTTTTGCGTCTGAATAATTTTTGGCTTGGGTGCCAAGGGAGGTTTTTCTGCACCTGAGCAATATATGACAGATAAGAAAATGAATTAGGTCATATCTAAAAAGCCAGACACCAATGCCATGTAACAGGAAACAAGAGAGTAGGTCTAATAATTTAGCAAATCTAGGATTTGAGAATGTTGGTTATATCCTGACAAATGATTTTATGGTAAGATTTATAAAATAACTGATAAGACGAAAAACACTTCCCTCATGATGAGAGTGTACTTGTACTTATACCCTGTCTGAAACTGATCATGATAGCTTATAACAAGAAAATGTGGCAGATAGCTTATTATTTTGCACAACTTTTGCATAACTAGACCGTCATTGGTGTTGTCAGAGTGGTTTATTGATACCAATAAACAATATACTAGCATAATTATTTCCTTGTGGATTTATAGGGAAAAGGTTAAAGAAAAGCTACCCTACACATAATTAGCTAAGTTACCCAGCTACCAGACGACACACACAAACACAATGCTGGAATCGATATTTTGTTTAAGAATTTAGCCTTACTCCTTGGTTTATTGGTCTCATGGTTCTTTGCATTAATGTTTAAACGCAGCCTGACAGATTAAAGACCAGTAACAAAGCTGGTTGACAACATAATGGATTAACGTTACTTAGTAAAAAGTATTGCTTGTGAGTAGGCTATAGGCTACTGTAAGTTAACCTAACTTTAGTTCTACACACCTAACGTTAACGCTATATCACCGAAGGGCAATCAACTTCAAGGTTACCTGTTCTCATCATTGTTCCAACCCCGCAGTTTCACAGTCCTTTGGTTTTCAACATAATCCAAATGTTACTTCTTGAAGCTTTTACGTGACATTATTCAGATGAGCGAGGTTTAGTTTAGTCGCAAAGCGCTGAGAGCTGACTTGAGCCAAGAAGGCTACTGCTGACTGCCTAAGCGCTCAACTGGAAATGCGCGTCAGTGATTCAACTAAACACTAGAGGAGCTAGATACCATTTCATCATAAAGTCTCAAGAACAGCCACTCTTCTCCCAAGTCCTTGTAGTTCCCATTGAATTATTATAATTTCCTATTACCATAGGCTTACAACGTGTTCCTGCAGTTTGTCTTATGGATTGTTTACGCACGTGGTGAAAAGTCTTCTGTTTCAAGGGTCTTGAATTTTAAAGCTAGTCTTTTCATATTATATTTCCAAAAATAAAAACCACACAAAAACACAAAGACATTTGAAGATTAAAGTCATTTAGTCACATGATTGAGGCCTACAGTCAATGTCAGTATTGTTCAGCATTTTTTTTCCTCAAATGAGGCCACACAAAATGAATGGAATCTTTAGCTTTTATTTTATAAATAACAGCTTCCTATTCTTACTGTAATTTCTTACACAGCTGTATTTGTGTATTTATTTCACCATACACTTTACTAACCAGAGATTATGTAAATCTAAACATTAGCTCATTGCTACCTGAATTTAAAGTCTGGAGGCAGAAACTGGCCAAAGCGGAAATCTCTCCTGCTTTTCACCACTTGTTTTTGAAGATCCCTAGAGTAGCCATCAGGAATTAAGATGTAGTCAAGGAAGAGAAGTTTACCCCTGAGATACAACTGTGGAACAGAAATGAGGAAAATCAGAATAAATATTTTGCTCTGACTGGCAGAGTGAAGACAACAACTCAACAGCATTTATCACTTTCCTAAGATCTAAGAAGGGGTTTTCAGCTTGATAAAGGCTGATGATTGTAATTGCGGATTGCGGAAGCCCACACTTACAAAGAGAAATGTCACAAGTATGCCTGTATTTGGTATGCTTTCCCTACTGTTTTGCCATGTTATTCACAATAGTTATCTGTAGTCTAGGAAGTAGTATAGTGTGATGGAGAAGGGAAGGTAAAATAATACTGTTGTCAACAAAAGAGAAGTATAACAGGTCCTGCTGAATGAGAGCATAGCAACATGCCTTTTACAGACAGTAACACACTAACATGTTGAACGTTTTAGTCAACTTGACTTATTTACCAAGAACATCCCAGGGGCCACATTGTGTCTCTGCTGCATTAAGGTGTTGTAGGGTTCCATCTCTGGACCAGGAACTTCATACCTCAAGAGCCGGAAAGAATCCATCTGACACTAAAAACAAACCCAGTGAGAGGGAAACACACTCTGGTATCATTCAATAGTTTTGATGGTGGCTCAGAAGGAAAATTAGTTGTTTTCTGACCAAACAGTTGAAGGGTTGAACCTAGCTGCTCCTGACCCATTCAAAGTGTCCTTGAGGAAGATACTTCCAATGTGTTGGAACTGTGTATGAAAGTCTCTCTGCTATCGGTGTGTGTGTGTGTGTGTGTGTGTGTGTGTGTGTGTAAGGGTAAGGGTAAATCAATATGACCTTAGTGACAGTAAGGTCGGTAAGGATATGGGCTGACCTGTTGCTCAACTTCAGGTCGTCTGCATGACAGTTTATATTTGATCACCAGTGTCACATATTTTTCTACAATAGATCCACTACCAACTATTTTTTTTAATTAAATCTATTTAATTATCCTCTACCCCATAAAAGAATTTTAATTTCATTTGAATGAATCGAATATTAATGTTTGATTGTTCAGTGTAAATGCAGAGAGATTATTAAAGATGAAAAGGGTGGGTCCTAATTCTGGAGTGTTATGTCTAATCACTCAGATATCACAACAATATTAATAATTATTACCACCAATTATCACCAATTGGCTTAGATGTTATGATGAATGACGGGTCTGATTTTACCTGTGTACAGGGCATATGTCTCTTTCTGTTCATCCTGCTGTAAAGCTGTTCCAGTCCGTCTGTGCTGGGTGAAGGGGATGAGAGTACATTCTGTGCAGAGGTGATGCACACCACCAAGATCTGCTCACTGTCCGATCCCTGCCCAGCGATGAAGGCATCGTACTCTGTGTCAGTCAGTACGGGTATCTGCTTACAGCTGCAACGCCGCCATTGCCAGTTCTCTTCTCCCCTCAGGGCGGCACGGAGAACAACAGGACAAGCAGTGGCTGGGCCAAAGGGATCATGGGGCATAGGTGATGGGTGCCAATTTGCAGGTAACCATGGAACCAAAACAGAACTAAAAGAGAAGTATTACATTGAGGACTGGTAAACAGGGAGAATGGCGCTGTAAAGTAACATGAAAACATAATAGTAGAGTCATAAATGTTACTCAAGCTTGATGTTGCTTTGGACCCTGATAATCCCAGTGTCTGTTATGTACTGAGGTTCTTCCTTCAATGGCTTCATCTGTGACATGTGACTGTCAGTAGAAATAGATAGAGAACTAATTTGTTCCTTTCATAACTTGCACCAGACCTGCTATCTACAACAACACTGCCATCTGCTGGTCAACCTTACCATCTTATTTTAAATGACGAAGGTGCAGGGTGGTTTACAGGTGCAGAGACAAGTCTAGAGGTTGTGTGTCCTCTGTCCTCTGCTGAGCCGCTGTGATTTAGAACACAGGTGCCCAAAGAAGGGAATGGTACAAACTGTGTCTTTTGCTTCAGAATCTGCGGACATAGGGGCTGTGAATTCCTTGTGTTCAGGTCACAAATACCTAGTGGAACAGAGCAAATATTTCAGAAGCAAAAGCTGTATTCCATGTCCGAGGATTACAGATCAATGTGGTATATCATCTTCTTTTTTTTTTTGCCTTAACTGAACATTTTTTTTTTTGCCTTAACTGAACATTATGACTACCACATCCTGGATGAATGAGAATCTTCACAGACATCATATGAACAGAAGTAAGAAATGTTCATTGTTAGTCTACACTTCTGTCTAAGAACAAAATGCTTTATAAACTCAAATCACCAATGAAGGCATTTCAAGTACTGTCAATAATCTCTAAGAAGTTCTTTCATGACTTTCTGCTCTTAAATCCCCACATGAGTCAGCTTTTGCCAACGGTGTTACCCGTGACTGTTCTGTAGTGCTGCAGCCATTTCTCAAGAATGTGTCTGGCTTTCTTTCGCAGCCTGTTTAGCTCCAGCAGTGGACAGGCACCCCGGTGAAACCGAGAGGGATCCTCCAAACACTCGACCTCTTGGCCAAACTGATAGGCTTCACTAGGTTGTGATGACATCTTGACAATAAAGAGGATTGTGTTACGCTATAATGAACCACAGATCACTTACAGCCAGACTTAAAATAAAACTCAGGAAAATGCCACACAGCTACTAAATCTAAAAACAAACAGAGCATATTTCTTTTCTTTGCATCACTTACAGTATGTTTTAGAATAACACTGATATCTTACCTGTTGGTTGTGGTTGTCTACTTCTGAGAGAAAAGCTAATGACAGCTGGACCAGTTCATTCTGTGCTCTGAAAAACAGTTTAGCACTGGTGGCGCTTTGTAGTTTCACTGAAATTCCTTCTGTTACCTGCCAGGAAATTTATAATTTAGTCAAATATAGCAAATAAAACAGCACATGGGGGCCAACAGGTACAATGAGCTGAAATGATCTGTGATAATACCTGGCTGAAATTGAACCAGACTAGAAACTTATGAACAATGGCCTTTACTCCTCTATTAGAACCTATATTCGTGAGGCAGATAGTGAATAGTGATCAGAACAATACCAGGCCTGGCATGTGTTACTGCAATATGATCAGCTGGTTCTCCAAGGGTCCAATGTGTCCCTTCTCTCTCATTCTGCCCTCTCCAGCCTCACAAAGACTCAGCACAAGCTTACATCACCCATAAGGCACCTGGCAACACATGCCGTGCTTGTATGTATGCTATAGCCCTCGTACAATGTCTGACTCAAATGAGAACCACAAAACATTCAGAACCAACCTTTACTATTACCTACACAAAGGAATCGGTTTTAATAATAATCAATAATTGTTCTAAAATGAGCAGATCTGAGAGCGAATTAACTCTGTTTTGTGCCAAGATGCAGCAGTTTCTCTCACCTCTATAAGCAAGGTCTTGCCTGGCTTTCTGCCAGGGCACCAGCTCCATTTCTTTGTCACTTTCCCAGTTGGGTCCAAAAGCATACCCCCACTTTGATTCCATGCAGCATATATCACTCCACTAGAAAAACAAACACACAAGCAAATGGCTCACAAACAATATTGGAGTCTGGAAAGCTAGTGAATAAAAAGACATAAAAAGAAAGGTTTATAACCACCTAACCTCTAAATCAGGGTCCAATTAAACTGAATATCTGTGGTAGCATATACAAAATGAATTGGAAAAATAACAACTTCATCATTGAATAAAAAAAAAGTTACTTCATTACGTAACATATACCTTTGAGGCCGCGAGACGGTTCCATGACCAAATGCTGTGACAGTGGCCAAGACACACTGTGGAGATGTGTCACTATAAACATTTGTATAGAAACCACCAAGCTTCAAGTCAGAGAGACTCTGACATACTGCAACCTGACCTGAGGGATAGCTGATTAAAAGCAGTCATGGGGAAACAAAGGTGGTAGTGACCTTCTTAAACAGTTCACGCTGAAAAACATGATCTTTTTTTTATTACATGAAAGAGACATGCAAAAAGACTACAAAACAATGTCTCATATACAATATTGGTCTGACCTACATAATATGTTACATTATATGTTGTAATAATTTTGTGCCTGCCTGTGTGACTGTGTGTGTGTGTGTGTGTGTGTGTGTGGTGTGCTCGAAAGTGAGCCAGGTAAAGGATACTAAACAATAGATGTCCCATCATGGACTCTGTAATGTAGTTTCTGCAGTGGCGCAGTGTCAAGCCTTAGCACTGGAGCTCTGGGAGGGCCATTGCGGACAGCAAACTGTTTAATATGGTTGGTTGTGCTCTTATTGCGATAGTCTTTTTTAGAGTCGCCATAATGACGCAGGAGAAGTGCACTCTCCACTGGCTCTGCTCTTTATTCATTTCAGAAAGTATACACAGAACATAAACAAATAAAAACATCTGAGCAAATTCCAATATTATCTTTTTGCCACTTTGCAAAGGAGGTGAGAAAACGGCTTCACTCACAAAGGTTTTTGGGCTTGCTGAAGCCTATCCACAACCCACTGATATAAGCTGGTCCAGTCAGAGTCACTGTGCATTGCATCCTCTGGCTGTATTATCCATTCTATGAGGCAAATCATTACAATAGCCTAACAAGACACACATTGACTCACCAGCTACATATCCAACAAATGTAATTGTTACCTTGCTCTTTGCAGGCTTTGGAAGACATTGTAAACCCAATGGTTGTGCATGCCTGAGTCCCCGGTGCTGAGAAGAATAATTTCAGATAAAGCCAGACGTGTAATGCATCACCACATTCCTTAAGTTCCTTTTGTCTAGTAGGTTTGGTCTACGGTCTGGTCCATAACATTATTTGTTTCATGCATGTTTGTCAATAGCAGTTTTGCATACAAAATTGCTAAACACCTGAAGTTGTGGCCTACACAATCAAAACTGTGTTATTCTGTAACTGGGTTAGTGAGATTTGATAGTATAAAACGTCCCCTTCTTTAGAGTCATTATTTTAATAAAACAAAATGCCATTTCGCCTATAGGTTTGTCAGTATTTAATTGTGTTATTTTAAATATTGTTTGAATAAGTTAACCTACCTGTGCAGATATTTATAGAGGGAGTGGGACGATCAATAAGGTCCGTCCGCTCATTTTCCACTATTTTTGGTTGCATTTTACTTTTCTTCTTTCTAGACGATGCACCGGGCTTTTTATCTTTTTCCTGTTTAATTGTATCAATCTGCGAGGAACTGCTTATTTTGTGATGCACATCTGCAGTCAGTTCTCTCCATGTGTAGTTTAGAATATTGATCAATCCGCGTGGGAAGGCGTCCTCTCCCCACTGTGCGTAAAGACACAGAAGTAAACCCAAATCTGTAAGCATCTGGGGGGCAGCACGTTTGTATTCTTCTATCAAGGAGGTGTCGTTTTGCCTCTCTGTCATGTCGGGATTAATATCTTGATCCACATAGCTCTGAAACTGCGAACTGTCTTTTAGTTCCACGGTACGGATCTCATCCGGCCCATTTGCCTTCAGGACATTCGAATCTTCTTGCTCAGTGTCGTCAAACTTTGTCAATAAGCTATTAATAGTAAGGCAAAACAAATAATAAAACTAATCCATTTCTGATTAATCCTTTTACTCTAACTTTGTTGTACTGGCACATACCTTTTCAAAGATGACTTCGTTTGTGTGTCCTTTAGATTTCTACATTGTTTAATAACTGTTGGCTAAAAATATGCAAAGGCTGTCAGCTACTTGAAAGAGTAGTGAGAACACTTGTAGGTAGGCTACTGCTTGCATAAGGCTCGCTCACCTGGTCAAAGAAGAACACAGCTCCTCTGTTTCCTGTCATTGCAGGCGACGTTAGGTTGTAAATACGTAAATAAGTGATGAATTAAGTAACTTTTAGGTATTTTGTATTTTAAACGATAGAATTGATAATGGTCATGACTTGGTAATGGCTTGGTCATCACGTCATTGACGCAGTGCCTCTTACAGGAGCCGAAGTTTGTTGCTGGGATACTCTGCGTGCTGTTGTCGCCCCGTTTCCGACTTCTGTGCGCTAATGTAGCCTATAGCAAACGTGTCCCAGAAGGAATCACAATATAATTAATAGGTAAAGGTACAGATTGTATAGCTACATTAAGGCATTTACATTTTTAAATCGGAGTCATGCAATATGTAAATGAGACATACACTTGGTAAACCAGATCCCATGGCTGTGCAAACTTACTGCATATTTCAGTAGACAATGGCTTATCTACATACAGTAAAGTTCAGAAACTTGCAATACAAAAAAATATTGGTTTAATGTAAAAGCAAGCAGAGTTGAGGGAATATCTGTTTTTAGTTTCATCCTTCAGCAGTCACCTATATTGTTATCATTTGTTATCAATGTTATCATTTATTTTCTGACTAGGGTGATACACCAACCAAAAATCACTAAGTGTCTGACACCGACCAACCATCTGGCTCAAGGACAAATTATGATGGCGACTTTTAGTCAAAACAAAGATACTTCTCTGCATTTTATTATAATGCAGGAAAAATGGGTTGATGCTGCTTTATTTTGCCACCTTGTGATAAATCTATAGATTCCCTTCGGTCTGTTTGAGAAAAAATGAAGGGATTGCAGTTACTATAATGTATTGTGCACAGCAATTAAATAGGCAAATAGTCTATCTATCTTTAACTTTATCTATGATACACTGCGTCTTAATGTGCGCATTATCTGCGCAGAGAGTATACCCTCCACATCCAATTTACAAGGACACGCCCCCTCGTTACAGACTGAGTTCTCCCAGCAGCCAATGCGCCTGTCTCTTGCTCGGCCGCACTAGTAATCATGGCGGACGGAGAAGTTCAGGTGCAGGGAAAACTCGAGCATGAGGCAGTAGCTAATGGGGAAACAGTGAACAATGTGATAGAGGAAGCGGATCCCGTTGAGGAAACTTCAAAGAAAAAGAAAAAGAAGAAGAAGAAGAACAAGTCAGCTGCCTCAGGTTAGAATTTTTTTCCAAAACTGTTGGGCAGAATGACTGGTCGTAAACTGCTTTGAGTATGCTAACTAGCTTCCTAGCTAAATCAGGCCAGAGTAACGTGAAGTGTCAGCTAATGTCTGAAGATTGGGTAACGTTGTCATAGTTTGCTATTGTGGTGCAAGGATTAATTTAAACTTAACTGAAACAACTTTTAAAGTCCGTACCAGTCATAACTGTGCATTGTCGGTAACCTTTATGAGCATAATGAGCATATTTGTCCAATTAAAACGTTGCAAGCCAACCATGTGATGGAATGCGTTTGTAATGTAACGTTAAATGTTCCTAAGCTAATATCTTGCATTTTGTAACTAATGCTGGTTTCAGATATAACTTCGTAACTGCAGGGACTGCTCACACAAACATTAATTTCATAACGGTAGGATGCGCGTCATCTTACGTTATGTCAGCAACCTCTCACGCACGAGCAATATGTGTTTTGTTATACATAACATGTGCAGTATTTTAGCTGCTTCATGACGGCACGTTATGTAACTTAACTTAATGGCAGTCTCATAACATACCCGTGTTCAATGTACTATTGGAAAAGTGTAAAATTCGTATTCTTTAGGTTGTGTACTGTTTAGTCAGGCTTTCCTTTGTCCATATCTTTGTTATCTTAACTCTGTCTTCTCTGTGTCATTTGTATTTGGGTACCTTTGCCTTTATATTTCCTTGTTTGGATTTGAAGGCGCTGCCGATGTATGAGAGAAATTAGTTCATGGTAATAGGAGTTAAAGTGGAGTTAATGTTCTGAGAGGAACATTCAAGCAGATATTTCTAGAATTATTCATCATATCCATCTGAGAAATGTGACTTCTTGTACTTTGAGTAGGCTCTTGATGCCTTTGCTGTTGGTGGCCTCGTTTAACTCTTGTGTGGGGTGTGTGTGTATGTATGTGTGTTTGACTTTGAAACAGGGAACAACGAGGCAGAGGGCGATGGAGATTCGAGCAGTGTAGGCAAGGTGACAAAACAATTGGAGCAGCAAGTCCTGGAGGAGAAGGAAGAGGATGCAGAAGAAGGTGTGTATCTCACCACAGTTATGTAGTGTCACTGTACTCTATGGGTTTTCATGGTAAACAGCTGTCATTACTGCTAATAAGTTATAGATAAGAGTAAGCCACAGTACTACCAGAGAAGTAAGTCATGCAAGGCTAATGCTGTCAATGTTGATTGGGGCATGCTGCAGGGAGCAAATTTAATTACATTGATTGTGACTGTTTGAACAGATGGGGAAGAGGGTGATTCAGCAGGGAAGAAGAAGAAGAAAAAGAAGAAAAAGAAAGGACGTGAGTACTGACATGTCTCATTCGTCAGAGATTTGCCATTGTCAAGCGCTAGGAGAATGTTTGTTACCTGTGCATATGGGTTTGGGAGCAGTTGTGGTTTAAACTAATCCGGAGCAACATTATGACCACTGTATGCAGATTTGGACTGAGATGCAGTGTTTATCAACCAAGAATCATCTGATACAAAGTATTAATGTGTTTGCATTTGTTTTGCAAATAAAAATGTAATTGTCAACTTTGTTATACCGACTTGCACTTCTCTGGTGTCACTTACAGCAAAGGTACAGACAGACCCTCCCTCTGTTCCAATCTGTGAGCTCCACACTACTGGCATTTACCCAAAGGGACAGGAATGTGAATACCCAGCCACACAAGATGGGTGAGTGGGATGAACACCATATCCCAGTTGTATATTTGTGCAAAAAAAGTTGTCTTTTTTTTATTTAGATTGTGACATTGTTAAAAATGTGCTGCTATTTTATGTTGACCTTTAAACATAAAGAAATATGTTTAAATTAGCAAAGTGAAGAAAGTCACTGAATTTAAAATAACTGCATGTACATGGCAAAGTAAGACTTGCATCATGCTGATGATGATTCATCATAATTAGGCCAAACCTGGCTGTCCTCACAACAACTAGGTCTCTTAGGAATTAGCAGTGTTAAATTTGTAATTTGTTGTGAAGTAAAGCATTAAAATGAGATTCATTGCTTCCTATGGCCTAACATATTTACCCATTTACAAATTGTTTAGCCGCACAGCGGCATGGCGAACAACCAATGAGGAGAAGCGGGTCCTGGATCAGGCCAACGAGGAGATGTGGAGTGATTTCCGGCAGGCTGCTGAGGCCCACCGGCAGGTCCGAAAATACGTGCAAGGGTTCATCAAACCAGGAATGACCATGATTGAGATCTGGTCAGTTTTGTTTTACACTGTCATGGAATAATGAAAATGTCTGAAATTTTCACATTAAGGGAAAGACAGCGTTTAATGGCGCATGAATATGTTTGCTCCCCATCACTTTTCTGTTGTTGGTTTGTCCTGGCAGTGAGAAGCTAGAGGACTGCTCCAGGAAACTAATCAAAGAAAATGGTCTGAATGCTGGACTGGCGTTCCCCACTGGCTGCTCTCTCAACCACTGTGCTGCACACTACACTCCCAACGCCGGTGACCCCACGGTGCTTCAGTACGATGATGTCTGCAAAATTGACTTTGGCACACACATCAACGGTTAGTGCAGTACCATAAATGTTAAATAAACGAGTGTTGCGTTTCAGGTTATATTTTGAATTAACTTTATGCTACAACTATTGTGCAGCTTACTTACATCACTGGGCTTCACATTTGCACCCACCCACCTGGCAAATTATATCTTTATATGTTTCATTTTTTGCTTAGCAAATTGGCCTATATATTTATAGACTATCAACAAAACTAGGTCATTTTGGATGGACTGCTACATGTTTCATTTTGAACTGTCTTTATTCAACAGGTCGGATCATTGATTGTGCCTTTACGGTCACCTTTAATCCAAAGTATGACAAGTTACTTGAGGCTGTAAAAGATGCCACAAACACTGGAATCAAGGTATATTTTGTTCCTTTTTTTTTAGTCTTTTTGTCAGGTTTTTTCTTGATGCTCACTCAGCTGTATGTGATTTAAAAATGAAATCTATGGGTAGTGGCAATATTGTCTTGTTAGTTGTGTCTGACACTATTCTGTTTCATATTGGTATAAACTTTAAATAACAATATCAAAGAGTTTGAATTGAAACTTTCACAAATAAAGATTTGAGAAGGTCTTGTCAAGACAAGATTATGAATGTCAAATGAAGCTTTCATATTTATCAGGACATATCATAGCGTCATGGCAACATAACAATGCTGTTAGTACAGCCCCGTGCTAATGGAACTTAAGATTGAACTTTTGATGGATAGTCCAGACTTTGTTGTGGTGGAAATGCCTGTGTCATCTAACAATGTGTCGTAAGAATGAACTTAACAGGGGTGCGTTTCCCAAAGGCATCGTTTGTTGGTTGCAATGCAATTGCCCATTGCCAACCAACTTAGTTGCTAACTGTTTAGCAACAATGCTTTTGGGAAACGCACCCCTGCTCTTTAAGTACATAATATGGCCGTTGTTGGGAAACTGTACTGTCACAAGACCATCACCCAAACCAAGGAAGTGGCAACAAAAGTTAGCAATGATGCTTTTGGGAAACATATCTCTATAACAGTTTCTTAATGGTCACCATAGCATAAAGTCAATATGTACAACAGTTGTTTAGTCATCATTCGGAGGTGTTTATATTGGACTCTCAAATTTACACAGAAGTAAACTGGTAAGCTGCATTTGTGTCAGGCAGTAGCTGTTCAATTTATAGACTCTTACACAGTTTCGTTGTAAGAATGAAAAGGTGCTATCAATAAGGTGAAGCTACAGGTCAACATTTTTTCACATGGTTGTGGAGACGCAATGCGCCTATCACGGTATGCCGATATGACTCAAAATCTCTATCATTGGCCAAATGCATATTGCATACGGTATATATCGTCTATATTGCCCACCCCTACTCTGAATCACTGTTTAGTGCCACATTGTAGCGGTCATTGCAATTATCCAGGTTTATTTCCTTGTGGTTGCAGTGTGCAGGTATTGACGTCCGCCTTTGTGACATTGGTGAAGCCATACAGGAAACTATGGAGTCTTATGAAGTTGAGTTGGATGGGAAAACATACCAAGGTATGATTACCCCCCCACCCCCATACTCAATCCCCAAAGCCCAATTTTCTTGAAGCAAGACTGCATTTATACTGCAAAAACGGCAAGTATGATTCACTGTATAATAACCAGGCCATGTTTACTACTTGTTTCCTCTGCTCTGCCCTACAGTAAAACCAATCAGGAACCTCAATGGCCATTCTATCGGGCAATACAGAATACATGCTGGCAAAACAGTGCCAATTGTCAAGGGTGGAGAGGCAACCAGAATGGAGGTGAGTGGTGTCCTTGACTTGCCTGTGTGTTGGCCACTTGGATTCTCTCATTGTAGACATGCAGTCACTGGGCATATATTGTTTGTTGTTGCTTATGCATTACACCAGGCGTGGGCAAACTACAGCCCGGGGGCCATAAATGGTTCATTGGCTTTTTAATCCGGCCCATGAAACCCCTCTAAATTATATAAAATAATTAAACCTTTTATTTGTTTTATTTATGTCTCTTTTTTTTGTTACCCCCCCCCCCCCCCAAAAAAGCCTTGCATGTCCATGCTTTACTACCTATTAAAGGCCAAAACCTCAAAATAAAATGGCCTTTACATGTCATTTATATCACTTCACACAAACACTACATCCATCTGCTCCTGCACGGCCCCTTTATCAAATTTTTATAAGCCATTGTGGCCCACAAGTCAAAAAGTTCGCCCGCCCCTGCATTACACAGTTTGTGCGATTGTATTGCAAATGTAGGACATGGTCTCAGGCCCAACATGGCATGCAGCAGCACTAGCTGTTGGAGAAGGTCTGTGTAGAGTATGGCCTTCACAAGTGGCAGACAGCAGAAGCAGCTGACGAGTTGGCTGAAGGGTGTGGTGGCTGGCAGGCAATGTGCTGTCCTTAATAACCACCTTGGTTATGTTTAGGCGTTTCTTTATGTGGCATTGAAGCTGTTTTCAGCTGAGAAATGACATCAGTACTGCAAACTAGGCTTAAGTTGATTATCTGTGGCTGTGTCGGACCATTTGCAACTGTTGTTGTTGCTGATAAAAACTGATAGTGGTGAGGGGGACTCTTCTCGTTATTCCTTGTCCAGTCTGTGCTACAGAATCTGTTTGTTTGCAGGAGGTGCCTTTTAGAAGATGGGGGGTGTTGGAAGTATCAGATGGGTGGGGCAAGAAGGATTATCAGGGTAGTTGTCCTCTATCAGCTTTGGCCACAGGTCTGTCAGAGTTGTCAAGTGGGCTGCACTCTAAACAAGGCTCAGTGTAGACATTGGCGATGGAAGTGCTCTTAGAGTGGTCTGTCTAAAAATGGGCCATATGAAGTCAATCCGCATAGATGTTGCCAGTCCAGACGGTACAAACAAGGCCAGTCAGAGGTTTTAGAGACCCATGGAGTGAAGGCCCTGCATATATCCCCAACAGTATGGTGACTAAGTTGATTTAATTTTCTGGATATTCTGGAAGATCTTTTTTTTTTTTTTTTTAATATCCAGAAGGGCTTTTTAGTTAGTCTTTAAATCATGACGGTCTAAAGTCAATAATATACCAAATGAATTAGAATTTTAAACATATACCAGCCTTCCGCTACTCTTTTATACGCTACACAGAGACGCATACTGTACTTTTGATTTCTTAAAGAATTTTTATTGACTGCCATGTAGGGGTGGTAAAGATTATCTTATCGTATATATTTTATCTCACGCCATCACAAAGATAAATTAATGCATGCGTTTAGGTAGATTCAGTCATTGTGTCAGTGCGAGTAGACATTAATGGGTGACATATCAAGATGACATATTTGTTAACAGATGTGCCTTTCATCTCAGAGTGGAACACTTTGATTCTGTAAATGCTATGTTTTTGCCTACTCTCTCATCAGGAAGGAGAAGTCTATGCCATTGAAACCTTTGGAAGCACTGGAAAGGGGATGGTCCATGATGACATGGAGTGTTCACATTATATGAAAAACTTTGAAGTTGGTCATGTGCCAATAAGGTAAGTGCAGCATCACTTATTATTTAAAAGTGGTGACCTCACTTTTCACCCCTTCCAACTTTTCCTCAAACACTTAGAACAACATGAAACTGAAGTCCCCATTATAGAGGCTTTGTCAAGGTGTCCCATTTTTCCCTGATGACAAGACACCTGTGAACTAGATCCATGTCCACCTTTCATGTCAGTGCTTTTTTGAATAGTAACTAAAACAGCCATCGTAAACAACAGTCGAACTGGCAAGCAATAATCGAATCAGCGGTTAATCTTCGCGTGTTCAGTAGCCAAAGAACTAAGTACAGCAATGGAAGAGGTTAGCGTCTTTTAAAACTGTTTCTTTTATGGTTTATACAATTGTTTATTGTTTATGTGCATGTGTTAAAGGCATTGTGAAGGCTCTTTGTCCCAGTTTTGTCCAGCTATTCTGCAATATTGGGATGCCCTGGTGGCGCTAACTTAACTACTTAAATTTAGCAGTAAACACAGTTCCCTTACTGCACAACTGTTGAAGTGGCCTGTGCATGTTCAAATCTTTTCCAGACTTCCCAGAGCCAAGCATCTGCTGAACGTGATCAATGAGAACTTTGGCACATTAGCCTTCTGCCGCCGCTGGCTGGACCGCCTGGGGGAGAGCAAGTACCTGATGGCGCTAAAGAACCTGTGCGACCTGGGCATTGTGGACCCTTACCCACCACTGTGCGACACCAAGGGCTGTTACACTGCCCAGTTTGAGCACACGATCCTGCTCAGGCCCACCTGCAAAGAGGTGGTCAGCCGTGGCGACGATTACTGAACGAGGTGGGGTGCAGGCACAAAGCCCAACCCAACCTCTCCCACCCCCTGCCCCAGACAAACCGAAGAAACGCACCACACACGGAAGAGTTACATACTACCACTCCTCTCTTGCTTTTGGCTGGCAGCAGTTATTCTGTATGTATAGCAACCTCTGAGTTACTTCAGTTGCTTCAGCTTCTTTCCCCCATCCAGTCTGGCCAGAGGGAAATAGGGTAAATGTCATAGCGCCAGCCTGTTTGCATCATCAGATTTGAGAACAATGAGAAGAACCTTAGCGATAATGTTGTCCATTTTCATTCTTTTGCCTTTTGAGAGCTCTACCAGGATACTTCCTTCCTTCTGGGTTCAGGTTATAAATAAACTTCTTTACACCTTAGTTTTTGAACAGGATATTGGTAACCTGCTTCAAGAAAGGCTAGAGATTTTTAGGCCACGACACAAAGGAAGCACAATGTAGCGTTTACACTTTGAGTGGCGTTACATCGGTAAGAAGTCCTGCATTTGGACACGTTACAGTGGATGTTGACTCTTTAGAGTCCTTTAAAAATACATGTAATAAAAACATTTGAGACGCCCTTCTTGAGTTGGTGTTTGTTTCATGTCAAGTTTTGGGGAAAATACCACTATTTCCACTAGGGGGCAGTGAAACATTCACACAGCTTTGTTTGGGGTTGTGTGGTTAAAAATGTGGGCACTTATTACAGCATAGTAAATGCAGTACAATATAATTATCAATGTTTAGAATGTCAATTTATATTTGGTCTGACCGTGACATGGCTGGGCACGTTTTGAAAGCAATGTAGCAATCTGACATGATGTATTAATTTTTAGTCTTGGCCATTAATGCAGATTTTTTTATTTTTATTTTGGTGGGGTGCTTTGAATAGGCTTTCAATTCATCACAAGTTCAACTAAATTTTAGAACCTAAACCTATCTGCTGTATTTTGTGTTAAGAATTTTTTTTAGATTAGGTTTATTATCAATTTTCCAGAATTTGTGTTTACGCAAACTGTAAAATACAAGTAGTGAGTCTTATTTTTTAATTCCTCAACTCAATTTTAATTAAATTCACTGTTCATGTGTAAATATTGTGTTTTTTTTGGATGAAAGGCCTTACAAATGACTAAGAATAGCGTCTTGACCACATCAGTAAAGTTTTGGAAATGGTGCATAACAGTGCTTCATGTCTGCCAATACAACACGTTGTATAATGTTATTTTTTTAAGAAACAAAGAAATTGAATGAGTAACTTCTCTCACTGAAACTGCTAGTTATATAATATACAAGATATAATTAAGTAAAGAAATATAATAAATCCTCTTGTTCTTTTGTTGTCATCATATGAGTTAGATCATTTTTCTTGATCGCAGGGGGCTCTGATCGTGGCATCAGCTTTCTCCCAGACTGCAGATTGCAAATAATGACATGGTCACAAACAAGACTGCACATCACTGTGCAAAATCAAAAACCTGGTGTGCCTTCTGCAAATACATGGTATTTGGTATTGGTTTAAATTGACAAATACATACCCATTTTTTGGCAGCTCGTGTGGCTCTCTCCAGGGCTATTTTGAGCCTCTCTTCCTGGTGTTGTTGTTTTAAGTGCAGCTTCTCCTCCCTCTGTCTGTATAGTAACATTGATTCATAACAGTCATTGTGTCATCGTGCTGTGCATGTCCAGAGTATGATCCAAGATAAATAACAGCGCTACTTAAACTGCTCACCTTATTCTGGTCTCCTTTTCTCGAGCAGCCTTCAACATTTTCACTCTATCTGGTGGCTGCAGCTCAAGACCTTCCAGTATCTCAAGCATTTTATTTTCTATGCTGGCTAGCATTTGCACTGTGCTGATCTTGCAATCAACGTCACCAACACAGGTTCTGTAGACTTCCTTTACTTTCTTATGCAGCTGGTTAAGCATAGCATCCTGTCAAATAGCACACAATAAATATTGAGTCAGGTTACTGACTGATTTTTTTCTTGCACAGACGAGTATTTCACTCAAGGTTTCTGGCCAAACACCTGTTTATCAGCTCGGAACTCCCCAAAAGAGAAAATTTTTGACTTGAGTTGAAACTCCCGGGTCTTCTCTTTTTCTCTCTCAATAGCAACCTGAAGAATTTCAATCTGTTTCTTGAGAACGTCGGTTTGACTATGCCTTGATAATATAGATACAACTGACGTAAGGTGAGCAGTCCATTTCAAGGCTGTTTTGCCCATGTTAACATAAAAAGGCACTTAGAATTACTTTTCCACTTATATATTAAATAAATAACAATATTTACATTTTTTTCTGTGTCAGACTTAGTTGGCAGCGGATCTCATCCAGTGCCTCCTCTGTTGCCTGAAAATTCTGGATGTAGGAAAGATTTTGCTCCTCCAAGTCAGCCAGGATATTCAGCATCTCTTGTGGATCTTTGAAATAGAGCTCAGGTTCCTTGGAATAGTAATCATATGGCACATGTGTATTACAGCAAATAGTATTGGTCTTACCATTTCACTTGTGGCACTTCAGACTAGATTACATTACGGGACATGTCAGAGCCAAACTAGCATGAAAGGCAAAACAATGTTGTATGTTGATGTTCATCTCTGCATCCTGTTTTTTCTGTATTGTTCTGTACTGTATTTTCTGCCTTGTGTCTCTGCTACACAAAGGCATTTCTAATTAAATGATCATATGGGGGAAACCCACCTCCTTGCTGTCAATTTGATCATATGACAGTTCCTGATCCTGTGCTGCTTCTGGCAATTCGCTTTTCTTCCCTTGTGTAGGCGGTTTCTTTCTACAGTGGTAGAGAGAAACATTCTTGCATATGCAGGTTACTTAAAGGAAAGGTTCTGTGCAAATCTAGCCATATCACTGTTGCAGCATCTCATTGAGTGCTGTAAATAAGAAAGAGGCATGACAAGATTTTCTACAACATGAACTGAAATTGCGATCACAGAAAACAGAAACTGAGTTTCCTCCCATGTTATTTATAGCTGGCTGTCTGAGTATTCAATCTTTGTTGTATGAAATTATCTCATTCCACAACATTCAGCCATATGCGAGTTTGAGCAACAGGCACTTAGATTTACACTGGACCCATTAACACCAAAATACCAAATGCTCACGTAGTAGTGGAAAGTCTAGTTGCCGCTGACCTCCACGTCTTTGACTTTTGTCGCGTTAGGGCAACTCCGGTTTGCAGTTCCTCTGTAGAATATGTTAATAAAATAAATGGGTCAAACTATTAATGAACAATATGTAGGTCCAACTTAAGGTGATTCTCTTAAGGACAACCTTTTACACATGGTAATTGCTCAGTTAACTTCTTGTGTCTTCTTTCCTCCCTTTTGCGCTTCTGGTCCTCTTTCCACTCAGGTGGTGCCACAGCTGTTAGGAACCTCCTATATGTTTGATACTCACTAAGTATCTCCTGGTACCTTGAGATGTCACTGTCAGATAACCATAACAGGATTGATTTCACATACTGTACATAGCTGTCTGTTTTAATCAAAGTTTACCTTCCAAGATGTACGGTAAGTGAACCACATTCTAGACATACCTTTTAATAGCCATAATTTCTAATGTCAGTTTTTTAATCTCTGCTGTTTTCTCCAATTTAGCCAAAGTTTCCTTTTCTGCCCTAGGGAGAATTAATAACATTTTCACAAAAAAACTAAATATGTAAAACAGTGTTAATTGTTGTTATATTGTGGTGCAATTATAAGAGGACTACTGACATTTTGACAGCTTCCACAGAACTTTGATCATTTAGCTTGACAAACTGCTCAAAGGCCATGGCATCTTCTTCTAAATCCAACTCTGCCTGTTTCATTTTACGCAGTGCCTGCTCTGAGTCCCTCTTCAGCTTTCGAATAGATTCTTTTTTAACTGCCAATGCATACTGTAAAAGAGACACCATTCATGAGAGTTACCACTCAGATTTGTCCAATAAGAATAAGAATGATGCTTTTCCTCCTCAAATTTACCTGCACCATGAACATTTCTTTTTGTTTAGCCTTATAATCCTGTATTCTTTCCTTGTTTTTAATACGGCCTGTTAGAAAATAAAAGAATATACAATAAGGTGGGATGTTTGACCTAGCCTAATTTTCACACAAATGCTAATCTCCTTTGTATCTCTCTCAGGCCAAGTTCATGTCAACTCAAACTTCCATGAGGTGGGATTAAAGAGGCACTCAGTAAGTTTATGCGACCATTTTTGTGGTCATAAAATCGCTTAGAAATCGTTTTTTCTGTTAGACTGGTCTGTTGTGTAGCAAACAGCGATTCAACACACTGCTGTACAACCCTGTGTAGTGAATACGGAACTTGCAACTTCTGAGGGAGTGTACACTACAGCAATACAGGTAACTGTACAGAGCTCCCCCTACAGGTTTGTGGCGTTTAATGCAGGGTTAAAAAACAGACTTACTTAGTGCCTCTTCAAAACACATAATTCAAAATTATTGAATATTCCTATAGCCAAGTAGACCAATGATTGCAGAGAAAGGAGAAAGGTGTACATCACGATTTCAAGAAAAACAAATGGTAAGCCCACCCTAATCATGTTAGGGTAAAAGCTAGTTTTTGATCTCAGGCAGGATGAAGAAGAGGAGATAGGCCCACTGAGAGACAGAACAGATTAGTATCTGTGAGAACAAGGCTAAGTGGGACCTTTAAAAATACTAATTGCATATTTCATTTTCTTTATGAAAGTGAAATATGTGCCACACTTGCCCTCTGAAACAACTGTTTTCCATATTATTTTATCTCTTTTGGACTTCTGTGTTTCGTGCTCTGGTTCTTCTTTGAGTTCCCTTAAAGGGGCAGAGCGGCATCTGTTACGTGAGAGGAGGGTGGTCTTCTCCTGGACAGGCAACTTGCTTAGAAATGCTCTTTCCTAAAAGACAGCAAAGTAAACAAGCAGCTAACACACAATATGGGGGTATAGTTTAAGTTTCCTAAACTCAGTTTCAGTTAATACTAGGTGGCAGTATCCTATTTTATTTGGTCAGTTAATGTCAAGAGCAAACTGAGCCCCCCACCAATACAGTGTACAATGCATTTTCCTAAAGTGGTTTAATACCAATAGCCTATTTATAAGGGAAGGCAGAAAATGAGTGAAAAAAGAGGAAATTCAGTACTTGCTTTTCCACAAGGCTTTCTGCTGCTCTTCTTTTAAAAATGTCAACACCCGAGGGGAGAGTAAAGGGATTTCGATACAATCTGTCCTTGTCTGGATGCAATCCAACACAAGAAAAGGAGTGCAACTCTTCAACTTTGTGACCTAGCCTAATATTTCAAATCAGTCTGAAACTAATCAAAAATCAAGCTGCTTAAGAGGCCGAGTGGGCAATGCTGCCTTACCTTTATAATTTCTAGACTTAACCCAAGCCAACATTGTTGGCTCACAGTCATCCTCATCTTCCACTGTTAAAAAAAAAAAAAAAAGGTCAACTGATCAACTCTGGTAGAAGAAGGTTAACTGTTAAATATTTTCTGAAACAAAACCAAGGTATGGGTATTACAATGAGAAGGACATTAGATTTACCTGTAAGACCAAACCTCCTTTCCAGATCATTTGGGATTTTCAAAGTTACCACTTTCTCTGCTGAAAATTGAAACTGTTACTGTTTACTGTGTAAAGTCTGCTTGTGTAAGGTTAAAAACGTTGAATTTAATACCTTTTGTCTTTAAAGGCACTGCCTTTAGGTCTCTATCCTCATTCTTCATGGTCTTTTGATGTAGATGAAGACGAAAATATTGCATAAATCTTATCATAATCATCATTTTAATTTACTAAAATGTCCAGTTTAATATTTGCTTCCACATTATCAGTTAGCTAGCAAAACGCTGTTACTTAGCTAGCATAATTTTCTTAATCTTAAAAGCATCCTCATGCAAATTCGAAGATATTTTTTTTTGCAAATTCATAATTTATATGTAGATAAATAATGGAAGACAACGTTACCTACTCTTTTACAGCAGACAGTAGATGAACCTAGCTTTATCCAACTTTTAAATCATAACAATATTGTAAATGTGCTAGTACCTATTGCCATCAAAGGATGAGTGAGACAGGCTAACGTTGGGCTGTCATGGTCATAACCAAAGATTCTAGAGTAGCGTAGCTTGAATCTTTGGTCATAACCAAAGATTCTAGAGCGGAGATTAAAAGAAAATTTGTAGTTGTATTGTTTATTTAGCGTCCTTAAAAATGGCGCAACAAATGTGGCATTTGGCAAGTGATGCTGTTTTCCAGATATTCTGATTAACAAAGACCACCGACAGCAAAAGAAGACAAGGCCCAGAGAGGCAAAACTTTTCCAACACGTTTTGACGGCTTCTCCCACGTGCAAATTAAATTGTGTGACATAAAAAAAATGTATAGGCCTATCTGGCTACCCTTGCCAAAAAAAAACTGCGTTATTTTACAAGAAAACTAACTCCCGTTTTTTAATGCAGTAGCCTAGCCTGATGCAGTATTTCGGTCTATATGGTTTGCCTGTCCTGTTGCAAGCAACAGCCTGAATGTGTCAGTTGGTATTTCTCTTTTACTATGCACCACCTGGTGGACAAAAGGCTTAAGTATGATACACAAGAACAACCTTGAACGAAAAAGAAATGAAAAAAAGGTTAGGTTTCAAATTTTCCTGAACTTTTCCTGTAACTAAGGTAGTTTATTGTTGAGGCTTTTAAAATAGGTCACTCAGGTCAGTCCAATTTCAGACTCACAAATGCATCCACAAACTTTCCAATTCTCAGAGGGTCTCCTCTTAACAACAGAGTCAAAGTGAGAAAAATTAGTTTATTTCACAAGTAGGGTAATGCTTATCAGTTCCCGATATGTTAAAACTGAGGTGACCGAAATGGTGGTAAGATAAGAGGAAGTTACAGGATAAAAAATCTTATGGAAGAGCTTTAACAAAATGTAATAAAACATTTTTTTTTTCAATAAATATTTACTATCTTAAATTGGTCTATATAGTTCCTTAGAGAGAAAGATGTAGCCTATACCGTAGGCCATGCTGTATGCTTTAAAAGACCCCAAGCCAGTGGAACATATTCAGACCCCAAAAAAGCCATGAGTCAAAAGTTTATAGCTCCAAGGTACAAGACATCAAAGCAAAAGTTCACAAGATATTTTGTTGGGTTACTGATGAACTATGTTTATCTGAGCCACAATTGTTACATCAAGTCACTGAACTTCTCCACAGAGGTTATACATACACAGAGTGTCAAAACGTCATTCTCCACATATAGGTCAACATTGATCTGAACATAGCGACAAAATAATCTGTAAATAAAATCTCTCTCTCTCTCTCTCTCTCTCTCTCTCTCTCTCTATATATATATATATGGTCAGCAATCATAAATCATCAAATCATCCTTCAGACAGAAAGGCAAATTGAGAACAATTTCAATTGATTTATTGAAATGTAATTAACATTGTAAAATATCACTACAAAAAAACATAGCAAATTATATTCTATTAACCCTTCCAATATACCATGCATAATCATTTTTCTTGGTCCATATTGACTGAAATGGAAGCGGTTTGGCATATATCTTGTCACTCGTGACGGACTCGCTTTCTTGGGGATGCTGGGGAGTCCAGGGAGAAGGCTGTTGGAGAGCTTGGCCGAGATTCTGGGAAGTGTTCCATGTGATACTTATCAATGTAAGGCTTAGCCACCTGCCATACCTAGGGAGGGAGAGAGTGAGAGAGAGAGAGAGAAAGAGATAAATGACGACTGTATTTGAAAACATAGTCCTTCATTCATCATTTATGGATGGATGGAAGGATGTGAAATCTATATTAACAGAATGCTTTTACTCTAATCAAACTATACTCAAAGACAGTGTACATCAAAGTAGAAATTACCTTCTGATCAAGCAGGAGTCTGTGTATAGCCTCAATGTCAGGGGCCATAAATCTATCTTTCATCCAGGGCCTACAGTTGACAAACAGGGAAGAAAAGAGAAGAAAAAAAGCAAATAAGGGCAGAATTAGTTAGCTATTAACTCTGTTGGTCAATACCCCTGAGTGTGTCCATTTCAATTACTGGGGACCACTGTTTGACTTACTTGACTGTGCTACGCACAAGGTCGTACACCTTCTCCAATGGTGTTGTAGTTCGCAGGGGGCGGAGGAACTCAATCCCCTGGCAGGCTGCAAGTAACTCAATGGCAAGAACTGGAGAGAGGGAGAGAGTTTCAGGGCAATAACAATCGTACATACAGGCGTGTCCCAAAACTCTGGTTATTTTGGACCATGACTCTGGACCATGACTGGTCATTTTTTTCAGTGTGAAAGATTCTATTATACCTTAGATATTATCCACCTGAATACAGAATCACAGAAACTCACTTTCTGTTTTATAACTCATGCCCCTTTCAGTTAACATTAGTAGATATTTGTCTTAAGTTGTTTCAAATCTTCTCGTTCTTCTTCCTGTAGACAGCACCCAATGACCTCAGATAACAGGGATATGGAGTGAACCACACATGCTCCACTAAATGCTATCTATAGAAAAAAACAACCAGAAAATTTGCGACCTATCAAAATGTTTGAATGGAGTGATTGACTTGAATTGTGTGTTTTAAAATGTAACTTGCTATGACTATTTTTTCCAGTTACTGTGCCCCATTTAGTAATTATTCGATCTACACTGGATCTCTCAGCAACTAACACTAAGAGAATAGGGCACAGTAACTTACTTTCAGATTCATTTCCATTTGCACAATTGAGTTGATGCTAGCTGCTGTTGTACTGATCAGTCTATAAAATTTTCTCATTCTTTTTTCCTACTGACAGCACTTGGTGAACTCGAACAGCAGGAGTGATATACATTGATTCTCCTTTAACATGAACTTATCTAGCCTGTCAACCTGTCATGATTGTGTGCGTCATCATTATGCTGTTTGTGCATGATTTACATCCATGACTCCTGTTGACCCCCCTCAGGGTTTAGTACCTTGCTCTACGTTTTCCACCACCCGCAGGGCTTTTCTTGCAGCCCAGCCCCCCATGGACACGTGGTCCTCTGTGGCAGCACTAGTTGACAGCGAGTCCACAGACGATGGGTGACACAGAACTTTGTTCTCTGAAACTAAGAGAAGGGTGGAGCAGAGGGAGCACTTAAGCAGTGTCTTCTGGGTGGGTTCTAAATATGTTTAGATGCTGAGAACGGCAATGATTGATAACTCACCGAGGGAAGCGGCTGTGCAGTGGGCAATCATGAACCCAGAGTTCAGGCCACCCTCACTGACTAGGAAGGCAGGAAGCTCACTGAGTGCAGGGTTACACAAGCGCTCAATCCTTCGCTCGCTGATGGCCGCCAGCTCATGAATGCCGATGGCCAGGTAGTCCAGTGCCTTGAAGGATGTAAGCCATGGTTACTCAGAAATGTGTTTCTGAACATTCAAAGAAACATGTAAATGCTTAAACCGCATTTCCTGTTTCATTAAGCGCTATCGATGAGTATGTACCTTTGCTGGATACTCTCCATGGAAGTTCCCACCAGAGATGGTCTCCCCTCTCTCTGCAAATACCATCTAAAATAATTCTGATAAGAAAACTGAGAAGAAAGGAGAGCTGAAATACTATGTATATTCTACTGTCTTAGTGTAAATATTTAAAGGTGACATAGAACATGTTTTTGACCATCAGAAATTGTTCTTTGAGGTTCAATAATAGTGTATGCAAATGTGTGTGTTTGAAAGTGACCCAGGAGCATGAGCAGTTTACAAAGTATGAAAAGGATACAGGGTTGTCTGTAGCGCTGTTGATCTCTGTGTTAATAATGTTCTTGACAAAATTGATAGTGTCATTAACGACTCCATGAACCTGGGGGAAACGGGGAATAGCTGAGAAATGGTGGTACTGGATAACACTAGTGCGGTACTTCATAAAACTGTTTTTTACTGTACCTGTGGACAACAGCGCATAGTATATGCATCCTGAACCCTGTCACAAAATCGATGAGATTCTAGGAAAAAACAGAGAAGCAATTTATGAGGTACGCCAAAACAGCCACAAAAACCACATACAAAAGATTCCTCTATGATCCACTCCAAGGCACACCTGCAATCTCAGAGGGATGATGGTCAGAGTCTAGCAGAGAGCGGAAACGCAGAGCCACCTGAGTTTGTCCTGGATGGGGACGCAAGTTATGGATGTCTGTTATGGGAGATAAGCAAAAAAAGGCGGTTAAAGGCGCTTTTAAATAAAATGTATTATTATCATTATTACTATTATTAACACAAAAACTAACATTTCTAACCTCAAAAATGATTTTTGTGTTGTGTAAACTAGAAAAATCTGTGCATCAGGTTGCCTTGAATTTTTAAGTTTTCAAGCTTTTTTTTTATTTTTACAGTGAATGATAATGAGATCTCAGTATCATGAGAAAGAGGTTTACACACACCACTATCAAAGGCCTTGGTGGTTCCTTTCAAAACCTCCAGTGTCAGAGCAGCAACGATATCAGCCTGCTCGGCAATAGCATTGGCCCTCTCCACCGCCTCTGCCCCAAGAGAAGTGATCATCTGGGTTCCGTTAATGAGAGCTAACCCCTATGGGGAGATGAAAACTGCTCATCAGTCTACAGCAGATGTCTGGTCTGCTTGCATTTTCAAAGCATGTTTTAGGCTGTTGTTTCTCACTAATCTTGATTGCTAATTTGGAAACAATTGCATCTGATATTGAATTGTTTTACTGGTGAGAAAAAAGGCATTCAATAATGTATGTGAGCAAATGTGGCTCGGGCAAAATCAACACACCTCTTTTGGCTTCAGTGATACAGGCTTAAGTCCATGAGCCTCAAGTACCTGGGGAGATGTTTTAATACAAAATAGTTATAACAAACATGTATTTTATCTTTGCGCATATGCCTAATAAATGTCCAAAATATATCGTTATTTATTAAAGAATATAGACTTAAATAAATCAAAACGCCCTTCCAGATATTCAGGCATCAAATTCTGTAAAACTGTCTGCAGTTCTGTGCCCTATAACAGAAATAATTTTTGCTCCCCCAAACATTGACATGTTCTGTAGGCCCCCATCAGTGCAAGGCTCTCAGAATCATCCTAGAATCATCCCCCACCCAATTTGAATACAATACGAACAGGTGTTTAAACAAGTGTTATTTACCTGCAATTAATTACACAATATACATAATTTTACTGTCACAATTAAGTCCAAACAGCAGTTGTATTGATATATGTTTTCCTCTTACATATTTAGCATCAGCCCATCCACTTTTGGGTGACCACATCTTGCCCTCCCCCATCAGGCCAAGAGCCAAATGAGAAAGAGGGGCAAGATCTCCACTTGCACCAACTGTGCCTTTTTCAGGAACAAATGACAGGCAAGATGCTGGAAAAAAAACGTACATGTCAGATGTCATTGTTCCCACTACATGTTAGTACAAAATCATTTTGGATCTTTTTTTTTTATCTTTTCGGATCAGTTTAGATAATTTTTTAATATATATTTTTTGTTTTACTCACCATTAAAGGCCTGAATCATTGCATGGAGAGTTTCCAGAGAGATGCCACTGTATCCTTTTGCCAAAACATTGATTCTCAGAGCAAGCAGCATGCGTGTTCTTTCTGGACTAAGTGGACTCCCCACTCCTGATGTCATGTACATTTTAGATTTTGGGAGAGAGATAATGTAAAAAATTTTAATACCAATGCCAAAGGTGGTTACACTATATATAAAATCTAAAATACACCCAAATACACTTCATTACTTGAGTAACATACCAGCAGAGTGTGACCGCACAAGATTTTCTTGGAGTTCTCTGTAGATGAAGGAATGACATATATTTTTGGGCAAAAAAATGCACACATTCTGTACATATTTGAACCATCAGACATATATTTTAAAATAACATACTTAAGTTTGGCAACAGGAATGACAGTGCGTGCAAATTTTCCAAAACCCGTTGTTATTCCATACACAACTGAAGACAAAAACAAAATAACTTATTAGATATTTCCAAATATATTGTGTTGTTTATCACTGACATGTACCACAGGCCATTATGTTTAATTATAAGCAGGGGAAACCACCTACCTCTGTTCTCTTTAACAATTGTGTCCAATAGCTCTCTTGATTGCACAACTTTGTGTTCTGCTTCAGGGGTCAACTAAAGAGGTAACAAATTGTACAAAAAACAACCAGCAATTACGTAAGAACTAGTATAGAGAGAAAAAATAATAATTGGACCAAACTGACCTTGATCTTATAGAGACCCTTTCCCAAGTTAACAAGCTCTGTGGAGGTTAGGCCATTTCCATCAAGAAACAGGTACTACATGGGAACAAAAATAAATTAATTTGCATATCATTCAACTTCTCATAAACTCTTAAAACATTTAGCGACATATCTCTCTAAGCTTTGTCTCTAAAATCTTTGGTCAGAACCAAAACACTCCAAAGCCAAAAGTTTCAATAGGTTAATGCTCACATTGTCAGGTTCTCTGTACACAGCAGTTCTGTCAGGTATGGTTAAAGGAGTCTACAACCATGTCTCAATAACACAGAAGAGAACAATAAAAAAGAATGGAAATGATTGCATTTGTATTTTGTAATGTGTACTATAAACATTTCCAGTTTAAGGTAATTTAGTTCCACCATGACGTTCATTTTTCTTTTTTCTCTAATGACCGAAAAGGATACAGATGTGACACTCCTGGCTGACACTGGATGAAGTCAGGGGACATAGAGTCTCCTTCAATGGCTGTGGAGAGATTGATTAAACATTACTTACAAATTAACACCATAAAAGTACACTTTAATTATTAATACAGAAAATGAAGACACCCAAATGTGAAATAGACTGTTCTGCAAAATTGTAGGCTATATTAAAGGAGAAGTGACCTCAGAAGTCTACCAGTGAAGTGTGGAGTAACTTTGAACCTTGTTAATGGTGTAAAAATAGCGATTTAGCTGCATAGGCAAAGCTGTGCCCCTATAGCTAGCAGAATGTTCTTCTATATGTCTTCCAGGACAGTCCAGGTCCAAGTCACACCGGACTTTAATGTGATACTCCAATAACCTGACCTAGCCTGACTGGGTAATCACAAAACTCTCAAATCTTACGGCATCACATCAAGGCAAAACTACTATTAAAAGCACGCTAGTTGATGGTTCATAGGTGGCATAAAACTAGACCTGCCTAATGACAGTACAGATTCAGCTGTTACGGACCATCGTTTGGACACTAGCTAAATAGTTTCCAATGACTGGTTTCAATGAAAAACAAAATTCCATCTTATACAAACATGTTCCAAATGCATCCATCTTATACAAACATGTTCCAAATGCATGAACTTTACCGAGCTCAACAAAGTCATTATCCTCAAGAACATCCTCAATAGTATCGTCGGAATCCAACAGCCCAAGCCCTTGGCACTTTCTCACAACAAAGTGAATGTCTTTGGTCGACGTAAATCCACCATTATCTGGTTTATTCTTCACATAGCGTTTCAAAGCCTCCTGTCCCAACCACTGAATGGTACATGTGGTATCTCTGCATGGAACCGTCAACCATTCATCTCTGATGTGCACAGTTACACGAGGCATTATGGTCTAGATAGAGAGCTTCTTCTGATGGTAAGTGACAAAATCCAATGTAATACATACAAGAGCAATGGTCGAGTGGACCAATCAGATATATCTAGTCAGGCCAACACCTCTACTCTGCAGATGCTTGAAAGGGTACCCTGAGAATTACGCATCTTTACCTGACAAACGAGGTTATGTAAATAAGTCTACTGATAACACAGATTCACATTTGTTCACAAATAGAAGCGTTGAACTCAGCTGTTCCAAGTCCATATTTAGGCATGTCAAATTATTTAGCAGCCTACCGCTGATGAATTCACAGCCTTTATGAAAATTGAAATACAAAATGAAGATAAGTAGCCTATTATTTTTTCAGAAACGTATTGTCTACGCCTAAATCTACAGATTGCAACTGAATGTCTGAGAAAAGAATGATAGAAAAGTTTTGGTCTAGCCTTTCTTTTCGAAGTTTTAGCTCCCCCCAGTGGTGCTGAGGAGAAACGTGGTGACGTCAGTGAGCTTTCCTGTGCGTCGACATGTAGTTTCAAACTTGCCATATGTGTGATAATAGACCAAAGCAATGTTGGCCATCGGTAAGCACGGTGAAGCAAAGGGAGGAGATCTCTATTTACATACCCGATAAAGCGATTGGGGAATACTGCAGGAGAGGAAGTGATCCGAGACTCTGACTGCTTCTTCCAACTTCCTGCTCAAAAAGAAAGAAAAAATCAGGATCTCATTACACTTGAAGAAAGTGTCCCGCGACAGACAGTATGGGAAAACAAATCCTCGTTCAGAATTTTCTTTAAAAAACTTCAGAAATTAAACTTATTTAATCGAGGGGTAAGTGAATATGTGAATGATTCGTTGTTCTTTCATTTTGTCATTTTGAGTGTCACAGCCATATATTATAGCACAGCTTATGTTTATATCTTTTAGATAGTTTTTTTCAGGACTTTGCCTCATTAAGATTGAATTGTATCCTATGTGTGCCGAAAATATTTAAGGGGTATGTAATGTTGAATCAGTTATTTTAAATGCTTCTTTTAAGTCTGCAACTGGGAGCAATGAAGCACCAATAGCGATCCTAGTTATGGTACTGGACTTCCGGTTTGAAATAGGTAACAGACAACTAACAGATAACTGTTTAAAAAATATGTTACGGCGTGGAGAGATTGTTTTCTTGTGTGTAAATTTTCTCTATAAGAACGAGCGAGAGAGCACGAACAGAAGAAAGAATGCCTATGTGAAACAGGCTAGACTGAGGAGTAAAATCGGATGAGCCTTTTTACAAGCGTTCAGAAGTAGTTACTTCGCTTGTGAGGGATGCTGCTCCGAATTTTCCACTTACAGTGCAAAAGAAGACCCAGTCACTGGTACAGCAATGTCTGCACACAGCACTTAATTGCATTAGGAGTTTCCGCTCTCGAAACTGTGCCGCATTGTTTAGGTTCTGTGAAGCATGCCAACAAATTTACCATTTTGAAGACAAGTAGAATATTCATGAACAGTAAGTATAGTTTTTTAGTGTACATCAGAAGTTAATATGTCTACTTCTACTTCAGGATTACATTTTGTTACCATGCCCCCAAAATGTCCTTGAGAACAGAATTGAAGGAAGTCCTGAATCTGACAGTTTTGTAGTCTCACACCATGCCCGGAAAAGTCAAGGTGGTGCAGTATAATGAAGATGTCATTTGTGTGTGTGTGTGTGTGTGTGTGTGTGTGTGTGTGTGTGAGAGAGAGAGAGAGAGGGAATGATTTGGGGAATGAGGTCTGGGTGGGGGTCTGGCAACATAATCACAACACATCCTGTGCAGTGCTTTCCTCTCTCTCTAGTCTAAGTGTCAGGAGTCGAGTAATTCGGCACCTGAGGGGATAGGTCATGCCTTAACTTTGTGAGGGCTGTCTTAACTGTGATTGCCAGTTTCACCAGAATGCAAGAGCCGAATCTGGTAGTGGTTCTAAGGTCCAAATTCCTCTATTAGAGGACAAGGCTGGTCTTGGCCTGCTTCACTTCCTGTGGAGCCAAGCCTGGGCTGAACCGACACATACTTTTGCCCTTAGCCGTCATTTGACTTCCTGTGCCACACCGCATCACACTGCTTTGCCACAGCAGTACACACAACTGAGTTATTGGAAAGTTTATGGCACTGTAGGCATGTTGGTTGCACTGTTCATTTTACTGGCTTCATAACATATCTGTGACAGATTTATTAGATAATTATATCTGGAATAAAGACCTTATGAATGAAAGATGCTGTTAAAAATAGGTAGCTGTAAAATAAACTAAATGACAATTAAAAAAGTGAAATATTGATACTGCACACAGAGGTAAAGATGTTTGGTTTTATTTGTACGTGTTTAAGAACAGGTTCAAAATTGTGTGCTGGTTGTTGTATGTGACATTAGATTGTGATGGTATAAAATATTTCAAACACTACCTTAGAGTTGGTGATCATTAGATGACCTCACTCAGATGACCCAACAGGTTGGTTAGTTTTGGGTTTGTGCCCAGATGGTAAACTTAGTTCACTGACTCTGAATCGATTCTCACATAAGAGAGTTTGCTGTAATATGATGGACTAATGGGATGTCTCACACTTTCTTCTTATCTACACGTGTACACAACTCTGCACTTTCTCTCACAGCCAAACCAGTTTATATCCATATTATTCTAGACATATAGGTAACAAACATGACTTGTTCTGTGTGATTATACCGGAACTGCTTTTTGCTTCAGATGCAGGATAGGCCTAACATAAGTAATGTATATACTATAAACAATATATTATGGCCTTTTATTTAGCTATCAAAGCCATTACATTTAGAGATCAAATAATATTTTTTGTATTTGTAATGTGTGGCGAGTGAAAAGCTTATTGCTTTATTCTTATTTGGAAGCAGTGTGGATGGCAATGCCTAACATCATGGTATCATTTTTCTGTGTTTTTGCATACAGCTATGGAGAGTGCCATCACATTATGGCAGTTTCTACTGCAGCTGCTCCTAGATCAGAGTCACAAACACCTGATCTGCTGGACCTCCAATGATGGCGAGTTCAAATTGCTCAAATCCGAGGAGGTGGCCAGGCTATGGGGTCTTCGCAAGAACAAGACCAATATGAACTACGACAAGCTGAGCAGAGCACTTCGCTACTATTATGATAAGGTCAGTGTTTGTTCAAAAATACCATATATAACTATTTAATATTACTTTATTTAGGTATAATTGTGTGATTTTGGAACGTGAAAAGAGATACTTGCATTAACAGTATATTTGCATTTGCATTGCATAATACTTGCATTAACAGTATCTGACAAAATATTTTTCATTTATTCAGAATATCATCAGAAAGGTGATCGGACAGAAATTTGTTTACAAGTTTGTGTCATTTCCGGACATTCTCAAAATGGACCCCCAAGCTGTAGAAATGGGTCAAGATTTGAGTAGGACTGTGGTCAACAAAGAGGAGGTGCAGGAGGTGGAGACCCGGGTCAAGGAGGAGGTGCAGGAGGATGATGAGGAGTCCCCAGACCCTGCCATATCGGCGGCGCTTCAAGTCCAGGCATGCTATCGCGAGTATCTTCGATCGGGCCTGTACCCCGGCTTGTCATTCAGCTCCCTGCAAAGCCAGTCTCAGCTCCTGCATGCCATCCGACAGAGGCACAGAGATTCTCACGAAGAGAACCAGGGCGTCATTCAGTTTGTCCCCCAGGCTGCGGAAAAGAGTGATTCCCTCTTCCCCTCGCGCCGTTCATCCCCATCCGAGTCACCTGCCTTGTCTAGGCCCTTGAAGCGCTCGCCGCGACCCTCCTCACCCTTCTCCATTGCCCCTGCCCACTCCACACAGACCTGGAGAAGCCCCAAGCAGGAGGCTGAGGACTCTGAGCAGGACGCAGAACCGCTGAACTTATCCTCAGGTAGCAGGGAGAGCTCCCTGAACACACACAGGAGAAGCCACGAGGCGTCTGGCTCTGCGTCGAGGAGTAAGAAGCCCAAGGGCCTTGAGATCACCAACCCCTCCGTGGTGCTGACAGGAAGTGACCTCGGCTCCATCGCCCTAAACAGCCCCGCACTTCCATCAGGCTCTCTCACACCTGCACTCTTCACAGCACAGGTGGGTTTATACTATCACGCTACTGAATGACTGTGCTATAGAACTCCATTTAGGCCAAATTGTGAACTTATGGTCACAAAACAAGCCATTAATATGGCACCCTTATTACATTGGAATTATCTGTAGATCACTAATGGTCTAAACGCACATAAATTTAATCTGTGATATGTGCTAAACCATGTGTGTCATGTTCCTGTGACTCAGTGTATTGCAACACAGTTGTGACTTCAAATCTATGAGTTTCTTAGGAGTACTTTTGTTCTGTGAGCATGTTTATCATTGCAGATCTGTTGCAATATTCATAGAATGAGTTAATAGACACACCTTTTGTATATGTCATGAAGTGCTTTGGTTGCTGTTGTACTTATTGTGTAGTTACATTGTACCAAGACCAAAAATTGCTTCTAACTAACGCTGGGCGATTTAGCCTAAAATGAAAATCTCGATTAATTGAACATTTGTACTCGATTACGATTAATGAACGATTATTTTTAAATTGATTTTATTATTTTGCCCTCATAGTTCACTGCCAAATTTTGTACAGTAAATATGCTCACATATTACAAGCAAGAGATCTCAATTGTCTCAGTGTTTAAGTTCTCCATGCTCAACATGACGGCGGAATAACTTAACAGAGCAGGGTCACGTGACTCTACACGCGGTAAACGGAAAGGTTCTGAATGTTGATTTTGATTACTTTTTGATTAATCACCCAGCCCTACTTCTAACTAATGAACCATGAACTCAAACTAACTAGTCATCAGCACCTATACCTTACAATACCTTACAATACCTCGCAGCCCTTCGCCCTCCCTCTCCACACACACACACACACACACACACACACACACACTCACTTGCCCCTTTTTATGCACAATAGGCTGACAACGCACATAATAAAACATAATGCACTGTTTTATGTATGTATGGATGGGAAAATAAACTTTCTTGAATCATTGAATGAACCAACCACAGTGTGTTCCTGTTTACAAATCAGAGGCAAGGGCAATGATTTAGTTTTTTCGCTTTTGCCTCACCCTCATCTTCAGATGTGTGTTACTGATTGACAAGGCATGGCTCACACTGCTACCTTACGCTGTCACACTGTCTACACATCAAACTCTTTGTTTTCTAGAATTACATATGTTTGCCAGTGTTAGAAATATAGAGAAAATCTGCCAAGCTTGAGATGGAACTTTACGAAATTGATTCCAAAATCTGTTTGTTGTGAATCGTTTGTGGAGTCTCATATTGACAGCCATGGAAACGTGTGCGGACACGTATTTACACAGCTGTGCCACACTTCTATGCTGCAGCAACTCGTGCAGCATGACGCATATCTGACATAAGGCTCTCTCTCTCTCTGCAGACGCCGTCTGGGCTCCTGCTGAGTCCCAGCCCCCTGCTGTCGGGCCTCCAGCTCTGGAACAGCTTGAGTCCTGTGGGGCCCCTGAGCCCTGGCCAGTTGCAGGGCCACGCTCCTCTCTTCCAGGTACAGTAAAATGGCTCTCCGCGTCTGTCTGTAAAGACGTGATAACTCCCCCCACAGTGTCTTGTCTCTCCATTTTTGCGTGTGTGGCTCTGTGTATGTGTGTCCTTTTTTCTTCACCCTTTCAGAGTTGTAAATGTATGTATGTAGGGGGAACAATTTGACCGATCCAGCTGGTTAGTACTGTTTGTCTTTTTTTACATTTGGATGTGTTTTTTTATATTTTCTTCTATTTTGTGGGTTTCCACGCTGTATGGAGTAATCCACAAAGATGGCTGATGAATCCTGTGGCAGTTACAAAGAGAGTAGAGGGGAAAGAAGAGGAGAAAAGGAGACAGAAAGAGGAGGGGCTGGGAGGGAGGGGGAGGGGGAAATCCGGTGGCCACTTCCTGTTCAAACCCAGGGGAGTCTGCCTGAATGGGCCCAACAGGTTTTAAAGCTGTTCCTTATTTATGCCCCCTCCTCCCCATCCCTCCCCCCACAAACCGCTCGGCAAACACACCAATCCCCGACAGCCTGACTCCTTTTTCATTTCCTCCTGTGCCTGACTCACGAAGGTGACTGTTGGAGATGAACAGCAACACAAGCACAACAGGAAACTCCACCGGAACCTGACCCTGATGCTGGCCCACGACTTCTCCATTAGCCAACAGCACTGCGCTGACCAAAATACAACAAACCCCACATACCGAAAGTCTAAAATGGCGTTGTGTCAGAGCAGATGAGGAGGTAGACATCTAGTTAAAGGAACTAGGCTAGATTTTCTGTTTTTAATTTAGGTGTTCTGTTTTTGTATGCATGTGGAACTTTATGGTAAGACATCCAGAAAGCATGCAACTTGTTAGGTGCAACAGAGAGTAAGGCTCTCTTACGAAGATGTCACCAAATATGTTACAGTTGAATTAATCAAAAGCGAGTTTATATCTGTTTAAAAGACAAGTTAAAGATGTTCTTTTGTTTTTCAAAGACAGTGAAGATCATGAGTTGAGCTGGTGCCAGACTGTGGGCTTGAGGGCAGAGTGTGGGCTTGACTGTAATTTTCTCTTTTTCCAAATAATTGATCATTTCTAATCTATCATATTGGAAATACTTCCTTGTGGGTGGGGCTTCAACTAATGATCATTTTCAACATCAAATAATCTAAATATTACAATCTGTTTACATTTTTAAAGCTTAAAAGACAGCAGCAAAAGAATTTGGTGGTTCTTGAAAATGCTGGAAACCAACAAGTCAATTACCAAAATAGTTGATGACTTTAATAGTTGATTAGTCCTTGATTTATTCATCTCTGAATTTCTACATGAACGTTATTTGTAATTGTGCATTTTAATTATTAGAAACATAAACAAATAATAATCATTAATCAATGAATGACGGTTTAATATGAATATGACTTTATATTAATATATATTGTTCTTTGCCTCTTCTGCAGTTCCCCACCTTACTCAATGGCTATGTCACAGTCCCCATGTCCAGCCTGGATGGCGCTTCCTCTCCCTTGCTGCTCTCATCCACCAGTCACAATACTTGATTTCCAGAGTCAGATGTGTTCCATACCCTTACCAATCTTACACCACAAAGGATCTTATGCTTTAAAATGAGCACAAATGCACCTTGCCCAGAGAATCCCAACACGCTGACTGAAGACCTGATGTTTGGGAGTGTAGCTGTGCTCAAGGTCTGTTTTTTGTTTAGAACTCATTTCTTAGCTCCCCCTCATGACAGAAAAAACATAATGAGAATGAACTGTTTTTACTTTTCTTGTAAATATTTCATGTTGTTTTGTTGTTGTGCCTTGTCTCATGTAATGTGCCCTGTCTTGTAATTAGCACATACTGTGCCTTCTGAGGTGAAAATGATTTCTGTGCCTTGTTTACCAACTTAAGTACTTAAGAGACGAAATTCCAAGTCAACGGAATAGCTTTCTTTTAAAAAACAAAAAACAAAAACAAAAAAGTAAGTTACACCCTGTTTCCTTTTCTATTTTTAATTGTTGTTTAATAAAGTATATAACATCTTTACCTTGGCCCGTGGTTATTTAGAAATGACTCAAGGAACAAGTTTGCATGATACGGGATAAAAGCCAAGTGTAGACATTTGTTGATGTAACCTCTTCCATGAACACTACTAGATAGATTACTAAAAGCATATTTTCGACCTGATCTGTACTGCTAACCATTATCTCAGCTAATATATCCTGCTTCCTGTAGATGTTTCTTTACGGTTACTAAAAAGGCCTCTATAAGCTGCGATTAGACACATCTGCATAGGTACAGGAGGAGGTATATTTCACTCGTTAAATCCAGTTTTTTATTTTTCTTTTATTTATATTTTACCCTGCTGCTGTAAAATATAAATAAAAGAAAAATTAAAAGCTGGATTTAACAAGTGAAATCTACCTCCTCTTGTAATAGATTCGACAAGAGACGCACCAACAACCACAAGGGAGTGCGGTTTAACAACTGCATAGGTAGAGAACAGGCTTTTTATCAACAAACAACAAACCAAGCACACACCAAGTCCACTTAATCAGGTAACTTTTTTTCTGAAAAATATCAAGCTCAAATGGGGGAGGGAGGTCAAACTCCTCCAACATATCATCACAACAGGACAATTATTCATAAATAAAGCTATTATACAAAATATATTTCTTAACACTATAATGTCAGTTATTAGTTAGGAGCTTCGGCAGAATGAGCACATCCTCAATGTGAAGACAGCGACTGTGCTTTTTTTTCCCCCTATGACTGGCATGCAGAACAAAATACTCAGCCAAATTCACCTTTGGGACCATCACAAGGAGTACAGTAATGCAGAGAGATGGCGAGTGGTGCAAGTGTGGGCAGTACTGATGCCAAATGCAGCTCTACCTCACAGTAGCATTACGGTGACCCTGGCAATGATGGTGCTTTTTTCTCCTTGAAGGAAGGGACCAAAGACAGCTGCAATGCACGAGAAAGCTGATGATAACGGTGCCACTTCCACAAGGAGTTCATGTCAAAACGATTTTTGTATTCATGGAGATGACACACCCGTCGCTTGAGGCCAAAGGGTGACCGCTGGAGGCAAAATGAATACGCACCACAGTGTTGTGGGCTTTGGAGTTAATAACTAAACATAAAGTCACAAATACAGGTTCAGTCTCAGCATAGCAGACAGGCATTTCATAACCATGGGTCTGTACACACTGTACACAATGAGAAAAATACACAAGAAAAAAAAAACTACCAAATCAATCCAAAATGATATAAAAAGGGACAAACAGCGGTTTGAGTATTAAAAGACAGTAGTTGGTTTAGCAGCATTATTCTTTTTTTCACATAAATAAAAGGCCAACACCACTTTTTTGTACATGCTCTTCTCCTGTCCACCTGCTTGGCCACTGCAGCTGCCCGGGGTCTTGGTCTTGGACACGGAAACCATTTTAAATGGGTGGTGAGCTGGGTGAGAGGGAGGGGAAGGGCGCGGTCTCACTCGCTCATCCTCCGAACGTCACGTCACATCAGGTCATGGGGCTCACACAACTCGGACTGGGGTTAGTCAACAACATCAGAGAAGCCATCCTCCACAACTTGACAACGGTAAAGAGTAGGACTTCAAAACAGCATACTTTGTCTCCTATTCTTGCCATTTCCTGAAAGGAAATGAGAGGGGGTGGAGGGGGGGGGGGGGGGTTATCTCCTTGGATACATTTAACAAAAATATACCGTAGAGTAAAACATATAGAGGCCCCTAGAGGATTGGCACCTGTCTCTGGGAAGGCAGAATTCCGATATCCTGGATCCTTCTGCAACTGGATTTCCTTTAGAGTAAATAGAGACAAGCCTATAGAGAATAGGGTCAAATGAACAGCAGGTAAAAAAGAAAAATCACCACAAAATAGTCTATACTAGTGCTGACCTTAAATAAATGCATATAACGTGACATAGTGTGCACCAATGCAGGTATGCTTAATGAATGCCACTGCACTATATTTAAATGTGAATTTCAATGGAATTTCTGAAAACTTTTGCACATTGAACAAATGTAGTCTGAGGAGAGAAACTCGACTCACTCTCTGGTAGTGTGTGCACGCGATTGCCTAAACTCCTGAAGTAGGGCTGCGTCAGGGCCTCCTCGGCTGAGACCCTCGTCCTGGACTCATACTGTTGGACAGGTAAACACACAATAGTGACATTCTCACTCAGTTTACACTAGAGATGTTTTGTGAACACTGAATAAGTACCCTCACTAAAACCCTCTTCTGACATCTTTAATGTGAATGGGAGGTCAAACTTACTCTTAAGAACGACAACAGCAGGTCGATCCCATCTATGTCCAGTCTGGAAAACGAAACAAAATGAATACCAGTTAGAATTTATTTACAGCACTACAGTACGTCACTATGCCTTTTATTAGCTTAGTTGTGCTTTAGAAGAACATTTAGATATTTGCTGCCTGCGATTACCGTAACCCTACAACCAAGCTAGAATAAAGACAGGAAACAAATTCAGGAATCTAACAGGACATCCTGGTAGGATGTGACATGCATGGGCGCATGTGTGCATGCAGACACACACACACAGACACACACGGTTGTGTTTATACTGTATATGTATACTTATAGAAGATTTCTAATTTTTTATTTTTGCACTGGCACTTGTGGCACTGGTGCTTGTACTGACACTGACACTGCACTCTGCCCTCCTAAGCATCCACCTGCACATTTTATAAGTTACTACCCAAAATGGCACACAAGAATGAGTACACAGATCATGTGTATATCTACTGCTAATGAATGATTGATGAATAGGTTGAGTGTGGGATGGGATGAATAAAGTATAATCTCCATATAATCTATCCACATCTAATCAAATGTAATCTAATCTGAATGTGTATTTGGGAATAGGCGCGTGTCATTGTCAGAGAGACAGACTGGCAGGCCTTATATGATTACTACTACCTACTTGTATGATTTAAGTCATAGACTGTAATGCAACCAGACCCACACTGGTCTTACCTTGGTGCGTGGTTGATGAAAGGCTGGGGCCTGTATTTGGGGAAATTGTAGGTCTTGAATTCATCGATGGTGGATATCCCGGGCCAGGTCACTTCGGTAGGAGTGCCTGTGGGAGAGGGATGAGTCTGCTTTAATGTAATGTTGCCATGACAACTGCATATTGCACTCTTCAAGTAAACAGAATGCGAGTGCTGCTGGGAACTAAGCACTGAAAATGCCCTGCCATGCCCAAAGCTGCCTGTAGGGGGCTCCACTCACCCAGCAGACGAAAGATGAGGTGCAGCTCGTCCTCCACCGTGGACCCTGGGAATAGAGGCCTGCCAGCAGCCATCTCGTAGAATATACAGCCCACCCCCCTTTAGGAGACACAGAAGACATGATTAGGGGAGGCATTTGCTAAACATAACACACAACACGCCAAGCGCACATCATGACGGCCCATCTTTACTGATCAAAGAACCTCAATAAACGACTTTGCAAATGTAATTATGAAGTCTTGCTGAAATTAAGAGGACTCCAAAACTCCAAAAATTTTCCATCTATATGTAAGCACTGTTTCTAGGTTTAAGACGTCATTACATACAGGTCACCATAAATTCACATTCAACCTCATTCCACTTCCCCGCCACTGGGCGAAACTCATTCACCCACACAGCAGGAGTTTGTAATCGACCTGAAGAACCCAGCTGGCAAACCTGTGGGCAAATTATCCAGGCCAGCACTTATTATGGAAACGGATGATTCTGTCACAAACAAAAACACATCTCCAAGGATCTGATAGAATGCTCCTTTTTGTCTCTCCACACGCGTCACCCTAATTGGGTCTGCATTCAGAGAGCTGCAGTCACAGCACTGAACTATACCTTTCATCTTCTGTATCTACTCTGCATTTTGTCTAGCTAAATATAGGGCGCTAACTAGCGAATGTCCTGAGCCTCGGCCTGCTAAAACAAAAATAGCTCAGTTGGCATTGACTAAAGTTAGCTTATTTGAGGCTTTAATCTTGTTTTTCATCTTTGCATCACTTCACTTCAAAGGGTATTTTTTCATACTGATGACAATGAGGAAATATATTTTTGAAATCACAGAGAAATAGTCAGTGGGATCTATGCGCCTGTTATCGTATACAGTAAACTTATCTATAAAAATATGATTCAGAGCTAGAATTTACAACTTCTATGTCCACTTGCAGTATAATACCATACCATACAACAACCAGTACATTTATTTCCAAATTGTTCTCCCCAACTTACTTTTACATACAATTTTTGGGGATTTTATGAATTTCAATCTAATAATCTTTCTTAAACACAAAAAAAGTAAAAGTGTCATTCCCAGTGAATAAATCTATTATTTCATTTGTTTACTTGTCTCATATATTAAATGTATGTAATGTAAAGTATAAAGTGGAAATGATGGAAGGTTGGCTGTCACCAACTGAAAGGCAAGATAGCATTAAAAACGGTTCTAATCTGTCCTCAAAGTACGGATTTGCTTGCTGTGGCGTTGGCAGGGTTCCTGGTGTGGAGCCCCTGGGAAACTTACCACATGTCAATCTGGGTGGAATACTCGGAGGAACCTAGGAGCACGTCTGGTGGCCGGTACCACAGCGTCACCACCTCATTTGAGTAGGTCTTAGTAGGGACTGATTTAGCTCGGGCCAAACCTTGCATGGAAAAATAAAATAATTAACTAAATAATTAAATCTTACTGAGTAACAAAAACGGGACAGTGAAAAGGCCTACATTGAACATGCAAACTTCAATTCATGGCATTATAACAATGAGGAAAACAAGAACTGAATTACATCTACTGTCTCTACACAAGAATTTACCAACTGAGAGTAATTTACTGAAGTGAGCAATCACTGTAGTCTGAATTGAGGTGTCAAGGAATTACTCGGATTCCCTTGGCTCACTAAAGAACCCCTATTGTTTGGGAAGAAGAAAAAAAGCAAACCCATGTGCTTTAGCTAAAGGGGACACCAGGAATTTCTTACTGGTTGGAAAAGCACATGACACAAACAAGAAATTCCTAACGAATCCCTGGGTCCTACTTAAAACACAGGCTTCTTTTCATGGTTGTTTTGACATTTGCCTGAAAGAAAGAAAGATGGTCTAGAATGGTGGACCAATAGCAGCTTGTTGGTCCACTCACCAAAGTCAGCGAGCTTGAGTTCCCCTCGGTCGTTGATGAGCAGGTTCTGAGGCTTAAGGTCTCGGTGGAGAACTTTCCGCCGATGGCAGTAAGCTAAGCCACGCAAGATCTGAAACAGGAAGATCTAGAACGAGAGCGATACGCCAAAGCTCTTAGAACACAGGTGTTGTTAAACACACACACACACACACACGGAGCATGACCATATTCACCTTAATAAGAGTGATTCGTTAAAAACCTGGCTACGCGATTACAAAGTGTGAAGACGTCGGAAAAGAAACTAAATCTGGAATACGCAACAATAAGCGTAGGGCCTCACCTTTACATTCTGCATACTCATGATGTTCCCACAGTCGTCCATGTACTGCTTAAGGTCCTTATCCTGCAGAAGGTGGTAAGTGTCAAGGGTGAGACTAAAGCCATTGGGACTCCTTCTTATACTGCACCATCCATTAAAATCATGGACATTGACACCCTGGCTGAGAATAACCGAGATGTATGTGATAAGGCAGCAAGTTGCTCGTTGGTGCTTTTTATTGTAAAGTGTTATGACATATCCTAAAATGCACTATACAAATAAAATAAAACTGAATTGAATTGTTAGCCTGGTGAGCCAGAAACGCAATCTAGCCAAAGGGATTCATTGACAGGCAGAGATGGGAAGCAACGGAGTACAAACACTCAGGAGTTGTACGTAACATTTGCAGGTATCAGTGCATTACATTTGTATTTATTTTTCTGACAACTTGGACTTGTATTCCACTGAATGTCAACAACAACAACAACAACAACAACAACAAAAAGGGCTAGTTACTTTTGTGGTAAGGCATCTAAGGACATTTACAAATATCAGCGTACACTGCACGTATCTAAAACTTTACATACTAATCTGACATTTTGATTTTATTATGGAAAGGAGTGTACTTTCGCTATCTCTGTTGATAGGTGATTTTATAATCATATGAGTGGTGTGCAGACAAAAATGTATATGTCTTACCAGGTACTCAAAGACAAGAGTTAGGGACTTCTCTGTGTGGACAATGTCATGAAGCGTCACAATATTTGCATGCTTCAGATCCTTCAGTAATGACACTGTCAGAGACAACGAAAAAAAAGAGGCAAATAAATTATAAACAAAACAAAAAAAAGAAACAGAAAGAAAAAAAGAGAGTGGAGGGAAAGAGGGACATCAGGAGGAGAGAAAATGTGTGTGTGTGTGTGTGTGTTTGTGTGTGTTTCAGAGAGGGTGAGTGACGACAACCAGAGGGACACAACTGACATTTGAATAATCTCTCAGGAAAGCATAAACAAAGCTGCCCCACTTACGCTTCTCTTGCTTTAGACCTTAAATGCCATCGGATGACCCAATCTGCAACTCACTTTTTTTTTCACCTCAAAGAGATGTTAGTTGATGCACTATGACAACGGCTGAACGGGTGAAAAAATCCTAATGTCGCCCAAACCATTAAAATGTCACGTCCTGACTAACGTGCATCATCAAGAACCCCCTAATTAAAGAGGAGTTGGTTTATGGCACTGGTATTTAGAGATTGTTTTCAGTGGCACGGACGACGTTTGCAGTTGGCACACACCTTCTCGAATGGCAGTGCAGGGAGCACCCTCCTCATGCTCCAGCCGGATCTCCTTCAAGGCCACAAGATTGTCTGTCAGCTTGCTGCGGCCCTTGAAAACAGTAGCGTACGTCCCCTGGAGAGACACAAGTGACAGCTCGCTTTAAGAACCGGCGTGTCCCAGACCCACTGATGGGGGAAAGGGGGGAAGAAAAGATATTGCAGTTGCACTTTAAAATACATTTTTCATGGAAGTTACAAAGACGTACAATTCTTCCTCGGGAACAAGCTGAAAACATAAACGGATATGCAAAAGCAAAACAACTGTAATTCCAAACAAAAAAAGGAACCACTCACCTCCCCTAGTTTGTCCAGTTTTATGTAGGTCTCCAGTTTTCCAAATCCTATTTCAGACTGAGACATATGAAATTTTGATGTTGAGAGAACTGGCATAATGAGGGCATAGCACATACAAAACAACAAGCAGACACATTTAAAGTCATGAAATGGTAAAGCTGCCTCCATCAGCCCTGTAATTCCTGCAAATCACCCTCTGAACAGCAGGGGGCACCCAAGACAGCTACACACAACCCATGGAACACTTTATTTACAAGAAAAATGCTAGAATTCAAAAACTTTATGAAGCCTTAAAACATAAATAGAGTTAAATAGAGCAGGTTAGAAACTGATGGTGACAAAGAGCAACAAACACAACAACTAGGAACAAATGTAGCAAAGGTCCTTCAAAGGCCGGCTTCATGCATTAATTGCAGACTCAAACAGTTAGTAAAAAGAGCTGATGGGGTGATAGAGATACAAGAGAGAGAGAGAGAGAGAGAGAGAGAGAGAGAGAGACAGCCAGATATATATTCATATATATATATATATATATGATCGTTTGTTTTTCATACCATATATATGTTTTATCTGTCTGTATTACTGTATGCTTTGGCAACACTTCTTGAGTCATGCCAATAAAGCTCCTTTGAATTTGAATTTGAGAGAGAGAGAGAAACAGTAGTGAGAGAGAGAGAGAGAGAGAGAGAGAGAGAGAGAGAGAGAGAGAGAGAGAGAGAGAGACCACCACGTCTTACCAGGGAGGCCCTGCGAGAGCGACGACTCAGAGGCTGGTCAAACTGATGACTGATCATCTGCAGCTTCTCGAGGTAGCCATCTGGGAGCCGGATGTCAGCCGGCAGAGACAATCGCTTATTCAGGTCCTGGAAAGCAAACACCAGACACATTACAGACGTCCAGTGGGAAGCGAATGTTTTGGAGTCTAACACATCTCCTTCCATGCTATCATGACTAAGAATAGACCTCGGAGGGAGACACGTTTGTTCAAAACAGAGGCTGAAGCAAGCATGAAAATACCATGACCATGTTGCTTCTGTTGCCCGGGCCTGTCGCTTCGCACTATTCAATATCAAAAAGATCAGACCATACCTAACTCAACAAGCCTCCCAATTGCTGGTTCAAACTACGGTCCTCTCACGCCTTGACTACTGCAATGCCCTTCTGGCAGGACTTCCTGCCTGTGCAGTCAAGCCACTTCAGATGATCCAAAATGCTGCGGCGCGTCTCATCTTCAATCAGCCGAAGAGAACGCATGTCACCCCTCTGCTAATCGAGCTCCACTGGTTGCCTCTGGCGGCTCGCATCAAATTCAAATCACTGATGCTGACTCACAAAGTGCTTAGAGGATCTGCCCCTTTTTATCTAAGCGCTCTCATAAAAGCTCAGGCTACCCCCCGAACACTCCGGTCCTCCAATGACTGTCGACTGGCAGTCCCGGCACCTCGCAAAAGGCAATCCAGACTCTTCTCATATGTCGTCCCACGCTGGTGGAATGACCTACCAAAAACAATCAGAACAGGGCCATCTCTGGAGGCCTTCAAAAAGCTCTTAAAGACCCAGCTATTCAGAGAACATCTTCTATCCTAGCACTAAAATGAACTGAAGCACTATCCCCTAGCGCTATGCTCCTTAAGGTTTCTGCTATGCAGCTCGATTGTTATCCTCGTTTTGTAAGTCGCTTTGGATAAAAGCATCTGCTACATGCATAAATGTAAATGTAAATGTAAAATGACAGCGACATCGCCAAAATGATAAATCTCTGACTTGTTGAGGCTTGAGGGAAAGACCACTGAGGACCAAGACTACTGGCCGAAAAAGGTCCTTCCCGGTGTCTAAATGGAGTCCAAGAAACAATGTTCCTGCTAGCTTTGATTTATGCTTTGATAGCTAGAGGATGACTGTCATGTAATGTAATGTGATTCTTATGTACAGTATGGCTACTTCAGCAACCTGTGCACCTAATTGTGTGTACATATATCTTATATAAATGTTCTCATGTGTGCTGCTGCCGAGTGCCTGCCGCCCATCTCCACATGGCCCGCCAGGCCATGGCCGGTCCCAACGCCTCGAGTGCACTGCGGCCGCTACAGGGGAGCCACACACGTGGAGGAGAGTAGCCAGAGAATCACTGTTTACCACGCAGACCCAGAGAGGGATCAGTCATAAACCCTGGGCATAATGACATGTTATGTAACACAACAAACACACACACAGACTCACACACACACACTCGGGCACAGATACTAGCACAAACACACTCAGCATGTCCCTCGCCAGCCCCGGCCACCCCCCCACCCTCCCATACCATTCCTCTATTTGACAGATTACTCGTTAATCCTACTCCCTGACCGGCTTAGGGCCAGCACTGCACCCCACGCTGAAGTAACCATGGTGCAGACATGTGTGCAACACTTGCACATTTACGCAACAGTGCATTCATGACATTTCAATAGTCACCATGGAGCGCACCACTGGGTTGGCCATCAACAGCCCAACTAAGCTCACTGCCACCCACCGCTTTAAGCACTGTTAGGAATCGCAATTCATAACCTCTGATCATATGGCCCGATGTTATTTTATGTAGAGCGATTTATACCAACAACAACAAAACGCATCAAAAAGTTTCAAAACGTTGCATGATTAAAAAGTCAAACCTATTTAATTCAGGCTAGTGCACACTAACGCCAACTACTGGCAGCTAATGGCATAGCCGTAGCCATGGCTCTAGCCATAGCTCCAGCCATAGTCGCAGCTTTATCTGTAGCTGTAGCTGTAGTCTCTTGGCTCCAAGTAGCTCCACGGCTGCTCTTTAGAGTTGCCTTTTAATTAGGCATTCCATGTCCTGGGTGCCAAAGGCCTGTCCCGACATGAGACCTGGCTGGCACCCCCCTATTGAGGCCTCCCAGGCATCATCCGACCTCTGAAACCCCCCAATCAGCCCCTCTTAATCGCCGTCACCACAACCCATCTGGACTGGGTTACAATAATCCTTCAGATTTAATCCCTCCCAAATAAATAAATAAATGGCTGCGCCTCGCCTTCACTGGCACAGTTTGGAACGGATGCCTTGTCTGCGATTCACGAGAAAGCATCAGTCATGGTTTTCCATGAAGGCACTATTAAATAACATTACTAAGTGTCTTACTTAACATGATAAACATGACAATGCTACATGTTAAAGCTTATGTTTTACTTCACTAATAGAATTTCAGAGGCCATTATTATTTAATGCATGCACTAGGTAACTAGCTACAGCAATTATGCTATAGTTATTACTTAACGCACTCTCTAGGTGAGCCATCATGCAATAGTCATCAGGTCATGCATACTCTATGTAAACAATTATGTTATACTGTAGTTATTACTTAATGCATTTTGTAGGTAAGCCATCACGCTAGCCCACGCAAGCCCACGCTATAGTTATCAATTCATGCAAGCTCTAGGTAATCTATTATATTAGATTAGTTATAGTTATTACTTAATGCATTCTATGGGTAAGCCTTCATGCCATGGTTATTATTTAATGCAAGTATTTTGTAGGCTATTATGCTATAGTTTACCTATAGCATTTCCAAATGCAGTATGACAGTTAATACTGTACTCAAAAATGCTTTGATGTGTGAGAGGGAGTGCAGCGTACATCTGAACAATGAAGTTGCTCCAACGTATGTGCGAGCACACACACACACACACACACAGGCACACACGCACGCATGTTGCACGCATACATAACCAAACGCCCCTGGTATGGTCCTTGATACTCTCCAGCTTCACTAGCGTTTGTGTGTGAGCTAAGTTTGGAGCCGCGATCTGTGATCCGCAAGCTCAGAGACAAAGCATGTAGGCAGCGTTCTTGGCCAGTGATGTTGATTTCAGCTAGTCATGTATGGTCATGCGTGGCCCACGAGGGGATTATGTGGTCTTATAGGGACATGTGAACAATGTGTTCCATGGGTAAACATCCTGGAGTGCGGCGGATTCAAAAGCCATCTCTATTTCCTGCTGCCTGAGGGAAATGAGGTTGAGCGTAGTTGGGGAGAATGGTAGGGGGATGGGCGGGCTACTGCGCTGGACGTGTGACGGGCAAACCCACCGCGGCAGAGATCCGCCGGCCGCCCTTGTTCCGCAGGCACACGCCTGTTGGGGACTGCACCTCGTCGGAGGACGTCCCCGAAGTCTGGTCACTCTCCCCGTCGGAGCCCATCTTCTGGTTCTCGTGCACGATCCCTGGAGAGGAGCAGTTGGGGGTGAAAAACGTTCCATGAAACAAGTCAATTCTTAGACATTCTTAGGCAACTCTGCATATCAGCTCACAGCATGGCCTATTGGGGAGGGGTTTCTAAGAGCGTAAAGGGTGTACGTTACCTAAGCGCCCACCGTTGCGGGTCGCAGCCACAGGTATCCCCAGGCCGTCCCCTATGACACTGTGGGGCCGGCGAATGGGAGGCTTCTTGAAGGAGCCAGTGTACTGGTTCAGGAAGGAATGGACGCTGTGAGAGGAGGGTGGCCGGCCGTTCCTCACTGAGTCTGCAAGAGGAAGACAAACCTGCATCAGCCGACCTGCTGAACCTCTCAGCTGATTCTGAGAAGCAGGCAAACCAAGAGAGAAGTAAACAATTTCATGGTCTGACTAATGACTGTGAGAACTACTTCTCACCGTCATATGTTCAGTGGCCGACAAAACCATTTTGAAGTAGTACAACACTATAAGGACTTCTGGTCAAAACCACACTGCCCATTAAACTTGACAATACTGGAACTTGGCAATGTCTTTTGGTTTAGACATGCTGTTAACTTTCTTTCCAGGGTGGTGTGGTCAAAACCAGATCATAGTACTGGCTCAGGTAGCAAGTGGGAAGAAGTCTGTACTTGGCAGGAATATTTCATTTGAGGATAATGCTTAAAATAGTATAAAATGGAGCAGTTTTCTTTAATATTCTCCTACCACAACATGCTCCTCTTGTTTGTTATCACTACCTCACAGTGCTATAGAGCAGTTATCCTTATTGAATATTTTGCTCAGAGCCCAACTCACACAACAAACACAAGCTCTCTTTATCACAGAACTGAATGCCTGTCTATCTTTTACGTTTTGAACATTATGCTGAGCACCGCCATTTGTCCTGCAATGGCCAGCGATTTTTTGAAGGGTGGCTACTAGCCCGAGGCCAAGTCCACATTGGCACTTTTTTTTGGTTTAGGTTATTTACTTCACACATTTACAACACACATTCAAGTCATCACAATTACAATATCCTCTTACTGATACTGAGAAATATTTTTCAAATATAATGTGTGTAAGTGTGTGTGTGTGTGTGTGTGTGTGTGTG